>VZRF01007136.1:67230-432230 GCA_013396875.1 Vireo altiloquus
AGCTCATCCTTGTGCCTCCCTGCAAAGCCCACCCAGGAGCTCATCCCTGAGCCTTCCTGCAAAACCCACCCAGGAGCTCATCCTTGTGCCTTCCTGCAAAACCCACCCAGGAGCTCATCCCTGTGCCTTCCTGCAAAACCCACCCCAGGAGCTCATCCTTGTGCCTTCCTACAAAACCCACCCAGGAGCTCATCCTGGAGCCTTCCTGCAAAACCCACCCCAGGAGCTCATCCCTGAGCCTTCCTGCAAAACCCACCCAGGAGCTCATCCTTGTGCCTTCCTGCAAAACCCACCCCAGGAGCTCATCCCTGTGCCTTCCTGCAAAACCCACCCCAGGATGGCTTTTCATTCCAGCAGTGGCACAGCTTTCACACGCCGTTCATGCTGGACAAACAAGAGATGTTGCCTAAGCCTCACCCTTCACTGCTGTGTTACAGCTCCTGGTAACCAACAAAACCAAGGGCAGTAATCAGCTGTGGCTCCTCTGTTTTTCTCAGGCTGCTTTTCCTCTCTGAAGTATTGTTCTGGCTCTTCCATTACAGGGACATCTGAGCACCTCACTGCCTTTAATCCCTCAGTGGTTTCAAGGGCAAGAAGGCACATGGTGACCAGTGCTGTGCTAACTCCACACACGTCCCTCTTTCTCTCAGGTTGTTTTTCCCTTGGTCATTAATTCCTGTTAGGTGAAAAGCTTTCTACACTGCAGTTTGTTATACATGATAAAAAAACCTGTTCAGCAATATTAAGACTTTTTTTTTATTTTATAGAAGAAGAGTCAAAATAAAACCAGAACCACTAAATTCCTCCCCACCTCAAGGGGTTCTGATTTCCAGTAGCTTGCTCTGTTTCCATGAGACTTTTTGGTTTTTCCTCACACCAGACCCTTATGTTCAGGAAACCTTTGTATATTTATGCATAGTTGTCTTCATAAATTCTTGGGTTGTTATTTACGCCATTATGTTAATGCCCCTTTCATCTTAAAATACTGCACTGAGTATGTCTTAATTTTCTCTTAAAGGTTACACTGACAAAGGCTAATAAAACACATGGAGCATTATTTGTATTTACTTACAAAGCTGCAGTATCCAGGACGACATCATCACTTCTGCAAAGTATTATCCCATAAAGTTCATTTTGAAAGTGAATGCCATATCTCATTTTACTATGACATGCAAACAGCCTATCTATCTAAGCCTTTACAGCACATCCATCACACCAGAAGGCTTCTGGTGCCAGTGAATCAAAAGCTACAGCAGCAGTTAACAAGAAGTGTGCTAATTAATGGCTCAAACAGAAAGTTTTAAGAGTGATTTTTCCAGACACTTCACCCAAAAGTGATTGAGAAGGAAATGCCTCTTTAAAATTTTTATATAATGTCACACTAAATGAACCATAAAGAAACAATATAGAAAATACATAGCTTGGAATTTATGAGAACATTTTACAGCTATTAAAGACCATGTTTAAAGGTCTGGATTTTAAATGGAGCTGAGGGACCTTTGAAAGCAGATTTACCAGCAAGGTCATCTTTAAAAATGGAAAGGAAGAAAACCAGGTCCCAAACATCACAGTCAGGGACATAACAAAGCCCAGAATTGCTAGAGAAGAGAGTAGGAATGGACACTAAAATACAAAGAAATAGTTATATAGAGCACATTTATTCAAATCCAAAAGAAATGTTGACTGGCAGTCATCAGCTAAATGAAAAATGGCATTGCAGCTGGCTTTTTCAGAAAAAAGCCTTTTGGCCCAGCTATCATCACTGGCAATTTCAAACTGCTGCTGTTCACTAGCTTAGCTGGTGACATGTTACTGCATCTCAGAACATACAAATCTTGTCTCATGAGAAAACAGTTGTCAAAACATTTTTTCTTTTTTCATGACATATGGAAAGAAATTCTTCATACATATTGAAACCATTTTTCTTTCTTTGAAGCAGTTTCAGTCATATGATATATGGTATAACATAAAGCCAAGTTCTAAAATACAAACCTAGAACAAAAAAATCTAAAAACTTTGAAATATGTCTGATTTTTGGAACATACTTTCTCCCATTATTTCATCAATAAACTCAATTTCTGTGAAATGGGTACTTACTTTACGAAGTAGAGTTGATGTCAATAAGGTAATGTATTAATTTGGATTTGGATTCTCTGGCAACATTTCTTTCAAAGCTTTTTTTCAAAATGACCTGATAATACAAACATGACCTTTATTGTGTGGAAAAAAAGGTCCTTTTTGCTCTAAGTAAGGCAGTTACTTCCCCACCCCCTCCAAAAAGACAAACTCCAAATTTTGTTTTTGAAAAAGAGTACAAAAAAAATCTAGCTATTAATATTTTTGGCTGTAAATATAAGGCCAGTCTCTTTCAGTATCTGAGAAATGGAAAGCAAATGTGTAGTGGCAGAAATAAACCTTGTTGAATTACTTTTTACATAGCTGAATTCTTTTACATAGCCTAAGCCCCTCCCAGATATGCAGATTGTCACACTTAGTGTTTGGCAATAATTTAAGTGGTGTCAAGCACACACTTACCCTTTCCTGCCCCACAAATATTAAACTGTGCTCACCAGAGATTCCTCTCACTTCTTCTCTTGCACAGCACCAGGAAAGGACACTTTCCTGGCTGCTAAGGTAATTCTCTGCTTGAAATCCAAGTACCCTTTACCTTTGATAAAGACATATTCTTACTGAAGTTTTTACAAAATAATACTAGTCTATTTCTTACAGACTGAAGAGCACCACTTCATTCACAGCTCCTGCAAATGCCTCAGAACAGAGCTGGAAGGTAATTAGCAGTGATAACTCTCTGCCACCTTTTTCTTATCTGACATTTTCAAGCCCTGTAAATTAGAAGTGTCTAACCCTAATAACTTATTTATTTTTACATACCATTGAACTTGACAGCCATTGTTAGTTATCAGTTCTTAAAGAAAACACTTTAGAACTGGAATCTTGTAAAATTTCAGCCTGGAGCAGACTTCACCAAAGTTAATGAGCCATGAAAAATAAGATTTAGCTTGAGAAGCCTGTTAACACAATTCTTCAGCTATAGCCTGTACTGGCAGGCCATGATCAATTAAAATAGATACTTCAATTAATCCTTTTTTTTTTGGAAATTGAGGAAATAGCCTATAGGGCTTCATTAAAAAAAAAAAAAGAAAAAAAAAAAAGTGTCAGTTTTTGTACTGGGTTTTAGTACCTCTGAGGCAGCGAGATGAGGAGAACAGTCCCAGCTCGAGGGAGAGTTCTCATCCCAGGGCAGTGTGAGCAGAAGGGTCTGAGCATTGTGCTCTGTGGTGCCCAGCAGAGCAGAGCTGCTGCTTTGCCCACTCTTTGTCTTCTCTGCACCTCGGGCTGGCCCCTGGCTACCCGGGGGTGAAGCTGTGAAACCTCCCCTGCCCTGCGGCAGCATCACATTGCTAAAGCTGCCTGGAGCCTGGGGAGCTGTGCTGGTCAAGTGCCAGCTCCCCCCGAGGCTTCAGCTGCCCCATCCCTGCTGCAGGAGAGGAGCAAGGTTGGGATTTCCAAGGAATCAAACACAATGGTGTATCCTACTCTTGTACCTAGATACCATTTCTCAGCACTATGCTTTGAAAACAATCTTGAAATACTCTTTTATGTCTTCTACATGATATTTGGTGTTGTCTTCTCTTTTTTTTTTTTTTTTTCCCCATACTTAAAACAATATTGAACTATACCAGAAAATAAATGCAAAAATGCAATGCTGAGTTCAGGCATCTGGGGTTTGGTATCATGCTAACAGTATATCTGCATATTTACTGGTTTTATTTTAGAAGAATAGACTATATCCTTTTCCTATTTTAAATTGATGTTATCACACAAATGCAAAAAAAGCAAAGAACAAAGAAATCTAACCTTTTTTTTTTGGTTTTTTTTTTTTTTTTGCAGGGTGAACCAATACAGCTCATTTTACTCAATTTTATTCTGTATTCACAAATTTTTGACTTTTGTAGTTCCCTTTTTCTCAAGAAAGCTGTCTGGGAAAAACAGAAAGCAAATTGTGACTAAATTCACCATGTTGGCCTTTTTTCTTGGTGTCATTTTCACTCATGCTGCTTGGAAAGCTCATATGAGAAATGAAAAAGAAAGTTCACAGAACTGTCACTTCTCTATTAAAATGAAATAGTCTCTCTTTTGTTGTCTTTCACAATTTTCAGAATTTAATATCAGTAAATGAGTGGCACAGCAGTGGCATTTATAAATTCAGTTCATTTTGTTCTATCTAGAAAACAGAAATGGAACTTGGCACCTTCTGTGTGTTTTCTTGATATCAGATATTTAGAAAACTATCTGACTACATGAAGGAGCATTTATCAAACTAAACATGCTATCTATATGTAAACACCCCTACCTGTTGCACGTATTACTTTTATATCCCCATTTTTCTCCAGTCTTGATGGTGCATTGTAGCACTCACAGTGCTGATAAAAATGATTGGGTTCTGCTGACTTCAAAATAGGAAATGACAAATAGATTGAAATCCACAGACTAAAGTAAAAATAATTGCTAAACTTGCTAGTGTAACTCTTACGCATTTTCTTGCCACACAATGTCCGTATTGAATAAACAATAGACAAGTGTCTCTCTAGCCCAAAAAAACTGCTTTCACCGTTAGTGACTATAAACATTAGCACTCCATCTCAGCGGGTGAATGTTTGTATGAGATTCAGCACTGGACTTACCTCCTTATCTTTTAGATACCACACTGGCTGCTGCCTGCCAGCACCTGCGTGTCTGTGACCACCCGGGCCGTGGGAATACACATCTAAAGGCGTCGTGTCGTGTGAGAGGTGTGGGTCCTTTAATACGTGAGAGAGGAAAGCTCACACTCCATACTAGAATAATTTCCTGACCTGAGACACAAAGGAAGACCCCACGCAAAGGCCAAGGGCTGAATAGTGGCTGTGCAGCTCCTGGTGCTGCTGGCACAACAGGGGATGGTGCGGGCACATGCCCTCCCAAAAGCAGCAGCGCCAGGGCTCACTGCCCCGGCCTCGCCCTGCAGTGCCTGCACTCACCTTCCCTTCCCCTTTCCCTTTCCCTTCCCCTTCCCCTTCCCCTTCCCCGCACCAGCACAGCCACCTTTCACAGCCTTGTTTGAAATCCAGCTGACATAGTCACCACACTGATGTCTGAGAGATGGAGTGGATGGATAGCTGGGTTGCTCTTGCATTCTCAGTGTTGCTTTTCAAGCCCTCTTCCTTCTGGATTTCCGTTCCTGTCTCTGTCCCCCTTTGTTTCCCTGCCCCTACCTGGCAGAGTCATTACCTGGTTTTCTCCTACACAGCACCCATTTCCCCATCTCCTTCCACGATTCAGTCATTATCACGTTATACACTTGAAAGGTATTTTCTGCCCCTTACACCCACATCTGAAAGAGTGATTAAAATCCTGTTGAGAGTCTTGCAGTATTCCGTGTCAGGTTGTTCATCACGATGGGGGTGGAACAGTAGATCCCTCAGCAGGAGTGTCTGGAGGTCCTCATGTCCGACTGCCAGCTCTGTTGTCACACTTTCTCCATAATACCCTCTTGCATTAGCTCTCCTGTGTTCACGCCCATAAACTACATTCATATTCCTACTGAGGATACAACATGCCCATACCTCGTGGAGTGCTTCTGCATTGCCTTAAATCTCCCATCTTCCGTTGCTCTTTCATTTTGCTATCCAAGGTTTACAGTGTGTTCTTAATTTCCTCTGCAAAGTCTGGCAACTTTCACTTCCTCTTGTGTTCTCCCTCATCTGTTGCCTTTTTTTTTTTCCTTTTTAGCTTGCTCTCTTCTGTCCTACTAGAGGGAGTTATTTGTCCAACAATCTCTCAACTACTAATTTTCACATCTTAGTGGAATACAGTTTTCAGACAATTTTTGCCTTTATTTTTAAAATAACCTAACTTCTCCATCCCACTCGCTTTTTTTGACTGTTTCTCTTGCTTTCTAAAAGCTTGACCTTTTGAAAACAAAACTTTCTATTCGTTGATATTTAAGCAACATTAATGTGTGAGCTTCTATCAGTTTCAAATGAATTCCTTCACCAAAATTCACAGCAGAATGAAAATACATTCTGCTTTGGAAATGCTGAAGTCTTTCACCTGTAACAAGCTGCATTGACTGGACCATTTTGACAATACCTGTTCTCCAGTCTGCATTTGGGAAAGTATATTATTTCGTGATGTTAGAGATCCTGGTAGTATTTATCTCCCTAGTAAAATGTCTTTCAGCTTTATCTCTTTCCAGTCCGCTTGAGCAGGGGAGAGTCATAACAAGCAAAGGATTTAGGACAGATGCACCCTTCAACACCAACAGAAATTAATCTGCAGTAATTCTCCGAAGTGCTTTGGCTGCAGACTGCAGCTTCCTCCAGCTTTCCAAGCAGTGCATGCCATCAGCCCATGTCTCAGTCATGGCAGGGGCTTGGCTGGTGATACAATGTCTGACTCATCCTGCAGCAGAAACTCTGTTGTATTCTCCTGAGAGATTTTTTTTATCTTTTTACACTAAACAAACATTGTAGTTGTTCCTTTTGCCTTAAACCCAGTATTGTGACATTACAGCTAAGTAGCTCATGGTCCATGCTGCTGAGCAGTAATATTTTTCATGTAAACAAGAATCCACTGTAATACTTCATGCAATCAGTGCAGAAGTGGCATTCCGAATATTTTCTGTCTGAGCTCTTGGAAAACTCTTCTGTGTTTAAGATGTACAGAAGGGTTTTCTTGATTAAAGGAAGTACAGTGACAGATTCTGCTGGATCAGATCTCTCTTATGCTCTCTCTTCTGTTACTGCTCAAGTAAGGCAGATGAATTAAAGATGGGGACTCTTCTTGCCAGCAATTCCAGAATCTCTTAAGAGTCCACGTTATTTTATGGAGAAGTTTTATGGATTTTCAATACTAGACTTTCTGCAATATTGTGCTTGTGGGTGCAGACAATTTTTTTTTTTTTCATACCAAGTAGAAAGGCAAATGGAAATCACACTTTGCTGTTCCTCTGTCTGTAAAAGTGATTTTCCTGTCACTTCTATTCATTGGCTATTGAGTTGGAAATGTAAATTCTGGAATTTGGCAATTTATATCCTTTGACGTTAACAGCAAAACGTACAGTCAAATTAGCAGAGAGTAGAGTTCCCCTCAAGAGTGTGAGAGGGTTTGGCTTGTTGGGTTCTCATTCCGTGGAGTATAAAGTAGAGAAGAATATCTAAGGACAGTTAGAACATATCAACATAAACATCACGAAAATCAGTCTGTGCAAGAGGCAGATCTGTCAGGACCACCTCCAGCCATTCTAAGGTTTATCTGTGATGCAATAACTGACCTGGCTCTGTTTCACGAGCTCTAGCTCAAAACCACCTTGGTACTTGAGGGCTGAAAAACAGAAAATATGATAAATGTGTGTCCTGAGAAGGGCACAAATTTACAAGACAGTAAATTTGATATCAATACCTTAAAAATCATTAGAAAGTACATGAAAAATTGAAACAGATAAACTTAAATATAAATGAATCTTTATTCTTTGGTTTCTGGAAGAAGACAAAAAGTCTATGATAAAGATTCACTTAATATGATATATCTGTCTTTCCAAAGGTCTCTCAAAATCTCCCCTGCCAAAAGAGAAGGATTAAAGAGCTGAAAACAGAGTAGGAGCAGAAGTTGAAGATTCACTAAAGAAACAGAAAAAACCCTTTGAGATGGATAATGGGTCATTTAAATGGCAGAAACAATTCAACAAAACAAATGTGAAATCATATAGATGAGGGGAAGATAAATCATCATTTCACATACAACATGATGTGTTCTAAATTACTGCAGACTGCATCTTGCAGAGTGATACACAGTCCATGAGAACATCAGCTCAGAGAACAAAAAAATAAAGACAAATGTTAGGAATTACTAAGAACGGGAACAAAAAAAAGAGAACTTGCTCTGACTGAGGTAGTTTCTGATTTCATATTTGGTTTGTCTTAGCCATCTGCTTTTACTCATTGCTTGAGACAGCATATTATGAACTTTGGTTTTACCCTGTATAGCCATTTTAAAGCTTTTACTGACATGCCTCAGTGTATTCAGCAATTTATTCACTAAAAAAGCATAAAACCCATATTTTATAAATAACAGAACTAAGCCTAATTACATAAGTCTTGTTTTCATTTTCAGTGTGTGTGTATATATATATATACATATATACATTTATAAGTTTCATTTTTCTAATCCTGAACTGCAGTGTTGTCTTTATTCCATTTTATATTCTCGGTATTTATAGCTTCTTGCAAGCTCCTATTATGATCCTCAAGACCACAACTGACTAAGAAGATGAAGGAACATTAAATCAACCATACTGAACATAATTTGACTGGTAGCTTGCGTCAAATACTAAATTTCTCCATGTCTATCCTTTTGATTTTACAACAGAAATTTCCCTGAAGCAGCACTTACATTATGATGCTTTCCCTAATGCAGGTTAATTGTTTATTATTTGCTTTAATTATTCTCTGCTCAGATTCAGAAGAGATGTCAAAGTACACCTTCATGATTATATATAAGATTGGAATGAAGACTGGACTGTTGAAATTGTAGCAAAAAAACCCCATTATTTCTAGGTAAGTTACTTTTTTCATCAGCTGCTTTAGAAGAAATTGGCACAGCATAATGCATTGCACACTTCTTTTGCAAATATGCTAAGAAAAGCTTACTGAGACAGACAAATATTTAAAATCAAGTTTGATAAGGGAAACATGCAAGCGTGTAAAAACTCATAAAAAACTACATTCTTTTTAGATGCAAAACATACACAAAATTGAGCTCCTTCAAGCAGTGTCTTCCTTCTGATCCTATGCCAAGCTCAAAATTAAACAAATTGAAAAATTGGTATAAAATTATGTCCCAGTCTGGAAAATTTCTTCATCATTTTGCTGTAAGTTGCCAAAGAACATTATCTCTATGATAAATCAGGGTCTATCTTGGATCTTGCCAAGCTATTCTCTATCTTCCCCTGCCTTTTGATATGCATTATTTTCTTTTGGCTTATGCTGCTCTCAGTGAGGGACAGCTTTTCTCTAACTTGCCTCTTTCCCTCTGCTCTTGAATGAATCAGTTTTACCTTGTCAGGGCTCACATGCCTCAGGAGTCTATGAGTGCAGTTTCTTCTCAAATGGGTATAGATATTCTCAGCATGAAGCTCCATCAGTATTTCAGGCTAATCTAGATCTGATGGCACAGTCTTTCAAATTAGGCATAGAAAGAAGTTTTATTACTTGATTGGATCCCTCAGAATCTAACTCAAGGCTACTCCTTGGATCTTTCTCTTCTCTCATAATCAGAATCATCCACCACGTAAGGTAAATTAGTCTCAGCATTGCCAAGGAAAGCAGAGCCCCCCTCAAAGCTTTTGCAAACCCACCTTTCTCGGGGTGAGGTGAACGTGTGGAGCTGCTGTGTCTGCAGGCTGCTGGGGTCTCCGCTTGGAGCACATGGCTTCCAGTGCCTTCTGCCATGGGGCAAGGGGGGGATTTGCACAAATAATCCCATAATTACCAAAAAGTAATTGTGGTACGTCTGAAAACTGCTCACAGGTGTCTAACGTGAAATACAATTCCGGCTTAAGATTGTACGACAAAATGAAATCAAAATAAATGTTCAAGGTGACAAATCTTTTTCAGTGCATAGCTTGCATTTTTCAAACCTATGGAGCTAAAGAGAGGCCAGTACCACTTGCACAGCTGAATTTGAAAGTTGTATTTGCCTGACAAAGCAAATATACAATTTACTTTCATGATTACTGTTCTAACATTTTTCTTAAATGGAGTGTGATTCATCCAACGCTTCCTAATATATTTATGTAAGAGGACTTTGGGAGAGATTTTTGTTCTTATACACCTCTCTGTGTACTCACTAATATTAGACTGGTAAGATTTTGTAAGAGAGCTCAAACTCACCCAGAGTGAAAGCCTTTAGACTGCATAAAGGGCAGTAAGTGCTTGCAAATGCTCCTCTTGCCTTTCTTTATGAGGACTGTACGTGAGCAAACACACGTAATTGAGCTTGCCAATCCCCAGCTGTTTATTCCCAATTACTAGGTTTACCCCAACAAGATTACTTTTCAACTTTACCTTGCTCTGAATCTCAAGCAGAGAAGGAAAATCTTTTTTAACAAAGTAATGCATTTGTGGAACAGGGTTTAACACTGAGGCAGAAACTCTCTGATGGCAGGATGAGTCTGCTACATTTCTCTGCTTTCCACCTTTCCTTAGCACAGCAGTGCTTGTTCTAGAATAGAACAGAAAAGGTAGTACTTTTCTGCAATTTTTTAGTCAACATTTTGTGGTTGTTCTAAGTCTGTGATTTGGGGGCCTTCTCCATGGAATTTGGCCATTCCAATGACACTTTGTAATTTGCTTTGTTCACGGAAGATTTTCTGCCACACAAGTAGCTTAAAGAAAATACTACAGAATAGAAAAATAAACGTTTTTCCAAACAGTGAGATGTTTATATAGAAGGCTTACCGAGAAGTGATGTCATTATGGGAGGAATGAAAATATCCTGTAGAGCTCTATTGGACACATATATCTTCAGCAAATAATGCTTCATGTTGTTTGGAATACCTATTCCAATAGACAAAAGCACACCCAAACCCACATGAAAACAAGAAAGATTTTCCTGAAATTTTCTGGGCCTCTAAAATGTGAGATCTAAAATGAAATAAGTAGAAAACTCTCTGAACCTTCAGAAAAAAAAGTATTCTTTCAGCATTTCTTTTGTCATATTTCCATCTCTTGCTACAAAATTTTCTGTCTGGGCAAATGCTTATTTACTTGTAATGGAACTGCCCAAGTGGGCAATATGGGATGAGCATTTTGTGTGCACTCACCATGGTGTTCACAGACAATAAACAAGCCCAGCAAAAGAAATGGCAACATGAGTGTAATTGAAATCGATTGACTGCATAACTTAACTTACTATCAAGAAATAGCAAAATTAATTGTTTGTACAGGAAACAACTATTTTGGTGTTGTTCCATTCCTATTTGCAGCAATGCAATTCTAAAGAAGGCACCATGCAGTCAAAGGACTCATCACAATGTTGGCAATAGTTATGGGCTAGGAGGGTTTATTTTTTCCATCTGATAATAGGAATCTCTTGCTACGAAATTCCCTTTTTATTTCTATTTCAGGACAGAGGATATTCACATCTCTGATTTTTCTGCCATCTATTTACAGTGCCATATTTCTAATTTATGGGCACCCAGATTCCAGGCCAGGAATGCTATCCGGGGTGTGTAATATGTGGCATTTCTAGTCTTTGCCAGCTTAACCAGAGCATTTTTGTTTTATGAGCAATTGCACAACAGGGATTGAAGTGTGCAATGAAATATCAATCCCTGTAGGTAAAACCGTTTTCCACCTTGCCTGTTTTTATGGCTACTATAGATCACTTTTTCCTATGTTCTACCAAATCACTACTCAGACAGAGGGTGGAAAATGGAAACCCACCCACAGTGATGACAGCTAAATGAATATGCAGTATAATGCAAATAGCTCCACATGTTAACTGGAACAAAATAAATTATTCCTATGTGTGCCAAGACATTTTCAGGCAGGTTTCACCACTACAGCAGAATAAATCCAGTAATTCCTTTGATGTTTCTTCAACTAGGAGAAAGAAAGTTCTCCATAGTATCCTCACGGTATTTTGTATGGAAGTCACGTTGTAACCAAGGCTGAAGAAAGCAGAACAAGTCAGCAGCAGTCAAGGTTCAACCATCATTGGAAATCAGGGGACAGCACCTCTCGGGGAAGTACGTGAGATATTTGTTGGAGCAGTGTCTTGCCATGCTATTCATTCCTAGTAATGCCAACACTTTATGACCAAATATTGTGCTCATCCTTTTTCCTCACATTAAAAAACATAGAAATGGAAACCCTTCTTATAATAAGAATGGGGTTTGTGTCATTCTTTTAGATTTTCATGGTTTTTCTTTTGTTGAGAGAAAGCAAAAACAAGGATCATATAAAAATGTAGGAAAGAAGAAACTTATAAAAAAAAAACAACTGTGTAAATAAAAAAAACCCTCTGCAACTCTTTCATACTTCTCATATTTTTCCTCCTGGGAAGTAATCGTTCAAACATTTCTTTCACTCACTCCTTCTTATCGATTCGAATTTAAAAAAAAAAAAAATTAAATGGTGTTCTTGTAAATAGAGGAGATTCTTCTATCAGAAAATTCCTAGAAAACTTGAAAGAGCATGTGCTGCCCTGTGCTGGCCTGTATCATATCCTGCTGCACATCAGCCTTAAACAAAGACCTCATGAATATATTGGGAAAAGGAGGATTTCCATTGTGATCTCTCACAAGAGAGACTGGTGATCAGCATTGCAGAAACTCGTAGGATTTATGTTAATACAATTGTGGCCCAAGATTTTACAGGAAACAATTTATTAGAGCTGTTCTGCTATGCAGTATTTTACAGTTCAAAATTTCACGGGAGACAGGGGTGTATTCAATTCCATGGGTTTCCACATATAAAATGAACGACCTTGGAAGTCTGAATTTTTTCTCCAAGACTGGATGTATCCAACTCTATGTGTTACTGTTCTATTTGCACCACTTGTATGAAAGCTCTCCTGACTGACTTCAGCCATTTCCTGAACAGGTCAGTGGACTTTATAACTGTGTCTGAAGGTATCTCAGAAACTATTGACTACAAGGTAAAAAAAGATGGCAATACCCGGCTGGAAGAAGTGAGCTATAAGAAAGGAAATCTGCTCTGTAATTTGAGTTCTATGATTGGTATTGTAAAAAAAAAAATCACGGATGGATCTAAAATCAATGAAATATGAACATAATTCACATTTGAATAAAATTTTGATTGTTATCCCAAGTCTGTGGAAGGACTCACATTGTCTTCAAAGAATGTTGAACTGTGGAATGGCTCCTCAGCTGCCTTTGGATTATGGAATTCACAGGAGCATGTGACAAAATTTCAGCCATCTGCTGAAATCGTTGTTCCAGTAGAAAAGCCGAGTGTGCACTTTAAATCGTTTTCCACTTAGTACAGAATTGTTTCATACAGAGTGGAATCTTTTAAATAAGGTGTCAAATATGGCTTTCTATATGCATCAAAGAAATAGCTGTGTAGAAATATATGTCACATTTCAAACTGGCACAGAATTGCCTTTCTGGTTCAACTCAGAAACTTTCACAGATTTTCACCAAAATACTTACTTGTCTGATCTCATTTCTGTGTTAAAAATCATCAACACATGCACTGCATTTATGCTGTTTTGACATTTGGTCCTTTTTTAGTGAATGTATAAAGCACACTTAACCTACTTTGAAGAATATATTGTGTGTGATATGATTTGTTTCTTGTGCAAAAGTAAACACCCTGTGATGTACCTTTAGGTGTGTTCCGCTGCAAAGCTCACACAGTTTTATGACTTTAGCATTCACTGCTCCTGGAAGGAGCTCACTTGAAGTTCTCTACCATTAAAATAAAGACTGTTGTGTTTTGACTGGTCTAAAGTCTGTATCCAATTGCTAAACTTCATGGGCGTGGATGAAAGCCACCATGCCCAGTGGCATTTTAGTTCATATCAAAATGAGGACTGTTTGGCCTTGGACACTTCCAGGGATGGGGCATCCACAGCTTCTCTGGGCAGCCTGTGCCATGGCCTCACCACCCTCACAGGGAAGAATTTCTTCCTAATATTGAATCTAAATCCACCCTCCTTCAGTTTAAAGACAATCCCCCTTATTGAACTTCATGAGGTCTGCCCTTGTCTCAAGCCCATCAAGGTTTCTCTGGATGGAATTTGATCTCTTCAGTCAATCCAATCTTATTGTCAGCCTACTTCAGTGGCAGCAGTGGCAGTGTAGCCTAAGATTATACAGCTCCCAAAATGTGAAAAAAAGAACTAATTCATATAACTCAGCACTGGTCTAAACTCTTTTAGACCCAGACAGAGTGGTGAGACATCTCAAAGAATATTAAGAACACATTTCTAGCTAGTTCAGTGACATTTAACTTCAAACCAATTCAGTTTGCATGTTTAAATAGTTCATAAAGCATAGTAGGGAAGACCAAGTCTCTCCACAGTGTTTTAAAAGATACATAATCTACTGAAAAACAGCATGATAATAATTAAGTGGAAGAAACAGAAGAACCAGTAAAATTTTCTAGGAGAGAGAAGTACTCTCTTAAAGAAAGAGAAAACAAGGTGGAAAAGGAGATAAGAGCTGTGACAATTACAGACCTTTAGCAGAAAAGCAGTTTTTTAAATCTATTTTGTAGCAATCTTAACATAAAGCAGGCTCCTTTTGTCTCAATGTGAAATGTCTGCAGTTCTGGGCTAGGTAAGCCTAGAATTTGCTATTTCACTGATTGGCAATGTTACTAGTGCAGAGGGTAAATCAAAACTAAACCAAATAAAGAGTAAGTAGTATAGATAGTCTGCTATTTTTCAGAGTGTTCCTGAGTAGAAAGAATTGCTTTTAGTGCAAGAATTAAATCAAAATCAAAAGATGAAAAAATAATAATAATATCATGCTATCCACTTGCAAACCGTTGAAAAAAAACCCCAGGATTTTCCAATCTGTTAGCGGGTTATTTATTGCTACTACTATTATTTTATGCTTCCAGGTACTCAAAGTGGTTACAAGGACATAGTTATGAAACTATCACCAAACCACAGCAAGATAGGTTGCCTAGACAGTATCATGACAGAAGACAACTTATTTTTCCTTTGTTCTCCAGCACACATTTATATAGCCCATAATGTTTTAATACTTACTTTTTGCTTTAAACCCAAGTCCTTATTTTCAGCATGAAGTTGTCTCTCTTGAACCGAATTTGCTCTCAGAGCATCACACTGTTGTATTTGGGCCAAGCACACCAAGCCTGCACATGGGCACCTCTCCCTCAGGCACCTGAACCCAGGCCAGGCAGAGATTCCCAGGAGGACTATGAGCACTGCAGCTCTCTGTTTGCATCCCCAGTGTCACACACACCCTCTGTCATGTAGAAATAAAAGCATCCAGGAAGGTGCTAGTGCCAGGCTTCCCTGGTTTCCTTTGAGTAGGAGCATCTCTCTGCCAGTAGCCACTCGTGGGCTACCTGAGCCACCCTCCTTCACAGGGCAGGCTTGTGCCTCTTTCACATATTTTAGTTCTGTCTTACTGTTCTTGGCTATTCCTGCTCCAGTTAGATATAATATTTATGCTGAAAAAACCTTCCAAATAAATGGTTGTATTTGCTGCTCGGTGACAGGAATGTCCTTTAGACAGAATTGCTGTCCTTATTTTAACTATTGCATCTGTTTGTATGCTATGTACCACTGCTCTTTTTATAGTTTCATCCTTCTTTAAGCCCGCAGATTATACTGATCTGCTGACTCAATAATCTCTGTGATCCACACTTACTTCTTAAGGATCTGCTTTCCCCATAATGGATCATAAACTGCTGCACGTATTGGACCTGTCTACAGAAATTACCAGGCTGAAGTTTTTGTTGTTTCTGCACTCCATCTTTGCCCCAGGCATCAATGTCACAGTGTCACCTGAAGATAGTTACTTTCTTGCTTTACAACTAAATTTTTATCCTGGTTGATTTCCAACCTGCTCCCAGACTACTTTTTTGAAAGATGGATTACCCATCACCTTGGTACTCTGAGTCATTAAAATCATGATTAAGCCAATCTGTCTTTAAGTTACTAGATCTGATGAGGTTTAAACACTTTGCCTTTACTGAACAAAGCACTTGTGCCTTATTTTTCCCAAAGCAGATTCCTGGATCTCCACTGGACAGGAGTAGCCAATTTGAACCAGCTGCCAGCACAGCCCAGCAGTGCTCCATAACCCCAGCACACAGAAAATGTTTTCCAGGCTGCTTTGAGGCATAAAAATTGTGTATAAAGTTTCAAAAATTATCATCACCTCTGTCCCTGGATCTCTAAAGGATGAGCAATCTGTCTGAAGACTTTGAAACACCATGACTGAGTGCATGACAACCTAAACCCTAGGAAAACCTTCTCTGTACAGGATTTGCTCTCCACTCTCCCTGAAATGCTGAACAGGGGTTAGTGAAGAATAGCTGTTATGTAAAAAGTCCCCATGTAATGTATAATTAGTGAATGCATGAGCAGGCAATAGGCTGGTTAATGTTTCTGCTTGATACCCGTGTTGTCATAATGATTAACCTTTCATTACTGTCAGAGCAGAAGCACTGTGTGATAATGCCAGAACAGAAGAGGGCTAGGAGGGAATAAAGACATTTATGTAAAAGCTGACGTGCTGCCTCCTGAGTCCAGTGCACTTTATGGTGTAGAAAAAATATGTGTAGAAGTACAGGTCAGCAGAGTGAAGGCAAACATCTAAGTAAGAAGCAAAAGAACTTGGCAGAAGAGACTTTGAATAACAAACATTGAATATGAATCCTGAAGTAAAATGGTAGAAGAATGGTAGATTTCTGATCATGTATAAGTGAAAAATCTGTTATAGAAAGGGATAGTCTTGGATGCTCTTTACCAATGTGATATTAAGTAAAAGAGCAAGAGAGTTCTTATGACTTCTGTATAAATATGAGAGTATTTCTGTATCATATATTTCCTGAAAATGAAAATGCAAAAAGCTCTCTGTGATGCCAATAAAGATAATATCCATTAGTTTATAGTTTGCTGAACTTGGATTCAGGTTCATTGAAATTGCTTATGCAGGCCCACAAAAAGTGAACGTCAGCATTGGGACTGAAGTCCAATTAAGCAATTAAGACTAATTGAGTAATATTGAGAGGCTTCAGATGAAGTGAGAGTCCCCTTGCCTCAGGTGTAGTGTGAGAAATGTCGTGGTGCTGGGACATAAGCTATGGCACGAGAAGGGGAAGGTCCTTCTAAGGACAAGAGCAATTCACAGATCTGTTTCTCTGTCTTAACAAGAATTTTTCCTTCTTTTTTTTCCATATTTTGGAAAGATGCCTTGAGTTAGATCTGAGTTGTTGACTTTTCTACTTGGTCTGTTCTAGGACACCTTATTTTTAAAGATTTTACTCTTGTAAAATCTAGTATTTTAACATTTACTCCAGCAGTGCATCAGAGCCACAAACCACAAACTTGTTGAGGAGAATATCAGGTGTGTTTGTGCATACACAACACCGTGTGACATCCTTCCTCCCTGTGCCTTTCAGTGAGGAGCAGGCAGCTCTCCCAGGCACCCCGAGAGGAGAGCAAGGCTGCCCAGCTCCGAGGTGTGCTAAAGAGCTGCTTTTCCAAGGATCTGTGGTGGTAACACCCTGTGCCAGAGGGAAGGTCCAGGGTTTGAATGCACATCTTGCTTTCCTGGCTGGAGGACACTGGTAAGGCCCAGCAGAACCCTTGAGAGGCCATGCAGGGACAGAGCTCATGTCCTTAGACATCATCTGCGGGATGTAAATGGGCACTGGACAGAGGAAGGTGCATTTTCACTAAAAACAAACTACTTTGGTGTCTCTGTTTACAACTGTCTCGCTGCTCACGGACTTTACAAACCTCAAACCTTGCCTCTCTCTTCAGGTTCTTCAGGTATAAAAGTGAATAAAGCCTTTTCAACTGAAAGGTTCTGGTGTGAGTCATTTGGCACCTAAATGCTGAGTCTGTCAAGCATAAAATATTTATCATGATTTATGTTTAAAAATAGTAAGTATTTCTTATACCAAGCGTTTATCACATGGAGGGAAAATTGTCACCTTTTGATGTTCATATGCATAACTTTAGATGGGATTTTTTTTGTAGACAAATGAATAAAACTTTTTAGAAATTATTTTAAATTAGTACCCAAACAAAACTGATGTAACATCAGCTTATGTAAACCTATCTTGTATCTCTTCATTTTTACTACAAATGTGATCTCAGCAGTTCTTTTCTCCTTTCATAAAATCCTTTAGAATAAACTTGCAAAAATGTTTAGAAATTTAACTGAGAACTGAGAGCTTCAGTTTAGAAGAGCTTCAAATTTGTGTTCAGAAAGCTTTGCTGTTTAAAATTTGTCTTTATTCCAATGAGTAAAACTTTTAAAATGCCCTTGATCATCAACAAGATTAAAATATTAAAACTGCTCATATTTTATTCCATTTATAATTAATTTCCATGAATTACAATAATCCATCGATTATATATAAAAAGCTTTTAGTTCCCAGGTGTCTTTTGCAGAGCTGCCTGCTCCTGATAAAATCCTATTGATTTTCATTTTCAAAATGAAGAATATATTCTGCTGCTTCTGTATAATAAGTGCAGATTTTTGGCAAATATATGGAGAATGATAGCTCTGCTGCACTTATGAGTCTTGTTTAAATTAGATTTCAGTGAAGAACTGGAAAATAATCAGGTTTCAATGGACAAAGACTTAATTAATAAAGTGAGTTCGTCAAAATAAAAGACAGAATTTAGAAATGGGACTACTAAGCCATGCAAACATAAGAGCACAATGATACCATTTACCTATCAATGAATGTATCAATTCCAGATATTTATAGATGAAATGGTGTGTGCCACTTTGGGTATATGTGAGTAACTTTAGCTTCCTTGATTTTTTATTTTAGTGCAGTATGTAGATACAGTAATCTATTTTTAAAACCCACAAAACATAAGCTTCATTTCCTCCTACTTATAAAAATATCTCAGCTTATGCACTTCCATGGAAATAGAGTGTTCAGCTTCTTGCTAAACTGTTAGCATGTATCTGCCAACTTCTCAAAATGTTTTCCTTTACCATTGTTGATTGTGAAAATACTCCACATCTTGTGGCAAAACACAGTGGAAAAGAACAGAGGTTATAAGTAGGTAATATTATTTTTTCACAATGTGAGCTGATATTCATGGAACTTTTCCTAGAGGTGTGAAAGATGGCAGATCAGACTATACCAAGGGGAAGTCTGGCCTCCACAGTAGAAGCCATTTCTTTTCCAACCTGTCTGCCACCATTAAACAATTTTCCATGGACCACGAGCCCATCATTCCTGAGAAGCCTCTGTCAACTCCGTTGTAAACTGTAGCTGCATTTCCTAGCTAAAGACCCAGCTAAAAATCACTCACTGCTGCCCCAGCACCACAGTAAGAGCAAACTGTATGAATTGATGCCCTCCACACACAGTTCACATATGATGGATTCTGCTGTGGGTCCTGCATCACAGATTCTCTCCTACTGACAGCGCAGCTGTGCTCGAGTCACATTTCTATGCTATATTTTTCTAGTAGTCAAAAAAATTATTACATTTGCACTGAAACATTTCTTCAAAGCCATGACCTTGTAGAAATCACCAGCCCACATAAAGGATCTGCTCTGATCTAGCAGAGATGAAATACCAAACCAAATACTGAAATACTCATGGTCACAGGAGAGTGATGATAACTCCAGCTTATGCTATTTCCACTGCCTGCCCCTACTATAATAATTTCTCACAACTGGAGAAATAGAAATAAAGGCAAAAAACTATAGATCTGTTGCCCATAAAGAGTAGGAAAAACACTAAGATCAATAAAAACCTTTGAAGGTAAGTTTGGAATATCTTCATTTTCTTCACCCCTGAAATAGTAACTTCACTTTTAGTACTGGCTTCATCCTCTTCTTATTTACCAGATGCAGGGAGTGAGCTACAGCAAAATAAAAACAGAGCTGCCTTTCCCTTTCAGCCTGTATTCCTGTGTGCTTCTTCATATGGTTTTATTTTTAAATATTTTCCCATAAAGATGTAACTTACTTTAGGGCTTACTTGAAGGAAGCTCCCAACAAGTTCCCATATGCAATTGCTTAACCCAGAACAGCTGAGCTTTGTAAATCAGCAACAGACCCAGCAGCACTCTGTGCCTGCCCAGGCTGATGGGGTTTGCCTTTTGTAGTGCAGTCCGTTCACTAATGAGGAGCTGGCAAGAGGCACAGGGCACCCCAGAACTCATTAAATGGGCTCATTTCGGCCTGCTGGAACCTTACCTCAGGACTGAGCACAGAGGCTGGAGCTGCACAAACAGGGGTGCTGTCTCCCTGCACATATGGGGTCTTCCTGAGGAGTTTTAGGTCAGGTTTCCTCCCTGTCACTGTCTCTTAAGTGTGATACAAAGATGCAATGGCGCTTTAGTGGTTTACCTCAGCAGCTCATCAGTGTTCACACTCAGCCTGCGACCACTCTGGTGTTGCTCCCCCACATGACAACATGTCCCTGCACTGACAGCCTCCAAGCACTGCTGGCCCTTCTCAGTCTGCTCTGCAGAGCTTCCAGTTTTGAACTTACCTAATAAACTGCACAGACATCTTCCCAACGTCAGGGAAATTACCAGAGCAGCAGCAGAGCCAGCCTGGGCCACGCTCTGCTCCAGGAGAGGCAGCCTGGGGAATGCGGAACAGGGAAAGCCACAAATGCATTCATGTTGCTCCAGTCAAAACTGATNTTATACTACTATAGAAACTGGAACCTCAGGCTATGGTTGTGCAAAACCCCAAGTTCCTTTAGAAGAGAAAGAACTACCTGAGGAGCTCTTGAGCTGTGACAACAGTGCTTCAAGAAAAACTGTGGGCACCCTGTGCCCTGCCACAGCTTGATGCCCAGTGCCAGCTCTGCACTGCTCATGGTGTGTGCAGGAGGCCTGTGCAAGCACAATGAGAGCATTAGGCTGGTCAGGGGAGCCCCTGATGAATTTTGGACTCTTCCCATGTTGGCCAGCCTCTGCCTCTGGCTGGCACAGGACTGCCAGTAGAAGTGGCCTTCTAGAGTCAGATTCTTCTTTCAAGTCAATGGGTGTTGGATTGCATCCAAAGCTGCAGAAGTATTTGGAAAAAGACTTAGGATCATAGCTGCAGATTTTCATTAGCGAAGATTAAAAGCTGCTTTAAGTTAGCCTAACTAGGGGCTTTACTTACTAACATAGCATTATCCATTTCCAAGTGCCTGAAAGTAGAGCTGGGCGTGCTGTGTCAGCACGAGTGCAGCTGGTGTCTGGAGACCACCCGTGTTCCTCTGCCAGGTTGTGAGCCAGGCTGCGCAGGTGGTGCTTGAAAACGTCCTGCTGCTTGGCTACCACTGCAGAGCAGGATGTATGTAAGAGATATATGAGCTATGCTTTTCTAAATTAGTAATGACTTTTTAATCTGGACAGGGATATTCTGGCCATGGACATCTAATGAGAAGTGAGAGAGCTATTTTTGTTCTTCCGTGTTGGTGCAGGAAAATGCTTGACAAGGCTGGTAGCAGCCAGCTTGCTGAGACATCCGATGTCAGAGAGGCTGAAGCTCAGAGTCACAGTGGGACGTTTATTCCTGACAGCACCCCCAGCTATTCTGGCCCTCAGGGAGTTTGATCTCCTGCTGGCTCAGTGCTGGCTAGCTCTTGTCTTGCTCTGGCTGTGCTGTCACTTCCATCTAAGCCTTTATTCACGTAACTCAAACAGTGTGCTGGAAAGCAGGGGCAAAACTTGAACTTTGTGGTGAGACTTATTTGACAAAGCTCACAGCTCTGCTACAGCTCTGGTTTATCGTAATAAAGTGACTGGTTTAGAGCACACAGAGGTGCTCCTTTTTCCTCTCAGTCTCCTGTGCTTCTGATGTATTGTGGCTCCGTGATGTGTCCCCTGGTAACTGCTCTCAGCACACCTTCAGCAGACACCTCTCGTGGCAGATTGCCATTTGGAAGGTAAGCAGTTATTCCTGTTTTGAGATTTGCCATTCAGCGTCTTTGTGGAGCAAACTCACATTAACAGAGGAGGAAGCTGAGCACACACAGCTCCTCCAATACAGCCCAGAAGCCAGGCTGCACAGCTGAGCAGGAGCCCTGTGGCTACATTTCCCTGGTTCTCCCTGTGGAGCCGGACAGCAGCTCAGGACCAGTGTGCTTAGCCTCAGATAATTTTCATCCCAACTCATTCAGTTCCTTACTGGGCACAAGCTGTGTCTTGCTTTCACTGGATTTGATATTTATTTGATGAGGCTACTGGCTAACAAAGCTGCATGGAGGTTTAGGAAGCACTTCAATGTAGCATTAGAAAACTGCCTGGTAGTTTTCTCTAATTTAAATAGCACACTTTTGTCTGAGTGACCCACACTTCATGTCTGTTACTTTCATAAAATAAAAGCAAAAATAGAGAATTTCCATCAGCTGCACTCCTAGCATAGGGCAGTCCCCAAAGGTATGGTAAGGAGCCATTGCCTCCTGACCCTTTCTGAAATTACCCATCAAAAATTTAGTGAAGTATTCAGGTGAGATTTTTGGTCCATCCTGCCTAGTTATTGGTACAGAAATACATGTTAAAGAAATAAGTAGGAAGGACACTTTAAAAAGACAAGTAGATATATGATTATATTCTTCTCAGCTGTGTAAATTTCCACTAAAATTTAAATCCAGCTTTGTGTTTCCCTTGCTTAATAACAGAACTTAAGCCACTGTACATCATCAAGACTATTTATTGCTCACAGACAAACAGGTTAATATTTTGATTGTTACCTAAAAAGTGCTGTGAGTTTTTGACTTTTTTTATATGTTCGTTCACCAAAACCAACTTGTGTTTCTAAATTATGTTTCTGGTTTAATCAAATTTGATTGGAACTTGTTCTGCCTAAAATTTAGTCTCTAACTAATAACTTTTACATGTCCTTTACAAGATTTCTTCTAAAATGGGCAAAATTAGTTTAAGACTCTTACCCATTTTGAGTGCTGTACCTCTGAGACTCAGCTACACCCCGGAAGCTGAACTTGTATTAATAATGAGTTTCAAAAAAGAACCTGTAGGATGAAACTAGGAAGAAATACTCACAGCACTGAATGCAGGGAATTCTGCGAGATTTTGCAGATTTCTCTCTTGCCAGGAGATCCTGAACTCCCAGAAAGCTTCCCAGCTGTAAGTGGAGGCCAAGCAGGACTTCTGAAAGGCTCTGTGGAAAACAGAACAGTAATAGTAATAGAAATAATTACTTTAAAATCAGTGTGCATGAGAAATATCTTTTTGGATGAGCTGTACTGATAGTGGCTTCAGACTGAGCTGTTAAACAGATTAGTTCTGGATGGGGCCTAGTGCTGCCAGTGCAAACTGTTTGCATCCAGCTACAGTCACTCATCCCAATGGAAATGTTTACATATAACCACATCCCTCAAGCAGGCAAAAATAAAAGGAAAAATTTGCATTTTTACTATTCAGCTGCTGAATTATTTATCTTCCATTTTCTATTTCCAGTATGAATTAAGCTGTGCCATAGATCCCCAGATTCATTGATCTGTTTAAATAAACAATGATATACGTTTAAATAAACAATGTGATATCAGGCAGCAAGAACCATCTGACACTCATTTCTTTTGTTTCCATTTGTGGAGCAGGCAAATTATATCCTGCACAGTCGGAACAGGCCAGTCCATGTGATTTCATCAAAGATCTCCATTTGTGGTGGTAAGTTCCACCACACCACTTGATGGCCTGTTTTTCCTAAATGGAAACATTTGTGTCTCAGAGGGTGAAGGAGATGACATTTCCGTAAAAAGGGTTACTACATGTGCATTTGTGGTTCTGCCATTGGCTCAACACCAGTAAATGCCAAACTCACAGGGCTCATGATTGTATATATGTTAACCACAAACTTGTTTCTCCTTTAAAGGACTTGGAAAGGAGCACAATGGAAACTTTTTGCCCATTTGTGATAAGATTTACAGGTTAGGAAGGTTAAATTTATAGGTGCCATTTCCTTTCATACAGCAAGATTGTTTCCATAAGATAAGAGGTACTATTCCCTGGTCTAAATATACATTAAATAAAAATATTTCTTGCAGCCATAGTTTAAAATTTCACACAGACTGATTGAGCAAACGTTTGGCCCCTGAGATTGGAATGTACAGAGTCCTGGGAGGCACTGCAAGGGAAGAGATGTAATCTCTCCTCGCTTATTATTATGAAATAAAGGATTTTTCTTCTACAGCCAGATTATTTCGTTGCCCCAGTACTATTTTTGACTTTTGACAGTCCAACTGTCTGATATTTATCAGAAAGATAATTTTATCAATCCCATAGTGGGAAGATCCATGGCCTTCCTCCACATAGTATTGAAAATTCTTATGTTTAAATATTTGGAATCAAGGATATTATAAATCCATGACATGTGATCAAGCTGAAGGAACAGCTACACTCAAAATTAACTGGTTCTTTTCTTACACCCTTGAGATAATTTCTAAAGTAGTTGGTCCCTCTAGCATCTGATTTATGTGCCAGAACAGCATGTAAACTCAAACACTATTGTAGAGCAACCACATAGATTTTCTAAATTTTCCAATGTTAAGAGATAACCACATATGTTGACTGAAAATTTTAATAAATATTTGAGAGAAAATGAAAACTTCTGTGCCCCAGAGTCATGAAAAAATTGAACTTCTCTGTATTTGGACACCGTAGGAGTTTTTTCAGACTATAAGCTTCACATAGTTGGAAAGCTCTTGGTGCTCTGAAAGGACCAGAAAATGTGATTTTTGTTGAAGATGACATGTTTTGGCAATATAACTTACTTTCCCATTAACATGGAATACTCCTTTGTCTCAGATGTGGATATTTGCATGTCCACATCTGTCTGCTGGCAGAAGATGTAGGAAGGAGCCGCTCACATTTGGACAGAGCTGTTGGTAACTTCTGTGCCTGCACTTCTCATGGAGCAGCAGCTCCTCTGCATGCCTATTATAGAGGTGCTAATTTACATGTGGAAGTGTTAATTAATAACAATTCCTAAGGTCACCTCTCTACAACTGAAACTCTCTCTGTGGAGAAGAACAGAGAGCAGCAGTGATGCCAAAGAGCACATGAGAGCCATTGTAGGTAAAACAAACAGGCTCATCCTTTCCCTTCTCCATTAAAAAAAAAAATTAGCCTCCAAATAGTCCATATAATTTCTCACAGATTACAAGCATAGACAGATCCTCTGCTGCAGAACAGAAATGTCCATTTACCTAAAAAAGATTTCACATATTTGTAGGTAAAGGTTGTAAACTGGTAACAAAGTAGAAAAGAAATGCAACAGAGCCGTGCCATTTCTTTCTGTGAAAAAATATGCAAAGCAACTCACAGCTCCTGTAATCACTGCCTAAGCACCCTTTCTGAGAGAAGTGCTTGCAGGACAGCAGAGTAAAGATCATGAAGATCGAGATGTTCCTTAAGGACTCCCTAGGCTCTGGGGTCAGTAGGAATTTGTCTTCAGATCTGTCTCAAATGGCTTATCTCAGTCAAAAATTAAACACAGCAAGGATGATAAAGAGGCTGGTTCAGAATGTAATAAAAGTCATGTAAGAAAGGTATATTCCCTGGTCTCCTCTCCTGTGAGTGAGAGGGTGCTAAATCACCTGAAAGAGCAAGCAGAGACCTGGGTTTGTTAATTATATGACAGAGGAAGAGAAAATCCTTTGTGTAAGCTATTTTGGTACGTGGTGAGTCAGGGAATTTACATTTCATTTTGTGCTCAGCAAGAAGCGTAAAATACAACTCCTTCAAGCAGATATGAACAGACACTCAGGATCAATCTAATGTCAACTGCAAAAAAAAAATTGATACGGTATGAATTAATGTTTCATTATGTCAGATCTATGAAGGCTTGATGATCTCAGACATGCAAATAATATGCCTGTCCAATCTGCCACTCTTTTTTTTTTCCACAAGCATGGACAGAAAAAGCAGTGATGCTGCCAGCTGACATGAAGGTGGTAGGTGAGGGAGCTCCAGGGTCTGGAGTTAGGCTGTAGTCAAGTTATGCAGCCATTTGGAGAGAGACATTAGTTATACTCTCTTGTGACAGCTGAGGTTCCTGTGTCTAGAAAGCTTCTTCTCTGAATTTTATCTGTGAGGAAGGGACCAAGCATCCTTCCCCATGTGGAACAGCTTCAAGAGTGCTCAGAAGAGCCCTGAAGTGCATATGGGACTGTGCTTGTCTCTATGTTTACCAGAAAGTCACAGTTTTTGTACTCATGTTTGACTTACGCAACCTCTTCCAAACAAATGGAGTTGCAGCTTCTTTATCCATCTGTCATGGTGTGTGCTAGATGTGCTGCTATAGATTCTTATATTGAATTTAGCCCTAAAGCTATTAGAGTTTCACAGGTACTAAATTCTCTAACATAATTTTTAGAAATATAAAATAAGGCAGTAAAGTTGTTAACTTAGAGCTTAGATGATATATTGTCAGCTCTAGGTCTTTCTAAGAAAACACATGGCAGAAAAGCAAAACAAAACTAAACAGTAACATAAATTCTGAGTTCATAAAATGTTCAGTGCAATTTGCAGCATTATAGTAGCTACAGTTCTGTCTCATACTGGCAGGAGGCACTTAAACATAGTTACGTGTACATATGCATGAGCCACCCTGCCAGACAAAACTCTGAGCTACATGAAGACAGATGGGAAAGAGCTGTGTATCCTGCACTTGATTGCTGCATTGTGTCACACCAAGACTGGCCATGGTCATAAAGTTGGTTCATGCAACTGTTCATATTTACCTAGAAGTTCTCAAGACAGTCATTGAAACAGTAGTTGTTTTCTTACCCAAGAAAACAAATGCAGAGGGTTTGAAAGTATCTGAGCTCTTCTGGAAGATGCTGTCGTAAGCAAAGATTGCTTAGTGCTGCCTTCCTTCAGTCACACAGGCAGATGGGTGGAGTGTAGCAAGCACCGGACAGAAAATAAAGCCCTTGGAGCTGGGAGCCAGACCAACATAACACAGCAAAAGTTGGAGGCCAAACCTGTGAATCATTCCAGAAATAGAGTGGTAGGGACTTAAGCTTTGGAGAAATATTACTCTGTAGTAAAAATACGTGAGTCTTCATCAAGAAGTTAATCTAAAACAGGACTATTTTTTTTAAAGGACTTTGGAATTAAATGCCTCTGTCATCCAGTAACTCTGGAGTTTGCAAGGGAAGTATAGACCATCTGTTCAAGAGACCAGTAACACAGTCTGTGCAGCTAATCAGCATGATAGCAGTAGGAAATTATTTCATAGGGGCCTATCACATCTGGTTTTAAAACTAGTAAGTAGACTTTTTTTAGTTTTATTACATTTTCTTCATCTCTCACAAAACCTCTGTTCCGATAGGATTTGTACTTTAAATATTTACGGTTTTTTCTCAGTCTCTAAACAGGAACACATGAGAAATAAATGCATACACAGTAGGGTGCCTGGGAATTCCTGCAGCCTATTACTATTTTAGTGAATAGCAGTCAGGGTTATCCTAGCAAGGATAAAATCACTATCATCATAAAAAACTAATATAAAACCTTTTTTACAAGAAAACTTTTGATTAATTATAAAAAAAAAGAAAAAGCATCACTCCATAACTGAACTCCCTCCCTCATTTTCATTTTTACTAGCTTACTGTTATCTGGTGTATTTTTTACAGTTTTTAAGCATTTTTTTGAATTCTGAATATGAAAAGCTGTAATGCTTTACTGAGTGTCTTTTCAATCAATTTATTTTTCCCAAGAATTGAGAAAATGTATATTAAAAAGTGCTACAGTTTTCAGAAATCTGTTTACGGCCTCCCTAATGGTAGGGGAGGCCGTAAACAGATACCTGATACAAAATATCTAAATNCATCTCCCTAATGGTATGAATACCTGATACAAAATATCTAAATGAACATACCTTAAAGCATTTGGGGGAAAAAAGTGTTATCAGGTATCTCTGAGTATGTGAGGAGCTGCAGGGAGTTTTTTGCATCAGTGTTACATGGGTCAATACAAATATCCTGGATATTGTGCCAAAACACTTTTAATGCTTCAGTGAATCTCACTAACATTTCCTGTTGCATTTGCCCCTCTAAAGTCTGCCTGACTGCTTCCTTGGAAGGACAGCTGTGTGTCCCCTGCTTGCTTTCAGGGCACAAAGAGGTCACAGATTTCTAAGGATTTCAAGAAATGCATAGAAATTAATGAAAAAACTCACCTCATGACTCTGTTCCTGTCAGTCACGCACCAGCAAAGGAGGAATTACAACAAAAAGGCAGAAGAAATCTGCAGAAGGAGCAGCACCGTCACTGAAAAGAAGGAGCCCCCTGAGCCTTTCCCCACAGTGGATCAGCTGAGGCTGCCCCAGGAGTGGGCAGGCAGTGACAGCAAGCCCCAGGTGGCACTGAAGCCCCAGCAGGGTCCGAGCAGCTCTGGCCAAGGGAACATGGACAAAGTGGGTCCAAACCACACCTTGCTCTCAGCACAAACAGGGTTTGTTGGCCTGGGGTAGGAAAGGGTGTGGATGGCACCATGCATTTGGTACCACCTGTACAGTGAAGCAGTCATTTCATAAATAGTGTTTAGAGATTGATGGGGAAAAAAAAAAAGACTAAAGTTGTGTATTTCTCTGTTTTAAATCTGCCTCTTTATAAACTGCTTCTTTCGGATTCTCTAAGACCTCTGGAGCATAAGCACAAATAAGTTCAAACTTCCTGATAACTCTAATAACCCAAAATCTGGACATTCTACGCCTGGAGACTAAATACTGATTGATCCCTGACAATAAGGCTCCAAAACCAACTTTGGAGTATACAAAATTGATCTCATTACTTCTTGGAAGTATGAATTTGGGAAAAAAAATATATCAGAAATAACTTGATAGAAAAAAAGGTCTTTTGATTTCACACAAGGAGCTGTAGGAATGATTTTCATACCACTGCATGTCAGCAATTTGGAAAGTCAGTATGACCAAATGAAAACAGCAATGTGCTCTACATCTTTGTTCCAGCAGAAATATTGACTCTGAACTCTGTGCTTCTAGATGTGTAATTCTGATGGTTTATGGGATTTTCACCTTATTTCATTGTCATTATATCTCCAAATGGTTAAATCAACCACGAGAGTTCAAGAACACAAAATATCTAATCTTCCATATGCAGCAAGAATGGCAAAGCAGGAGTAGTTACCAAGAATAAATAAATAAGAAAGAAATGGAAATATTTGAATGACCTTGCTATTGAAAATATCGTTTATATGTCCTAGTCCTGCATTATTATTATATGCAGGATTTTCCCTTTCACACTCTTGATGAACTACTCCTCGTGTTGTTTTTGGCTGCATGAAGGAGTTAATAGTGCTCATAGCGCTAGGAGCTGTACCACGCTCTAATAGAAATTATGGGGAACTATGTGCTAGGGAAAAACTCACACTCCCTTCCACACCCCTGTGCTCACACCAGCAATTCCCCAGCCAGCTGGAATTTCCTTTCCTTGTGGAAGCTAGCCCAGAGCTCATCCCTTCAGCCTCAGGAACCCAGGATATTACCCTGCTATTTGCTCAACTCTGGCCCTTAGAGCCCAGCTGGACTCAAGAAGTCCTGTTTGTTTCTCTGGTGGCCTGATGAGTTCATGTCCTCCTGCTTTCTATCATAGGAAATGGGAGGAGAGGAGATTTTCTCTTATAATGTCCCCTCCTTTGCTGTCACATCTGAGCAAGCTCTGTCACAAAAACAAGCCTCAGCTCAGAGGTGACCATTCAGTGGTGAGTGTTCCCAACAGGGGTATTCAGAGTGGATATTGGCCTTATTCTAGTGCCTTACACTCTTGCCCAGAGAAGACTAAACAATGTCATTGATGGATTTGGAAGCAGAAATTCATTTACATATGATGCTTATCTCAGTGTTAAAATTCTGGTGAATTCTACTGACAGCAGGGAGCTGAACCTGTGAGAAAATGAGCTGAGAAGTGAGGAGCACGGTAATGGTGAGGAGTGAGGAGCTCCTCCAGGAGAATTTTTATTTTTCCTGACAACAAATCTGACTTGTTTGTTACCCTCATCTATTTGCACATGCCATGCACTGTCAATGTATTGACTGCAGTGGTTCCAAGATATGGATTGGCTTTGTGGGAAAGAAGTTTTCCTGCACATGAACTCCACTTGAAAGCAAAGGTAGGCAGAAAGGATCAATGCATATTTGCAATTTATAAGCAGTTACCAATCAGCTTAATTTAGGTGGTCCTTGGACAATGTAGATGAATAGTTAGAGCTATCCTATTAATATTAGGCTAATTAAACTAATTTTGAGCCACAGATACCAGGTGTTAATAATAGACTACTGATGTGCAGGAAAGCAAAAGAGAATGTTTGAATCCAATTTTGACTCCAGATCTGATCTTTGAAAGTCAGTGCCTAAGCAGCGAACTCAGGTTCCCCTCTGTCTTCTGCTCTCTCCCTACTCTTCCCCTTATCGTAACAAAAAATTCCAGGTGTGAACAATTTGAAGACAGAGTTGTTTCTTACTCCTGATCTGTAACCAGGGCTTTAAAAAATTCTAATGGAAACAACACAAATCTGGCACAGAAAAACAGATCACTTAAAATATAAAGTGGAACGGCAGGAAAACATCAGTGCAAGGCCTGTAAGTTATCTGCTCAGTCACCAGGAATTAAAAGTGTATTTGGCAAGCTATTACTGTCAGTCCCCTAAGTGCACTGGAGGTATGTAGTTATGCCTGCAGGCCAGTGGACAGAAACAGCAGGTTTAATTCCAGCTTCTCTCCACCTGCTTTACTGAAGTGGTCTAGCAGCTCCTGCAACACTAGCATGAGCTCCAACAATAACGATGTGGTTTAGTAAGTATAATGACAACATCTGTAAGATATTAAGGTCCAAAACTCAGGTTTTCTTGCATATTTCTAAAGGTCTTAAAAAAAAGAAAAAAAGTACTTAGTGAAATACTTTTTTCAGTTGAGTGGTTAAAGGACGATTTGCAGCCAGGCACTTCCTAGAATCATAGAATCATTTAGGTTGGAAAAGACCTCTAAGATCATCGAGTCCAACCTTTAACCTAACGCTGCCAGGTCCACCACTAAGCCATGACTCTAAGCACCACATCTCCATTGCTTTTGAATGCTTCTAGGGAGAGTGATTCCGCCATTCCCCTGGGCAGCAATGCCTGACCACCCTTCCAGTGAAGAAATTTTTTCCTAATATCCAATTAAAACCTCCTTTGGTGCAACTTGAGGGCATTTCCTTTTGTCCTGTCAATTGTTACCTTGGAGAAGAAATCAGCCTCTACCCAGCTACAACTTCCTTTCAGGTTCTTACTACATTTGCAACAAAAAATTGTGTTATCATGTAGACAAAACTGCGGCACAATAAAAGGAATGAAGCTGGTGGAGTCATCAGCAATGCCCTGTGCTTCCAGTCCCTCTCCTCCCAGGAGGGCATGGATGGAATAAGCTGCCATGGTCATCCCTGAATGCAAACTGCCACTCTCACCTACTGATGTTCCAAATTAACATTACACACAGGCAGTACAGTTAAATATCTTAGATCTGCACCTAACTTTTTCAAGGCACACAGGGAGGGGACAATTTGGCTCCTGTAGCAGAATGTAACCCTCCTGCCCTTCAAGGAGGAAGGACTATCCTCCTAAACAGGGATGTGCTGACCAACAAGTTTTGCATGTCATTAGTTTTAGCCTCAGAGTACTTTCCAACTTGGTGTTTTGGTTTATTTTTTCGTTTTCCATGCTGAAACCCAGGCCGCTCCTCAGGAAGAAATAATCTTTCTATTTGAGACAGAAAACACTTCAGGGAATTATGTGTTTTTTTGGGCATATACGAACCAGAGTGTCTTCTGTCTGAGAATTTTCAAAGTAAGCACCAGATTCCTCCTCTCCTCTGTGGACACTTTACAGTGCCCAAGTGGCAGCATCTAAAAGGAAATGTGGGTTACTGCAGTACACTTTCCTGAGCTTTCTATAATCAGAGTCTGCAACGTTACCTAACACAGAATATAGCTTGCCTGTTTAACACACTGCTGCACTGACAGAAACATTGCTTTCAATGTGTCCATTTAGAATATTGATCCCAAAATAAAAGCTTTACAGCTCATGTTAAAAAGCTTTCTTACTGTAACCCTTTCAAAACACTTCAATGAACATTTTATACCCAAATTTTGATCAAATATTTCCCACATATTTAACATATTAATCAGATACTAAATTTCCTAAATGAGGCAGTTTGAGGGCATGGTGGTGTATATTTGCCACTTAAGTGCTAATTTTTTCTCCACAGTAAAGAGTCTGTGTCTTGACTCTGTCACCATTATTAAGTATTCAGTAATTCTGCCACAGAGGCCACCTAAACATTATGGGCTTTATTGCTGTAGAAGCTGCTAAATGAAAATCAGCAAACACCCACAAACAGATACTTTCCTGATCCTTTTTACTGTCATGGAAACTGTGGTGGAGTTATTTGCAGAGCCACAGCATTGCTGAACCTGCGTGCTGACACGAGCAATAGGAAGAACGGATTGGGCCTGGAATGCTGGGAATAAATGTATCTTTGGTACTGCCACAGGTTTCCATCCAGCCTGAAGCTCCCTGGACAGCTTTATGAGAGAGAGAAGATGGCAATCTCAGCACGCCACAGGCTGCGTTACGGAAAAGAGTTTGCTGCTCGGTGGCAATAGAGAGGTTCTTGGCCAGCAAGATTTTACTTCTACGTTTAGGAAGGCGGTTCTGATGCTGCAGTGATAAGGAGGTAGGAGGCTGAGGAGACTAGATTATGATGGGATGGCAGCCAGGTTATGCCGTGCTAGCAGATAGGAGTGCTGTGCCCCGCAAGGCTGGTTACAAACACTTCACACTCACCAGCACCACAATTCCAGTCACACCAGCAAAGCAGAATTTTGCACTACATTGACTCTGCTCTAAAAACAGAGTAAAACAAAACAGCCCTCAAAGAGAAATGGAGCAACATAAGACATGTGGGCTTCTTGACACCTGAACCCTTCCTAACCTAGATGTCTGTTTTGGCACAGATCCCTCTGACAAGGCACTAAGCAGCAAACCATCCATGCAGGGCAGACACAAGTCCCAGCAAAGCAGCAGCACGTAATTGTCAAAGACCATGGAGCAATTTCTGAGGATGAAACTACCCAAAATTAGTCTTTTCTTGCAGTCTCATCGACTTCACTGGTAGTCAACATGTGAAATTCAATCTTACAGTCTTAATAGATTTGTGCACATTAACAGTAAGTGGGTTTTACAGGCATCATCTCCTTAAGTTCTCTACTTTGCTGTACAGACCCTGAAGCTTAATAATATTTTACTTACAGGGAATTTTTTTCCATCAAGGAATAAATTATAGACAATATATTTGTAAAAAAAAAAAAAACGGAAAAAACAATATGTGATGGTGCTTTATAATATTACTAAGTTAATGATGTTTTAATATATTTTTAAAGCTATATTTACAGATGGTTAATCTAAAAAAAACCCATGGATAATTATATACATAAATATCCAGATGACAATATTGTAGTTATAAATAACAATGGCACAAAATCCTGTCATTCAAATGGAGTCAAACTGAAAATTAGCACCAGGCTTTATTTTCTAATATAAGAGATGCTGAAACTTTGTACAGCTTATTCTTTCACCAAAGCCAAGGTTATCCTGACTTTTCTATGGAGGTTTCCTGTGTTCTTACTTGCGTAATCTTGAAGAAAGTTGAAATACCTGATGAGATTTTTTTCATAAAAGCTATATTTCCAAAGCTGTATCACAAATGGTAATCTCTCAAGACTTTAAATTCTTTTGTTTATAGTAGTCAAGAGTTCATCCAGGAGAAAAGTTCATTGGTAAAATTGCCAAAAGTTGTCTATTTATATTTATATGTTAAATAATATAAATAACTTCTAGAAACTTTGAGATAATGACTGTGTAACACCTTAGAAAAATATCAACTTTATCAAAGATGAGAGATAGCAAAGCAATGGGTGGCAAAAAATTTTGCCAAGTGTTTGAAAACAAGTGGTAACTTGTCATAGGATGTACTTCACTCTTCAAGCTAGCCACTTTAAAAAATTGTTTTATAGCCTTAATGACCATGAAGGAGGACTGAAAAAAAAAAGATTTTTTGAGATTTTTTTTTCTCTTTAAAGAGTTATAAAGAGAAATACTTATTTTCAGCATTAAGAATGGCTACTACAACTCCAAATCCTGTGTTCTGAATGCAGGGACACATGGTAAATTATTCAGTTCTTGGTTTCTGATAGAAAAAGGCATTTCAAAACAAGCCACCGTGAAATGTTTTTAGTAATTTGGTTAAAATTTTCATTTGCTCTTTGTGACTAACAGTTTGTTTCCTGGTATCTCTGATGTCAGTAATGCATCAGGTCTTTAATTAAAGTAAAAAACAGAAAAAGAGGTGGCTGGGAAGAATCTCTAAGACCTCACAAAATCTTGCTTAAGCTTTAGACATTGTTAATACAGGGAGATTTATAGTCCACCTTAAACAAAGCCAATTCAGCTTTTGCTGAGAATATAAATTGAAAGTCTTTCTTCTCCAATAGAGACATAACCTTTCTATTTTATATTAAAATCCTACTTAGGCTGTAATGTACATTGAGTTTAAACCAAAGCATCAAAGGCAGACAAGTTTGATAACCTAAAATCCTGCGCAGGTGTTTTTCCAGTAATGAATAATTAAGTATTCTGAGTAATTCCTCCTCTTGGAGCCAGTGAGGTTTTTATCATCAGTTTTAATTGTAGTAAGTACACATCTGAAATTTATACACACAGTAAAGAAAGCTGTTTTAATAACAAGACTGGATATTCAAGAGCATTTTATAAGACTTCTAAAATTAATTTTTTACTCTTAGGATAAGCGATGGAAAAAAGGCCAGTTAATCTCACAGCTTTGCATACCTACCATTTCAGATTGCTTTCTAAGTATTTCAGCACTAAAATATTCCAGACTCTGAACGTAATGCCTCTCATTTGTTTCCTCTGGGCTCTTGCACCTGCAGCCGAGTTGGAGCACAAAGCTCAGGAGGAAGGAAAGGGCAGTGCCCGTGGGCCTGGCAGGATGGGGAGCTAAAATCGGCTCCCCGGGATGGGGCCTGAGTGATTCAGGCCCAGGATAGCCGAGACTACCCCGGTACCGAGAGGTACTCTCCTCAGAGAATGCCTTCCAGGGAGCCAGCGGCTTTCCCTCGGCTAGCCTGGGGGTGCCTTTGCAGGGTATCAGCCACGGCGGGCAGTCAGCTCTTTAGTGATTTCAGCTCGGGGGATTTTCAGCTCTGTGGCCCTGCAAGGCAGCCCCCCTCAGCCAGCATGGAGAGGAGAGAGATGGGGGACTCGTGTGGCTATTCCGCAGGAGGTAACTTTATTGCAAAGGTACCCAGCGAAGGGGAGCCAGGGATGAGAGATCCCTGGAGTCTGGGGAGCATACAGAGGTTCTTATAGGGGTACAGAGGTGGGTGTGCGAGGGTACAAACCAATGGGTTCAAACAGATCTACATAATATTCCTCAAAGAATTGTGGGCCTCTTTTTCCTCGCCGTAAATAAAAAGTTTCCTTCTTACCTAGGGGGTCTGGACCTTGCTATTGTGCAATGCTCCTTATCTCTTCAGCAGGCCTGCTTCCCTATCTCAGGAGCTTCCCTTCAAGGCAGCGCTGCGGTGGGCCTGCCAGATCCCACAGGGAGCAGTTCTCCTCACTCCTCCAGAGTGCCAGGAAAGCCTCCTGGGGTGGGATGGGCACACACGTGGGCTCAGGCAGGTCCCCAAGCACCCAAGGGCCAGTTTGGGGTCATCCCTGGCAGGAGATGGTGCCTGTCTGCTGTGCCTGGGCAAGGCCTCGGTGGCTCAGGGAAAGCCCTGGGAACATTCCTCTCCCTCTCCCTTCGGACCTCACACAAATAATGGGAAAGAACGGAGGGACTGGGTTAGATGAGCGCTAAAGGAAGCACAGGTCTTGTGTGCTTAGAAGCCAAGCTAAAAGAAGAAAAGAAAAATTAAACTTCTGGTGGATTAAACTCCCTGTGCATCCCCACGCCATGCAGCTGAGATGTATGAGCAGGAGATGTGATAGCAGACTTCAGCTTGGAGGACATTATCCAGCTGTCACTTTTAGGGACGTCTTTCCAAAAGATAAGCTTAGACTCAAAGGCGTTTTAACCTGGAAATTAAAGAATTGAGAGAAATTATTCCTCAAAGGAAACCACCCATGTAGTTAATTAGCAATGAGCCCTTCTATGACAGGGTGCTTTTTCATAATTTTACTTTCACTGAACTCAAATGAATCGTATATTAGCTTTTAAAAATGCTTTGAAATGAAGATTTTTGGACTTAATGCAAGTAGGCATAAGAGAATGTAAAGGGGGTTAAAAGTTCAGGAAGCTACTCGAGACAAATAATTGCATAAAATGTGTCAGTACATTCTCAAGAAGGAGAAAAAGCAATGGTCGTCTATGAATCTTTAATGCTTTTACTCCAGGATCAGCGAAGTCTTAATCAAAGTGGGATGCACACTTAGCCTGAGCAAATAAGGCATGAAGATTCAAAAATTCTTCCTGAATACTAATGTGGTTTTACGTTTGGACATTTAAGAAACAGATTTGGAAAATGTCAGAAGACCTCCAGATCATGTGGAAAAAGTTCATGATTCAGTTAAACATTTTAAATTTTGTGTCTTAAACATAAATATTAACCTATTTACCAAAATTAAAGTCTCCACTAGGCTTTTTTTTCAAGCAGACTCAGGAATGCTGAATGCCTTTTGGCAAGCGCACGCTCAGAAAGGTTTCTGAATATTCTCTTTAGCATTAGAAGCTATTTATGTTCTCCTCAGCAAAGAGCACAGCAGGCAATAGTAACACACGCACAGGAATGATGAAAGGTAGGAAACTCCACCCTCCTGTGTTATGGCAAGATTGCTAGATGTGAAAATGGTTAAGCACATCCTGGAAACAAAAAAAGAAAAGGCAGGAGAAATATGGGGCTATTTTGGTTTTGAAAAACTTATTTTTAATACTTAATTTACTTTGTTTTCTAATCAACACTAAGGCATTTAACCGCAATGTGACCTAACAGTTTATTAATGTGTGCAGTCAGTTAAGGCTACAGCAAGATTTTGACTTGTCTCTGCTAAAATGGCCACTCTCCAAGGATACCCCAGTGCGAGTTCTTCTGCACTCCTGGGCTTTGCTTTTTCTGTTTTCACTGTTATTACATATGTATGCACACCTTGTCTAGACCTGAAATAGGAAGAAATATGAAATCACATCCATTAGTAACATCCTTCTCCAGGGTTTGTAAAATTCTCTGGAATAGTTTTTCCAATCAGAAGGAAACGGCTCCACCAGTTGTATGGAAATTCAGCGATGGTCAAGGATCAAAAGTCAAACCTCTCTTACTTTCAAGACAAAGTCTGCACAGAAAAAGACAAAGATATTTAACAGTAAGCAGTGCAGACCAGCCAACACATGTATTTATTTTAATGAGTGAGAAGGGATTGATTTTGATGTGCCCAATGCAGAAATACTTTTACATAATGTATGTTCCCCACAAAAATACCTTTAACATTTTAATATTTAAAATACATAGAGAGGAAAAAAACAGTATCCCTGGGAAATAATAGATTGAGATACGCCATTACTTTTAATAAGTAAAGTTTGTGCAGTTAATTTTTAGAGGCTGAAGAGATAGGTGGATAATTACTTATGAAAGAGGGCAGTGCTTACAGGATTTCACTATCAGTGAGACTATCCTGAATCTATTCATTGATAAATGTGTGCCACATAAATCTATGTAGAAGGCAGCAAGCAGAGAGAAAACTTAGTGAAGGTATGATTATCAAGGAAATTAACAGGACAAATATTCGTTAATTCTTAAAATTTAGGAAATGGATGGTTATCCCTTTAATAAAGAATCATTCATTCCTGTATGTACACTAAAATTACTTTTCCTTTGAAGAAAGAAGGTTACCAGATTCCCTACACTAAACTAAAACTAATATGCAATAATTTTGGCTGTTTAGTACAAGTTAGGATTTTAGACATCATCCAAATATGTGCCAATAAAATTTTAATACAAATTCCTCTAATATGCATTTAGAACTGCTAGCAATCCATGCACTCTGCTTGTTCTTTTCTAGGTTTTTTCCAAGTATTTGCTGAAAACCATTCCACAGTTAGGATAGTCAGAATAGCTCACTTTAGGCAAGATAGCTGCAATGTGGAAAATGCAAGCCAGCCATGCCCACGGAGACCTGGCTGCAAACAGAATGTTCTGACATTTGGTGGTGGTATTTCCTTCTCTGGCTTTATGAAATAAGTCTTAAAAGTATGAAAATCATCAGCACTCAGAGAAGACTGGAAAATATTATGTTGTTGAACTTGCCTCTTGCTCCTGGAGGTGGCCCTTTCAAAACAGAGCTGAGCGCCTCTGCCAGAGCTCAGCGCCAGTGTTGGTACTGCTCACTTTGTGCATGCACTGAACTCATGGTTTCCACCTCTGCTGACATTTGGCAGAGGTTCTTCTTTGGAAGAAATGAAAGAGAAATCCTTCTTTCAAAGGACTGTCTTTGAAAGTCTTTTCAAACTTTTCAAACAACAACAACAATCTAGAATATCTTTCTAAAGTCAAGTCCTTCTGCTTGTAGAATTCCAAAGGGAAAAGGGCCCTGTCAGCTCAAATCAACAGTGTGTGACCTTACCAGCTCTTCAAGGACACTGGGTTTGTGAGACACTGGTGTTGATTGTGTCTATAAAAAAAGGACACTACAGCTTAGAGGCTTATGGATCTCTTCTTTGATAAAAGAGGTTAAGCACCAAATAAGTGATCCTGCAGTCCAGAACTGATGTCTGGTCACTGCTCCCATTGGTTGGAGGAATTCCCAGGGAGACCCAAACACCAGCTCTGAGGCATTGCACCTACAGCATTGCTGTACTGCTGGACCTAATAGTTCCTGACTCCAGTTTTACAACTGGGAGCACAGACAGCACAGATGTATCTATATTTGCTAGGCAGAGAATTGCTCTTGGAAATAAGATTGACAAATATTTTTAAACATTAGATAATCTGGTACTTTAAGTAGTAGTTCCCTTCTTTTCTTACCTTTATCATATCTGTTTTTTAAAAAATCACTCATTCTTCCTTAGCAATGCAGATATTTTGAACTAATAAGACAAAGTGAATACATTTAAACTCCCCAAATGGTAGCATCACATGCTCCTGGGTAGTCACTGTTTCCAGATATACCAGCTCCCTTGATTGCTCACTCTTAAAAGTTTTCATAAGCATTTTCTCCAGAAGTGACAATTCTTCTCAAAATCTCAGTAGAAAAAGCAAAGAAAAGGTCAGTTTATTATCTGTGTTTCCATATTGGAGGTTTTATTTTCTGTGTTTCCATATTGGAGGTTTTATTTTCTGTCACTACACAAATACTCTCAGTTTAGATCTTAGAGTAGGTATCAATTATTAAAAAGGTGGTACAGAAAGCAAGCACAGTTTTTCATGACAAATGACATCATAAGCAGAGTTCCATAATCCAGCATGCAGCGTTTTCATTTTTCAGAGGACAAAGAGAAGAATGATTAATACATCAATTTCAGTGCTATTCCCTTGCACTTTTTGAAAAGCACCTTGCTACCCAGGACCACCTTTAATTTACCATCTTTTGAAGACAGAAAATGTAATGAAAACATCCGTCTCTGGTTTCTGCTAGCCTGTAATATTAAACATCAAAGTAATAGTTATTCTCCACTCACTCATCAATCATGCCCCTTATCCATGCATACTCTTTTGCTCTTCTGACATGTTATTTAAACAACCTAAAACAGACACCTCAGCTCAGAGAAATTTTCAGTATTGCAGAAGTTGAAACTAACTCTGAACTCTATGAAGTCAAGGTGTACAGTCCTTCTCTTATGCTGATGATCCAGAGCTTTAGATTTTAATTCCTTAGTGCTGTTAAGGATTTTAGGATTCTTGGAGTTTAAAATTCCATTCACCATGACATGCTAAGTGCCAAACTCCACAGTAAGAGGTATAGAGGAAAAACATCACCATGCACTTCAGGAGAATTAAGGTGTTCATACCCACCTGAGAGCTTCCCATCCTTTTCTACAGTTCTCAAAACAAATTGCATTTCACCACCATGGAAAGGTTTATAAGACACAGAGGAACAACCTTGGTCTCTGCTTGGTGAAACTTAATGGCAACTGCCTGTGTTTGTAGTCAGGGCTGTACTTTTTAGCTGCAAAAACTCTGCTTCTTACCCTCACTGGCTGCCACAAGGTTCTCTGCTGACTCCCCTGCCCTCCTGAGCCTCCCACAGCCCTGTTTTACAAAGCTCCCAATCCCCCCCAGCGCTTCCCAGGTATGCCTTAGGACTGTGTGCCTACAGCCACCCAGTACAAGCCCCAAAACATTTTGTAAAGTCCCTGACTCCCCTCCACAGCAGGAAGTCACTGCTGGGGAGTAAATTCCAAATCCAATGTTCAAGGGTTGGGTGTCTGAGGGATTACATACAGAGGATACAGTGCATGCAGAGCACTTCCTTTTTAGAAGAATTTGTGTGTGCATGCAAGCGTAGGTGTGTCCAACAAATTTTTCAGTGACAGAATTTGGAAACATCGGTTAATCTTTCTACTCCTTTCACCTACTCCAGTGCCCTAGGCACAGGTTCTGCATGCCCTGACTAAGGCAATCACTGCAGCTGTATGGATTTCTGCCACATCCGTGGCTGCTCCGGCAGGTCTTGACAGCAGCGAATTGCAGCCTAGTCCTGGCATTCACACCAAGGGCCCAGAGGCCAAAGAACTAATTGAAATCAGTGAGTTTGTACACAAACACAGTTACCTGCAGACAAAAACGCATGCTCTGCTTTGAAATGCATCCATACTTTTCAATTGAAAAAAAGCCAGAAAGCACTCTCAAGTAATTGGTAGCAGAAAAGTATTGCACACCACTCTAAGTGTGTTCAGCTCTGTCCAAGAGTTTGTCATCATTGTTCAATGTTTTATGTTATCTGAAGCTTGATTTAGCAGGGCTATGGAGTAAAGAAGTCTTTGACATTTATTTTGAAATAATATTAACCCCTGTTGCCACTCTATATCCTGTCTCCTTCCTCAGTTTCAGATTCTCTCTAAGTTTTGCCATTTGACACTGTTTAATGTAGAAACCTGTGCTATAAGTGGTACCAGTCCAAATACTTTATGCTTTTTGGAGGGGGAGGGTAAAAAAGTGTTTGTTTTTTTTTTTTATGGACTCTGTTTTTATGAATATCATATTTCCATACTAGCCCCGGTGGTGTAGTGGTTAAGCATACGGCACAGTAATTGCCGGGACCCGGGTTCGAATCCCGGCCGGATACTCCCCGGGCAGGCAGTGCTCGTTAGCCCTGCAAGGGGGCAATCTGCCTACGTCCTGAGGAGGACCTCACTGCCACTGTCCAGAATCGCTTTGGCCCGGCAGATTGAACCTCGGGATTAAAGGGTGGGCTCAGATCTGCGCGCCCTGTGTCTCACCTAAAAAATCCAGTGCGCAGGCTGGGAGGTCTGAAAGGAAAAGAGGCCTTCCCCGGATCTTCGTACGCGAAGGCTGGCCAGCAAAAAAAAATTTCCATACTACATCATCCCACTTGCTGTAAATCAACTGTCAATGAGAATATAATATTTCAGCTTCATAGGCCTTTCTCACAGCAGCAGTGATGTCTTTGAGGTGTTTCTCATCCCATCCCACACACAATTTGTGGAGTCCCTCAGAAGCAAAAGCTCACCTGGGTCTGTCACAGCAGGGCAGGATGGGAGGAAGAATGGACACCAGAGACAGCCTGTGAAATTTCTCATTAGAAGAGGTTTGTAGGGTGCTCCAGAAGGAGAAAAAGAGGCTTGGAGAACAAGGATTAGACATGTGGATGATGACAAGTGGAATTTGTAGATGGAGGGAATAATTGAACAAACTTGTGGCACCTCTGTTTGAGGCAAGCCAGGGCAGATTGAGCTCATCTAAAACAGTGCCTTACCTACCCTTGGGTTTCTGCCTGCAAACCAAGGTCTGGAAGGGCAGCCTGGGATTGCTTTGCCCATTGTGGGAGCAACTTTCTGCCATGGCAGATGTGGCTGGCTGAGCACTGGGTCTGCCTCTGCTGCAGGGACTCCTGTGGCCAGAGAAGGTGCTGTGCTGGACACAGGCCCGAGCCCTCCTCCTGCCCATCCACCCCGTGGCCACACCTGCATATTTCTGTGTCCACCTTTAGGAGCTTATTTTGGCCTCTTCTTTTTGTGGATTAGATGTGCCTGACTGCTCTTTATCGGGCAGCCCTCCCACTGTAACCATGCACAGAGCATCTTGCCCCCAGTATGTTTTGACAAATTGATAGGAGGAGGTAAAATATAAGTGGAACAAACCCTCTAAACCCCTTCCACATAAGGCATCAAAAATAAGTCAAATGCACTCACAGAGACTAGAGCTCCTTGTAAGAAGTAACTCCTAAGAGACTTAAAACTTATCTGGGTTCCTTTAAGTTTTCATTAGCATAATTGAGCTTTGCATAAAAACACCAAGCTTTTTTATTACTCACCCTTAAACAGATCATTCTGATTAATCCTTTAGTATCCCTTAGCACTCACACCTTTTGATGATAATGAGATGAGCTAATGCATCCAAAGACCTGCACTTCTTACAGGCAAGGCCAGGACAGCACAGACAAACAAAGCTGTTTGAGAATCCAATAACAGAAGGCCAACAGAGTAGGTTTGAAGGCAAGATCATTTCCAGACTGACTTTTTTTTTCTTCATTAAATAATAATGATTTGTAGCAAGTCTGGCTCCCAAGGACACAAAAATGGCATTTGCTGATAAAGAGCAAAATGGACAGAAGCCTGTTCTTCTACTTGAGATTTTTTTTCAAGTCTTTGCAAGATTGATAGCTTCCCAAAATGTCAATTCACTGAGAGTTAATCTTACTGGCTATATGAAGCTATATAACTGCCTCTGGCTAAACTAGAAGTGATACACATCCAAACAATTGCTTTTCTAATAAAATACTAGAATGTATCCTTTACACACCAATCCATCATCTATAATGTCCTGTCAAAGTTGTTTTAGTATATGCCAATATACTTCAGGAGTTCCTGGGGTAAAAAAAAAGGAAAAAAAGGGGACTGGGGGGAGACCTAGGTCATTCTTTCCTGATTTGAACATTAAAAAGGAAATTCAGGTATTATCCCCTTGCAGAACCATGGAACCTGGCACAAAATTTGACTCCTTGTTACAGGCTCCTGGTTTTCAGTTTCAATAATGCTTTTAGCTTATATTGGCGGGGAAGGGGGAGTTTCCAAACTACAAATTTTGTTTTAATTGGCAATACATTGCCTCATTGAGAACCCAAAGTGACTGAACAAAGATCTCTTAACCATACCATTAACATCCATGTAAAACCTGAAACCTCCCCCAAACTGACTGTGGATTACTCAGTCTAACAGAAGACAACACCTTTACTAAACCACTTTACTTTGTTTATCCCTCCAGATAATTTTGGTTAGAAACAAAAATGTTATTAATGTTATTAGTGCCTGGTATATCACAACCACATCTGGGTCTCTCTTGGAGAAAAGACCTTGAGTGTTCAGGTAATTATCCTGGCAGTACCATCTTTTCCAGCCAAAGGGATACAGCAGAAAAAAGGTTTGTGAAGTCCCAGTTGCAGTCACAAGCCTTCTCTCCACTCACCTGTCACTCAGTGATCCTGATGGGTTCGTTCCAACACAGTGTATTCTATAGTTCTGTGAACCTGAAAACATCCTGCATCCAGAGACCCAGAAAGTCTGAGTGTCAAGCGCTGTCTGATCTGGCTTCCCAGCCTCTTAGGATCTGGCATATCTGCCCCATATTTCAGCTCCTCCAGAGTCAGGTCTCAGCATCCCAAAGCACCTCACTCCAGAGTGTGATCAGAACTCATGGAGAGCATCTGTTATTGCAAAACAAACCCTTTGTGCTGCTACATTTTCTACACTGCTTCTACTACTGAAAGCCACCTGCATTAAACACCAAAGCTGAAATGTCCATGAAATAACTGAACTTCCATCTGGATTGTGCAATTCTCAGCCTGCAATTTGTGCAGCATAGCCTTTAACATACAGGTACTCTTAGATAATGCCACAACTCAAAATCATAACTCTGTTAGTCCATTTTCCTCAGCACAACACTTAACTATGCAACACGGTTTGGAAAGAGAAGCAAAAAGAAAAACAACAGGACTACACCCTAATAAACAACTTTGTCTTATTCTTCACAACATATGTTGTTGGCTACAGATGACAAAAGGAATTTGGAACAATTACAGATTAAGCACAAATACAGCCAAACCCAAACCAGAGAGGATACAGACTGACATACCACTAAATAGCCATAGTCTATAATACTTCTAAATTAGCTAATTCGTTCCAATTCATTGATTCTTATATTAGCAAACTGTACAACGGCTCTGAGGATGCCTGTTTCAGCTGCAGCTCGATGTTGCCCTCCTGTGGGCTCAAAAAAGGGAGAGCCTTGAGTTCATTCACACCTTCACCACAGCAAGAGAATTCTGACCGTAATTTGCTACTTTGCAGCTGAGAATAAGTAAGCGCAGATGAGCTGAATTCATGCAAATCATGTAAATTTAACATAGTTCTCCAGATCTAATCACTTCTGGACTACTTTTGGAACAAGTCTGCTGCATAGGAAATTATTCCATAGGAATAAACATCTGCACCTTGCCAAGTCAGCCACAGTTTACAAGATGGTATTTATGATGACTTTCTTCCAGCTGAGGGAGGGAAGGAGATACAAGAAGTTTGCTGGGAAAAAAACAACTCTTCAATTTCTTCACCAGTTTTTAATGGTAGAATGATTTTTTTTTTTTCCCCCTCCTTTGCCTGACAGTGGGGGGCTTCAATCTTGAGGACCCCCACATATAAACCACTTTTTCTTAGAAGTTGATGAAAGCCTCTCCCTTGCCTAGGCCATGTTAAATTTGTCTGCAACAGCCTTCTTATAACAGAGTTTAGTGTTTGTCACTTGTGTGACTCTTCCCATGTCACTTGGGGACTGCAGGTCCCCATTTCCGTACCAGACTGAATTTGAGGACTATCTGTATTCTGAACTGTGGCTGTGCATTGATTTGGGTATGGCATGCAGTTAAGCTGGTCTCCAGCTAATCTTCCACTTCCTAAAGATGGGGTAAAGGAGCAAATTCCTCACCAATAGGAGGTAGGAAATACTCCAAAACCAGTGATTCACAAAACACAGACATCACTTAAAGACTGGGAAGCTAAGATTTGATTTCTTCATGCCAGAAGCAACAGCCAGGAGACAGGATAGAATTACCTAGGCTATGTGAGAAAAGAGCATACTCCTTTTCTTGTGCTTGATTCCAGAGTAGTGAGATATGAGGAACGCAGGTTAACATGGCTTGTTTTGGTACTTACATTAGTAATTAATAATTCTCTCTGTAAAGCCCCAGCACTGTCACATCTGTCACTCCAACAAGGGTTGACTCCTCCAAGCCTCCTCTAGGAACTGCACAGAGCAATGGGACAGAAAAGGGGTTTGAGGCAGCTGCAAGAAGGACCTGATCTCCAATTCCTCTTAGAGCAGCACAGCTCAGGACTGTGCCAGGGCCATCGGGGAGAGATGGTCTCACTTCCAGTCTGTGGAGTGAGACCATGCTCCATCCCCTCACTATGGCCCTCAAGAACAAAATCACATCAAGCACAGAGTCTCAGGTTATTTAATTCTTCTGAAGATGCAACCTCTCCGCAGCAGTGTTCCAAACAAAAGGGGTTAAAGCTTTAGTAACAGGATTTGACTCTGCACGTAGTCAACATGAAGCAATAAGTTGTGTAGTCTTGGATCATTGGTAAAATCCACCTCTGGATCCAGAAATGCACTTTGTGGCTGGGTCTGACTGTTGCTATGGGCCAAACCAACATCTTAAATCCAAACACAACCTCAAACAGAGGAAGCTGAGGCCAGACAATTGTGGCTTGAGTTCATGTCTGCTTGCTACCAAGTCAAAGGCTTCCCTCTCAAAAACAGAGTGCTAATGATGAAGCAACAACCCAAACACAAACAAGAAAAAAGCACCAAGACAACATCTGGAAGCAATACTGGTAGGAAGAGAACACGAAGACGTGGCCAAATGCTTCACTGCCAAAGAGGGGTGAATAAAAGAAGATATTTATGACAAGGGGCTTTTCCCTGCCTGTGTTCAAAGACCATCAACAGAGCATCTGTGCAGAATCAAAGACTAGGAGAGAAAGTACATACGTGGCAAGGGAATGAGGAAAGTGGAAAATGCTAGAAAAGCAACTCCAGGCCAGCCAAGGAAAAAGTAGCTGATTAGCATGCAGTCAGTTGAGATCTACACAATAAATAGCATAATCAGCATTCATAAGCCTGTAAGAGCCACCATCTTCCCTTAACAATCACCAAGATTAAATCAGAAATTAACTGAAACAGTAATTTTGCTGGATGTTGTTTCTGAGGAAGAGGAAGAAAAAAAAAACCTAAAAAGCTACTTTTCTCTCCTCTTCTGCAGCAGCTTTAACAGAAACATTCCTCCTTATTCCCTGTCCAGTTCCTATACCCACACACCTTCAGGGCAGATTTCCAAATACCAGGAGACAGACAGAGATTCAGGACAAATATTTACTCTGTTGGGGGGGAGGAAATGAGGGACAGCAAAACCCAGATTTTCTGTCTTATAAAAAGAGACAGAAGTGCATGTTGCCCAAAGCACCCATGGCTTGGTTTCCATTTCCCAGCTCCCAATGCCTCTCTGCAGGAGGCTGAGGCTCCCAGTGGGCTGGGGAGAGCCCCCAGCCTGGCAGCAGCCAGGGCTCATGGCCTCTGTCCACAGGAGTAAGCCTTGGCACAAGCCTTCGAGCTGAGCTTCCTCCTCAGGGGCTGCAAACACAGGAGCCAACACCCCTCAGAGTCAGGACATAGAAAAATCTATCGTCTGTACAAAGTGCTTTTAGAAGACCTGGTTCTGCAGCTGAAAGCACTTCTAACCTACTGTCGAATTATACAATAGAGCAAGAGACAAATTACTGCCTCTTTTCACCCCTGCTTGAAGTGAGTTTCATAGGTTTTATTCTTCCTCTGAATCACTTCAGCTCTGAAACAGTCTTCCAGTTAAAAAGCCATTTCTGAAAGCGCCTTCATCCAAATGACAATTCAAATAAAATATACTGCACACATTTACTTGTCCTTAATAGCACCTTCCTTGATGGATATATACTCTCCACACATCTAGGAAATGAAACCTGACCAGAGATGTGAAGAATTTGTGAGGATGCAAGATACGATGAGTAAGCAGCAGCTTTATTAGCAGTCATACAGCTCTTGATTTAGAGGCTTCATTCAGTCAGAGATGAGGAACATCTTCTGTGCCTGATGCTATAAGTGTCAGTCAGGGCTAAAAATTGCGAGAGATTTCTGTTGTTGCTTCCCAGCCATGTTACCCGAGCCCAGTACAGCAGAACAGAGGAAGCAGATGCCCTGGCAGTGCCGCAGCAGCCCCAGCTCTTGCACCCACACCTCCTCCTGTGCTCCTGCAGTGAGGATGGCTGTCGAGGGAAAGCAGAGCCATGAAAACAAACAGGTCTCCCAGCGACCGCCCACAGCCCAAAGCACAGGCTGAACCCGCTCCACATCTCGAAACTTTCCACCGATGTGATGAAAGCCTCGGCTCTCCAGCACCGCCTCCTTCCTTCAAAACTAGCTGGGACTGCCAGATCTGTGTTCATCCTTGGCCAAGAACGACCTTCTCAGGATAAACACAGCATGACTCAGAGAGCTGACAGTCCAGCTGAGGTTGCAAAGTGCTGTAGGATAACCAAGGCATTGAGCAGGCAGCCGAAGACCAGCAGCGTGGTGTTTGGGAGGCGGTGCTGACACGTGGCACGAGAGCCACTCGAGGCACCCTGGTATTCCCAACACCCTGCCTGCTTCGTAAAGAACGTTGTTCTTTCCCCCTTCTCCCATCAGTCTGCTTTACCCTGACTCAGTATTACCAACCACAGACGTTCCTTGGTAAGTAATGATACTTGCCACATTTTCTATTCTTACAGGGAAAGAGGTTCTTAATGCTTTAAGCGCCCCTGTAACCACCAAACAAGACAAGGATTATTTTTTTTTTCTGGATTAGTCCTTAAGGCCAGTTTAGGAATTTCTTTATTTTCCAGTTATTTTTTTAAAAATGCTCTTCCCATTCACCACATGCAGAAAGGAAATCCCTCACCATGAACAGGTGCCATGTGGCTCAAAACTGTAACTCTTCAGCTCACACAGAAGGGGAAATCAACAATCTCTAGCAAGAAAACAATTGTAGTTGTATTCTCTGATCTGCCACACCCATAAGTCCAAAAGCCAATCCAAAAAATTAAAACTGGCTTTACTGCAAAGAAATTGCCTCTTCTGATAATGATTTCCTTTGACAATAATGACTTCCTTTGACAATAAAATTACATTGAAGCAATTGAACTTTGCCAATAGAGAACTTATGAGGTAACACAAAGATTTCATGTTCTATTAGTCAGCAGCTCAAGATCTAATCCAGAGCAGGTAAAGAAAATAAATTAACAATGAATTTATAAAACATAATATCCCAAGCATTTTACAGTTTTAAGGTGTAAAATGTATATAATTTTGCCTTTTTGTATTTTTCTCTGAAGCCTACAAACCACATAATCAGTTAAAGAAGTATACAAAATTTCCATTTAAATTTTTCTGACTTAACTGAGTAGACAAATGCATCAAATAAGAGCTGATAAAAATGGCACTATCCAGGTACCTCTTGTTAAAGAAACTTCCAGAAATGGTTCTGTGCAAAATATTTTTCTTTTCAGAATACAGTTTTAAGTTCTATATTATTTTTCTGACCTGGCTTTGAAAACATACAACTCAACATATGTTAGTGGTCACATTTGACAATGTTTTGGTAAGGACTGAAGAAAAAAAAATAAAATTAGGGTTTCAGTATTTGGAACAGTAAATAATTTCAAAGAAACATGATGACATTTTACTTCTGGGAGGTAACAGTTATTTTTCTCTTATCCAAATAATTAGCAGAAAGGCTTGGAAAAGGGGTCACACCTCTCCAGGTAACTTCATACTTACCCCACGCACCATATGGAAATGTCACATTCAAGCACCATCTAGGGAAACATTAACCACGTTAGCTCCATCATGTACTAACACAGCCCCGTGCACTAACATTCCAGCAGTGCCAGAGTCAGAGGCAGCATTGCATCAGAACGCCAAACAGGCAGAGGAGAGGCTGAGCACAGAGCAGGGAGGAGGAGGAGGCCTCTGATTATGAAGGGAAGAGATGCTCCCATGGCATAGCACTGGCTGGTGCTGCTCCTGGCTCCCACAGCCCAGCGGCTTTTGGGCTCTTACCAGAAGACATTTTTAGAAGCAGAGCAGAGAAGAGATCCTGCACCAAACATCAGCTTGCTGGGAAAGCTCTGTCGTTCTTTCCCTGCGCTGCACGCAGGGCTGGCAGAGGGCTGTGTCTGCTATTCGAGGCCATCCCTGCTCAGAGCCCCCTCCCAGCCCAGCCCCCAGCCGGGAAGGGCTCGTGGCCATCGCGGACACTCGCCTGGCAACTGAGTCACCCAGCCAGGGGCCACGGCCAAGACTGCAATCCGAGACTCTGCAGCCTCTTCCCAGATTTGCTGCCAAATGGAATGAACAAATCGGCTCTGCGGAGCCACAGTTTTCCCATCAGATACTTTGACGCACTTAGATGAAAGGTTGTGTGAGCGCTGCTCTGTTACCAGACACTATTTCATCCTCTCCCAGGCTGTAAATCGCAACTCCTACCTAAAAATGTGGGTATGCAAGTATTATTCATGACATTTTTAGGTATGTGTGGATAAATGCACACTGTCCAAATATGACCAGATTGCTTGACTTGAATCCTATAACTGTACCTTAAGTTTTGAAGTACTTTTGCAGCTTTTATTTCTGTCCTAATTTCTATTATCCAGACCCCATCCTGGTTTTAAAAAGCATTTGTAAAATTCAATTTTTGCCGCAGGATGGCAGACAGAGCATAGAGGCACTACTTTATCTACAACTTCTACTCACCAAAGTACATAGATAATACAAAGCCTTTTTTCCTTCCACTGTCTCTGTTTGCTCATACTTTTATTAACTAGGTTAAATACTTTGACCTCCCCAGCAAGTTACAGAAGAGAATTTATAGAACACACAGATCATGAAATGAAATTGAAAAAGATCATTTCCAAGAAGGTTAAGTCAAATGTGCAGAAATTCAGTGTTTTGTAGGCATGGCCTCAAAACAGATCTGACTATTTATTGTTCATATATAGTGCTATTTTAATTGTTTCAAAATTATGGTTACTTAGACTCTACTTATCAGTGTTTTAAAGATTATTCTTGTGAGCAGCCTTAAGTAACCACCAAATAAATTTAATCATGTTTTGTGGTATATTTATCCAATACATACCCAAGATAGCAGAATAAATGACCAGAAGCATAGCAGACAGGAGGCTATTGTAAGACTATCCAAAACTCAGTCCTAAATTACAAGCCTTTTTTCATGCTGTTATTATTCTTGGTTTAAGTTTAGTGAATTTGAGAATTCTAGTAGCCTTCTGCCCCAACTTCTCATGAGCACAAAAAACACCATTAAAATCAGAGGCCCTTCTTTGACCTTCATGTGCTATCATTTAACAAAAAAACATAATGTGCTCCAGCTTGCAGAGGGTAGCAGTTCAGTTCAACGAGTTTTTACACACCTTCAAATAATTTCCTGAATGATAAATAAATACAAAACTGACACTGTGCAAGGCTGTAGTTCACCATCTATGCAAGTCTTTAGACAGTCCTGAACGTACTGCTAGTCTAAAAAGGAAAGGAAAGTTTTTTTTTGGCATTTGGTTTGAATGCATTTATTTCTAAACTAAAGGAGGGCTGGAGGGAGAGGAGCTGGAGCCTGGAGAAGAATACCATGAAGAAATGATGCTTCACATTTATGTAGCATTTTTATTGCCAGTGGTATTGGCTGTGTTGCTGGACTGTTTTCTCCCTTCCCACACCATTCCACTACAAAGAAAAACATTCATAATTCAAAACTTGGGCAGTCAGAAAGCTAGATGAAAAGGAAGAATATTCTCTTTATCGAGGTTCACTTTATACAGAGGGCTATCAACATGCTGAACTCGAGCCAGGTGGGAACACAGAAAGAAGCTCTGTATCTACAACCAACTTCCAGGAATCCAAGAGAAGCCATTAAATGTTTCATAAAACAGTGAGGAAGGACTGCAGGCATCTCTGTAATCACTTTACCAGTGGACCACAGGAGTTTAGGAAAATACTGGATTCAAGAAAGAAGCTGGCACAAGGGATGGAGAAAGGCCATGTCTTAGTGCTCTGCTTGTACCATGAGACATTGCACCAAGCAACACACACAGAAGGCAGCACGGTAAAGTAAAAAAAAAAAAGAATTTATCTAAAAGCTGTTGGAAAGAAAACAAAGTACACTCAAGTTGGGGTGAGGGAATGTAGGAGTTCCAATTAGTGGCCTTATAAATAATTCTTATTGTTTCCGCTGGCCAAATGTGAAAAATGACAGCAGAGATGTCTACTGGAAATTCAGCCCCTTAGAACTGAAAATGAAAGACAACAGAGGATCTGTTAACTTCTGACATGATCAATATATTTTGCTCTCCCTTCCAGCATGGCAAGTGGATTGAAATAAGACACTTAATGCAATTTTTTGCATGAAGGATAGACCATGAAATGCAATGTTGTCACTTGCTCACTCAACTCCACTGCCTTGCACTTTTCTAAACTTCCTACAGATTAAGATTTATAACTTTACTTCATATACATATACTTGGTTCCATTATTAAAGAAAAAAAACCCAAAAACAAATCCAAAAAACTAAAGCAACAAACTTATTTCTTTCCTTTTAAAAATGAAACTGAATTCCAAATCAGTCTTTAGTATTTTTTTTTTTTTAAATCTGCAAGTTTCAGTAGTGAAAGGAAAACATTCTTATCATTAGCAACAAGCACTCATCACTTCTTAAGACATTTAAAAGAGAAAAGATAAAAATCTAGTAAAGTTTGCTGTGAGTTTTTATCATGAGCAGATTTACTGTGGAAGAGATTCAGTCCAAAAAAGCTTCCTTGCCTTGCCTTTGAAGTAAAGAAGCAGCACTACAATACAGCCTGCTGCACATAAAATCTTCAGCTTGGAGATAAGCACATCAAAAACAAAAGGGCAAAAGCAGATGGGAATATTTATAAAAGAACTATACAGAAGCAGAATTTATATATATGAGTTACTTACAATAAATACAAGGGTACCCTTCTCTAAAGGGTTTTTGTGAAGCAAAAAAAAATATTTTTCAGCCTTATGAGACCAATTCCTCTTGCATTACCAAGGAGCTGCAGTTTTACTTTGTGCATATTTTACTCCATTATCTGCAGAAATCAAATAACTCTGTTAGGGTATTTTCAGCAAAAAGAATAAGATTTGCTTACTGCAGATCTCCTACACTTTGTCAACCAGAGTTTCTTTATATTTAACCACTCAGATTATGTATTTTTAATATTCCTCTGAAAGAAAGAAGTGTTCACATCTCATTTCTGTAGTTCTAGTGATTTACATTGTTCAAGAACTGTATTATCTCCCCTCATTTCCCAATTAAAAACAAGAAACAAACAACTAAGCAAATAAAAAGGGCATAGCAAACTAGCCCTGATCAGTGCCATGGAAAAAACACAGAGTGTGGTATCAGCCTTCCCTCTTCCAGAAGCTTTTCCCTGTCTCAGTGCTCTGCTTGGACACCCATCAGGCCCTGGTGCCATTCTACAATGGCCATCCTGCTGCCACAGATTCACAAGAAAAACAACAGAAAGAGCTCTGGCTGAATTTCTTAATTACCAAGACAGAGAAGCTTCAGTTGCTCCCATCCTCAAGCAAAGAGTGTATTTAATTCCCAACTCTAAGGGCCAGGTGAGATTTCAGCATCTTTTGAGATGAGTTTCATTCAACAATTGTCTTATTCCTAACTGTAAAGCTTGTCCAAGAGGCCAGAACTGTGCACCTATAGCTCTCTCAACCCTTCCCTCTGTGGTCTCACTATCAAATTTCACCTCCTGCTTTGTAGGAAATAGATAAATCAGCACTTTAGCCCTCAGTATTTTGCAAACTTCTTACCAGTTTTCAAGTACCCACAAGTAGAGGACACGTTGAAGTCGCGTGCAAAATCTTGTAGCTGAAATTAAACCTTACATCAACAACCTGCACTCGACAATGCAATCAGTGTCAGCTCTGCATGAAATCTGTCAAAAATACACCTGTCCCTATACTTGACTACTTTTTGCCTGCTGGCTTAACAGAACATGCCATGGAATTTTAATGCCAAGCATGAGACTGGGTAGGTATTGGAGCTACACGCAGTACTGCATGTGGGGGCAATCTTAGCAAAGGAACCTTGAGTAGGCTGGTAGTTTGGCTTTATTTCTGAATACAGATGTTTTAATGACATCTCGTTTTGACTGTACACAAAGAAAAGGCCCTTCAGGAATAAACTGCAACTAGAAGCTCTTTTTGAATAGAGATAAAATTGTTCTAAGAAAAAAATTGGTCTTGAGGCTGTGGTATTTTGAAGACATTCCTCAAGTGCCATCTCAGCGTTCTGGTCACAAAATACTCCATGCAGGGAATATTTTTGTTGTCTTAATGGCTGCAAAGTTTTTCTCTCCTCTGCAATATAATGTTCTTTTTTTTTTTTTTTTTTTGAGCTTCTGATTCCCAGCATTTGAATGCTGCTATAGCAGTACATTAATGTGCTTTTGTTCCCTTCAGACTAAAAGTAAATAAAAATGGGAACAGCTTGCCAAGAACAGATCAATTTATTTGCTCAAAAAACATTTCAAGAACACCTGCACAGCTATTTTGGAAACATACTGGGATGTCCATTCAGCCTTTCCTGTTCGTGTAACTTCAGGTACATTACGTCTACCTAATGACAGAAAACACAGAGTATTTCCCATATGTTCAAGCTAAAGAACATCTCATTTTTCCTACTTTTGCTGTTTTAACAACTAATATGGATCAATTAATTCATGCAAAGTTCATATCCATATGCCCTTTTTGTCAGTAATATTAAGAGAAAAATTAAGCCCTGCCTGTGTACTCTTCTCTGCACCCCAATTTTCAGAAGAAGGGGATATTTTTTTCCAGTATGAGCTGCACAATGAAAAAATCCTGTTTGAAGGACAAGGCCAAGATACAGCTAGGCTACAGAAAAAAAATCAAGCATGGGTTTGTGTTCATACACATACACTGATGGATAATGAGATGAAGACTAAAAAGCCCTCACCACATACCAACCACAGCAGTGAAACATGGCACTGGTCACCTGCCCCAACAGCCACGAGCAATGCCAGTGTTCAGGGTGAAGGATTTGCCTGTGGGATCCAAGAAACTGCTCTTGCCTGGAGCCCTCTATGTCTAGCTCATCCCGCTGGCTGCATACACTACTACAAAAAATCAGGAAACCTCATCTGTGCTTTTTTACAGAGCATGGCTCAGTTACACCTCTGATATATAATAGCTCCTTAGTTCTGATCCTAAGGCATCTTTCACTACCACAGAAGAAGCAGTTTAAAAATTTACATTTCAAGAACACTTCAGAATAAAGATCCCTTGTCTCTGTCTTCCTTGCTCCTGCCTCCATTCATGCAAAGGCCATCGGCCACCCATGCTTATTTCTTGTCCCTGGAAAGCTGACATCTGGCAAACACATGAGACATGAAGGGGGCACAGTCTGGATGGAGAGACGTGCAGTGTATGCCTGAGTGATGGGGACACAGGCAAGGAGTCTAAGAGAACTAAAAATTCATAGCACATGTGGCCAAAATGCTCTCACGCAGATTAACACATGTGGTTGAAGTGTAAGAACTGAAAATTCCCTCTATTTTCACGTAACAATATCAAAATCTCCAGTTTACAATTCCTGATGGCACAGCAAAGACAAGACTGTGACAGCTGGACCTAGAAATTCTAAGGCAAATCACTATTTTATGTACCAGGACCCATCCTACTTTACGTGGTACATGTTTTAAACAATGACCAAATGCTTGAAATACCTCCCTGGGTGAATCACAGTGCAGAAAAGTGATTCAGATATGATGAGTCTCTAAATTTGGCTGTGCTAGAAGTTCATTGTCACACTGTGTACCTGCCCACCTCATACATCCTCCCTGCATTGCCAAAGATAAAACTAGCTTCTAGTAGCTTATATTTAATACTTTCTGACCCAACTTTTCATGCATTCTGTTTACTTCATGCTGGAGTACCTTCCTTTAGAAGGCACTTCTTTACAGAAATGCCTAAATTGCACCTCTGAAGGAGGTCTCGGAGGAAAAAGCAAGTTAACCTCCCCAAATCTTTATCTCTCATAAACTCAGGGACCTGATAGAATTTAGGGGCTAAAACATCATAGGGGTTAATCCTTACAAAGTACACTCCATTTCCTCTAAGCTCTTTATGCACATCCTGGAGGCAACTAAGTTGGATCAAACTCTGGCAGCTAACCCTGGATTTCTCTGTGACCAGGGTGCTTACTGTGGGACCAGAGTAGGGTGCAGCTCGCTCTCTCTGGTGCCCTGTCAACTCCATCTCTCCATCCTGACTGCTACCACAAGAGGCAGAGAAAGGCCTATTGTTCAAATATTAGCATCACAAATTCAACACACCTTCCCCTTACGGAAGATTGGTAATTGTTATCAGTCAGCAATTTGATTTAAGGAACAAAGACCTGAGCAGTTGTTCTGCTAGTCCTGCTGCTAGAGACACAGAGAAGTGGAAAACAGCAAGGCTGCAAAGCTCCTCTTCACACACTGCCAGTGGACGACCATGCACTGTGAGAGACCAGTAACCCATGTCTGAGAAAGCTTAAAGCCTAAAGTGTTACCAAAGCTCGCTCTGAAGGGTATGTCCTGATGTTTTACAGAATTAAATATAGTAAACCATCTCATGGGCTTACATTACTGCTCACACTAATTGTCATTTCAACTTAGGCTGTGGAAATGCAATGCTTTCACACCCTGTCTACACTACAGACACTGTAGCAAGGAAGCAGCTTATACTGAGTTTGTTCTCCCTTCCTCCTCTCTCTGCTCCCCTCTCTCAACAGAGTGTAGAAACAAAATGGTGCAGAGTCATTGGTAGCTGAGCAACTCCTTTCACAACTAAGCAAAATTCTGGGAAATAGGAGAACTTTGGTTTCAGGCCAGAAGACCAGCTCCTGACTAAGTCTGTTACTATATGACTATACAGCTCCCTTGCCAACCTCAGGCACTCAGAGGTTCAACAACCATAAACCAGCAGTAAGGGGAGCAGGCAAGTGCAAAGGGATCAATATTCAGGACCCAAAACACAAGCAGGCTTTTTCAAGAAAGCACAGTTTTGTCCATTGCCTGAGCAGCACAGCATCCCCCGAGGCCAACACTCTCCTCACTGGCCAGGCTCTCAGCTTTGCTACTTCTGCAGCTGCACTGATGCCAATACAGGCTGTAATCACGCTGACTGAAATCCTACTTTTGAACCGTTGCCATACTCTATTAAATAACGTGAGACTAATATGATTTTATCACAGAGCTGATCTTACATTTGATCCTCATGCAAAATAATCCTGAGGGGCATTGCTTTAGCACAGCCAAAACAGCTTTTCTGAAGCAAAGCTTAATCCAGAAAACTCACTTTCCAGCAGCAATAAAATTACCAAGAGAAAAAGATCATCCTGCATTTGACAGCCTTAGCATCATGCCAGGATATCAACTGCTTCTCAGACCTCCTCCTGTTAGTTCAGGATTGAGGTGCAGGAACACAGCTCTGTGCAGACAGCTGCAGAAGGAAGCAATTGTGTGGGGTGAATTCTGAACTTTCACCCATCCCTTCCTCATTTTGCCTTCCCCCTAGCCCTGAAATACAGTAGAAGACAGCCACCACCCTGTAAAGTGGGATGCACTCATACAGATTTGACCCATATGTCAAATAGGAAGATAATTACACACAGGAAATGAAAAAAAAAAAGGTGGCAAGATGCCAAATATTTCACTGTAGAAAGTAAAAGCTTCTCTTTCCATTTGTAATTAAGGTGTGAACCAAGGTTCTTCAGTACTGTTGAGGAAGACTATCAGCTTTATTAGATTCCAAGTAACTTCTTATATTAGAATACAGAAAGTATTTGGGAAACCATGTTGGAAAGCCATTTAAGTGGCACTTCCACCATCTATGTACAACAAAATCCTGGCAGTCATAAATTAATTACTTATTCTTGCAACTCTAGAGTTGGCAATCTACTAGTGGAAATCTCATCTCCAAAGAACTACCAATATCAATTCTACAAATGTGTTTTGTGAAAGCTCTGCCCTCCAATTCATATTCTGCTGTGGAATCAAAAAAATCCCATAATTAAAAAAAAGTAATAGTCAAGTAATTTATTTGACACCTCAGTCACAGGGGCTGTTGAGACTGGTACTGTTTTCCCTTTCACTCACAAAAATAGCAGAGCAGCCTACCCAGCCAGGCAAGAAAGCAAGGATTCAGGGAGGCAAAGACTCAGATACTTACTCATTCCAGAACTGAATCCACTGAAGACCATATCAGAAATAAATCAAACGAAACTGAAGTTCTTCAAAAGGCTCGTTGCAGTAGCTGAAGAGAAAAATCTGAACCAGTTTATTCAAGCAGAAAAACAAAAGCAAAACTGGTTACATGTACATGGGAGGAAAGAAGTACAAGGGTGCTTTTTAGACTTTTCTGTCTCTTTAATATCTCTATCTGCTGCAAAAGAGAAGCTGCTGTGGAAGCCCTGCATTGAATTAGCATTTAGTCTATGAACACAGAAAAAGTGGGGGAAAAGTCATTATAAAGAAACAGGCACAATCAAATAGATTTCATTATTATTGCCTCACTGAAAAAAATCTATATTCTTTTGGGGCTTGTCATACTCCTACCCACTCACAGTAGGCATGAAACAGTAATCCTTTGGGAACAAAAGAAATGAACTGACAAATAGATATTGGAATTACTTGTTGAACAGTGATGGTAAGATTAAATGTGTAAAATACGACCAAAAGCACTGAGCATTTCTTAAGAGTGGAGCTGGAATATTTCACAAATATGAAATAAAACCAAGCTATACTCAGTATTTTTAACCAAAAGGAGACCTCAGAAATCTCTTGCCTATATACTGCTTTCTTACCCACACCACAGTCTCTCCAAGCATTTAAAAGTCAAAAGTAAAGCTAGATGAAAGCAGAACAAACAAAATACTTTACACATGCCTCATCTGTTCCAGAACACCCTTATGTCCCTGTACTCCCGAGGTTTCTCATACACTGCTGGAATTTAGGTTGCTGCTTTCCTCCTGATGCATGTATCTTCTGTGTTCCAAAACAAACTTTGTTAAAAAGACACAAGGGGCTAAGTGCTTTTAAAATTAATGACATATAGAAAGAACTTTCTTTCTAGCGACATTTCTGTTTAGTCTGAGTTCATATCCTCACATTCTAACAGCACAGCAAAGCTTTCATAATTAATTCAGGTGAACTGTTAGGAACTAATTTATTTTCCTGGCGTGTGTCAGTTCCTAAGAAGTTAATGAGAACACTTTCATACCTGTTGCTGTGCACCTGAAACATATCTGCCACCCCTTGAAAATACTTTTTTGAAAGAAGAGATAAGAAAGAACCTTAATTACTCAAGCATTCCAACAAGTGTGCAGCACAGTAAACACAGTGTTACGTGTCACTATGTGACAGAGTGAACAAGGGGCTGCAAACACAAAAATTTAACAGTAAATAAAGTCCTCAGGGTTTTCTTGAGGGCAAAATATACACAATCAAAATGAAATACGGCTGAAAATTACAGAATACATAACTAAAATTCAAGTTATGGGGGGGGAAAATTCTGCAAAAACTCCCCTATGTTACAGGATTGTATTTTTGTGATTTTTTTTTTAACAAGTCTCCTCAGAACAAAAAACTGACTGTTAACTGACTCTGTGGTAAAAAATATTATTCTGTTCAAATTAGCCTAAGAGACCACAGAAAAATGCTCAGAAAAAGATGATTAACAAAGGCTGCTTTCATTTTGAAGGCCTGAAGATTTTCTTATCTGTAAGGTTTGTCTAAGCACAGGCAGTGGAGAGAGAGAGACACTGAGACAGCTGTTCCATACCTAGAAACAATGTCAAGGAATATCAACCCCCAAATATTAGCCTGAAAAGAAGAAAAGTTGACAGTGTAAAGAGAAATTAAAAGAAAGTAAAAAATTTCCTGTCAAAAGCCATTCCTTTTCCAGCCAGCCCATTTTAATACATTATTGAAGTTAACTCACTTTGATGTATTTGCTTCAGCATAACTTTAAATACGGCTACAATTCATTCCTCAAAACTGCAGATCAGAGAAATAAGCAGATGTGGTTATTTTCAGTAAAAGAAAAATCTTTGAAACTCTCTCCTAATCCTGTCAGCTGCAAATAAATTTTCTGTTCAGAAAATCTGATATAAAGCTTCCACAAAGATACACAGTTAAAAAGTGAAGTACTGTTTAGACCATCAAATAGCCTCTATATAAAAACAAAACAAGGACCCATCATTCCTGCTGGAGTCGTTCTGAAAGTGTAATGCAAGGCTTGGTACACAGGCACTTATTGAAATAATTTCAATAGTAAACAACCCAAATTCTGACACTCCCATCTCCCACCCTCAGATCATTAGAAAATATTTGTCAGTAAATCTAGTTTCTTTAAAAACAGTGGTAAAGGCAAAGAAACTACCTGATACAGTCACGTTACTGCTGCTCCATTAATTTAAAATTACCCTTTATTTTTCAAAAGTTTTACCAACACGTCATGCATTTTGGCACAGTAGACTTTGAGACACTTAGCTTCAAGTTTCTTTAAATTACAAACAGTAGATACAGTAGGAATATTTTAAACCAATTTCTTTAAAATAAATGTCAAGTTAAGACCCTTAGCTTTAAAGAGAGACTGCCATCATTTCATTTTCCTGATACAAAATTCAAGTAATTTAAAGAGTAGAAAACTGTCCCTATAAAACATCCTATTAAAATTTACCAGCTTTCTGAAAATAAGCATCAAATTTCCAGTATCAATTGGGTGCAACTACACATTTAGAAAAATAACTCGCTTTAAACAAAGGTCACTTGCTGAAGAAAAGGAAGCTTTCAACAGGATGAGTTCTCAGAACAAATGATAAAACATATTGTCCTTAGATAAAGGATTTAATCCTTGTTCCATCTCTGCAATTAATTTATTTTTTTCTTCTAAAGGTGTACACTTCAGTATTGACAATGAATTAAGGTAACAGGCTAGGGAGACGTTTTCCCTTCAGTATAAACCAGCATATGGAATTATTGCTTACCAGAAACAACTGTAAACAGGATTCATTTGATTTTGTTTTTATGCTGTGATTTTTCTTTCATTGGTTGATACCAAATATACAGACCACACAAACTTTAGCTGTGTCACTTTACTGAATGAAAATCACAATAAATTTTTCCGATGATTTTGTATTTAACGTTCCTTGGCTTTTGAGGTTTTTTCAATGAAGAAATGGGTTCACTGTGCTTTTCCATTTTCTCTCCTTATCCACTCTTTAGGACAGCAGAATGGAAAAACAAGAAAAACGTGTTTACTTTGGGACTCAAGGCTCAGAGCAGATATCAAGAAATCTTCAATAATATTAGAATATTTTCTGGTTTTTCCTCCTTTTAGCCCAAAGTACCTCTGCTGTGTAGGAACATTAACTTAAAGTTTCTTTTATCACCATCTTCCAGAAGAGATCTATAAATAAATGTTTATGTAAAGAACACTGCTGTTGAAGAGGACAAAAAAAAAATAAAATTAAGGATCAATAAATGATACTGCAATGTATCTTGTGCCATTCAATATAGGAAGTCCTTCGTGTAAATGCGTAAGTCTTCCTGGGTGCATGAAGCTCCATCCTTTCCTGGGAGACTCAATGGAGCAGTTGTACCTAAGAAATTTACATCCACCTCCCTGTGGTAAAAACACAAACACAATAAAACCCCAAACATTTATCTTGTGCTTTAATAAATTCCTTTTTATATATCCATCACTTCAAATAATTTGCTATTATTAATAGGCTGGGTTTTTTCTTTTTCCATCCCTTAGCAAGGTTGTTTACATGATGCCATCTTTAGAGCATTAATTAACAGACAAGCATTTGCAATCAGATTTCCCCTTGTCTTGCTTTAGCATTCACTGGATAGCAACTCATTCAAGCAGCAAATCTGACAAACAGACCTTCAATAACATTACTGTACATTCTACCAGAGAGAAGCAAATCGTGTTCACAGCCTTGTTTCAGGACTGCACCCCTATTCTGGACAGCATTTAAACAAATCTCAAATGGATTAATCTGGCTGCTGGTTTCAAACTGAAGGTGTGTTTTCTAAAATAGTAAGTCTGGCAAGCACATTTATTTGTGTTAAGGACTATGAATCATACAGGCTTATAAACATAACAGGTTAGTTTTATCTCTATACAACTAGTTTAGTTGTATCTCTATAAGTAAAAGTTGGATACTGCTGCCAAGGCCCTGCCCAGCTCCCTACTCTGAGGACTGTTTTATTTGAATCAGTATCAGACTAGAAAATAATTTGGCTCAGAAAAAACCTAAACAGATACAGGAGTAAAAGATTTTCATTCTGTGGCTGATCTAACAAAGAATCATTGAAACAACTACAGAAAATAAGCCACTTGAGTCAACTTGGCACTATTTAAACTCTTTTGAAAAATTGGTTTCCACTATACGGGAATGAAGCATTTCAGAAATGTTAAAAATGAAATTACTAACATCTCCAAAGTTTTTCTTCAAACCCCTTCTCTCCCAACATCTGAAACCAGTTTGATCAATTCAGCCTGACTGCATCAACAGTTCTGGATCCTGGAATTGAGCAAATTTAGTGCTTGCAAAAAACCACAGGGCATAATGTATCTCAATTTGTGATGTGCATCTTTTCCTTCTCAGCTGGGTCTCTAAATATATGTGTTTGGGCTCTAGTTTAGAAATAATATTAGATACTCAAAGGACAACATTTTTTAAGTCAGTAACTTACTTGAAAGTCCTCTCCTACTTTGTTGAGGGCAATGTTGATTGTGAATGTAGAGGAGTCATGGTGAGGTCTGAGCGACCGTTGTCTGTCAGGGCTGTATTTTACAACAAAGTTCAAGAGAGCATAGCCCTGCAACAAAATTTACAGTCAGACTTCAAGCTGTGAACTACCAAGTCATACACAGGATTCTTGGGATTTTGTTTAAAGCTTAGCTAAAATAAAAAAAACAACAACATTCATCTTTAATTACTTCTGTGCCATGCATAAAATCCCCAACCAAACCCAAAAGGATATATTCAATAAAATACTTAAATTTAGTCACAGCACGGAGTAATTGTCTGCAAGAGCTTTGAATTCCTACCTTGGTATAATAGCCAGCAAAGACTTTTAGTGTTACTGGGGCAATGAACTCTCGTATGAAATGCAGCCATTCATTGTCCAGCCCAATTTGCTTCATGTGAATGTCATCGGTTGGGACATTTTCATAACCTCCAGAAATGCGGCTGTCCTAATAAAGACACCACAAATAGCTTGGAAACAGGAACATGGAATGTTTCTGACATTTCAACAAATATTTATTTGAAATCTGCACAATCACAAAACTGCAACAAAGCAATGCTTCAGTAGGCATCTGTGAGCTCACTGTACAACAATTCTACAGCTAACTGTTGAGGAAAAAAGTGTCCTGAGATATCAATGACCAAAAATTGGAAGTTTTTAAAGGATGAGTCAATATTTGGATGTGTTGCTTGTAAATAAGAGGGCTTCTTGGGATAATAGATTTTATTTATAGAGCTGCAGATGCAACTGAAATTCTATCAGATCAAGAGACTACAGGCCTCAACTTGACAGAGTAATAAATAATTTGAAGATAAAAATACATTAAAATTCTTTCCAGAGGCTCCAACCTGCACAATTGTGACTACAGTTTCTCATAGTACCACATTTGTGAATAAGAGAAACATTCCTCTGATTTTAGTGGTAACTAATAAATACTTTGAATTCTCTGAAAACATTGACACTCATAGCTCATAATGTTTGTGAGTAACTCCTTAGTGGGACAAGTCTGACAAATCAGTACTTAAGAGGTAAATGAGTAAAACTTGTCTGAAGAGTTATCAACAGTGGTCCAAAACCAGCCTTGGGTAACTGTCAGGTGTCTGCTACAGCAACTGCATCACTGTTACTGTCCAATTTGCCAATTCAAAGTCTGCACTGGGCTTATGTGGCACAGCTTGGGTAGCAGGGAGGCTGCAGGGGTGACCTTTGTGAGAAGGTGCTGGGAACTTCCCCTGTGGAGCTAATGCCAGCCACTGCAAGACAGACCTGCCACTGGTCAGGGCTGAGCCCAGCAGTGACAGAGACAGCATCTCTGCAGCAGCAGTGGCCTTCATGCAAGGGGGAAACAAAAACAGTGCTGAAGAAACTGTAGCTGGAGAGGAGACTGAGGACATGTGAGAGAAACAGCCCTGCAGGATCAAGGGAAGAGGGGCAGGAGCTGCTCCAGGCATTGGGGCTGAGATTCCCCTGAAGTCCCTGGTGCAGACCATGGAGTGGCAGCTATGCCCCTGCAGCCCATAGAGGTCCATGGGGGAGTGGAGATCCACCTGCAGCCCCTGGAGCAACCCATGGCAGAGCAGGTGGATGTGCCCAAAGGAGGCTGTGAGCCTGTTGAAGCCTGTGCTGGAGCAGGGTTCTGGCAGCAGAGAGCAGCCCATGCTGGAACAGGTTTTCTGGCAGGACTTGTGACCCCATAGGGGATCCACACTGGAACAGTTCGTTCCTGAAGGACTGCATCCCACAGAAGAGACCCACACTGGAGCAGAGGGAGAACGTAAGGAGTCCTCCCCCTGAGGAGTATGGAGTGGCAGAGAAGGTGTGATGACCACCACCTCCCATTTTCCCACCCCTAGGCACTGCTGGGGAGGAGGAGGTAGAGAAAATGGGGAGTAAGTTTAAGCCAGGGAGGACCGGAGGAGTGAGGGGAAGGTGTTTTTAAGAAGTGGTTTCATTGATCATTATATTACCACTTGAACCGGAGTAGGAAATAAACCAATTTCCTCAAGTTGAGTATGTTTCACCTGTAATGGCAATTGAATGATCTCTCCCCTGTCCTTGTCTCTTAGCTCATAAACCCTTTTTTATACTTTTTCTCCCCTGTCCAGCTGAGGAGGGCAATGACAGAGTGACTTTGGTGGGTGCCTGGCATCCAGCCAGAGTCAGCACACCACAACATTAATTGAAGAAGTTTCTAAGTCTACTGAAGAAGCAGCTACAGGGTAGACTAAACTAAGCACTTTAGACCACAAAGCAGATGTTTCAGGTCATTGGCAACTGTTGGGATGTTTGTTTGTTGCAGTACACTGTAACTTACTATCGTAAAAGTAGTTAAGATCTCCCATTAAGATTATGTTTCTACAGGCTGACACTTACTTGGTGTTTTCCACCCGACCACTGCCCAAAATGTTCCATTTCTTCTACTAATTCATCGCAGGCAGCGTCAGAAAATATGGGAAACCAAAACACATCTGGACATGGCTACAGGAAAAAAACAAAACAAAACAAAACAAAAACTTGATCCTCAAGCACGTTCCCACGAAAGCAAAAGCTATAAGCTACATTCTAAGCCCTGACCCAGCACAAAGAATGTGTCAGTGCTCCCACACCTTCTGTGCCTTCGGGCTCTAAATAACAACCCTTCCACATTACAGCTGAGTATGGCAAAGAGCTTAAAACTTAACACTGCTTTAAACACAAACAATTTCTCCCAGGTTTTTAGAGAGGCAAAGTTCATTAAATCACTGTCCCTAGTTGTCACAACTGATCATCCAATGCAAGTGCTCTGTCTGGATCAGCTGCATGAAAGCAAGCAGCCTATCTCAAATGGCAAAAACTCAGTTCTGGTCCAAAACAGCAAAAAATTTATTTAGTCATAGACCAAACCAGCATTTGCATGGAAATAGTTACTGCATGCCAATTCATTATCAGTCAGTCCCACAAAATTTTTAAAACTTCTTATACTCACCTGTTCTACTATGTTATCAGTGAAGATTTTTGAGTAGTTTGGATTTATGTAAGTTTCCTTCCAGTCCTAAAAAAACATGATTTAAAAACATTATAACAGAACGAAGGCATATATAAGTGATAAAAAATAATTTATATTCTATTCATTTACTCTACTGAATGCACTGGAAACAATTAAACAATTTCTTATTCACATAAATGGTTCTCATCATGTCAAAAATCCTGAAACCTGTTAGCTCAGGGCCATAGCTCCAACTTCATACTCTGGTCATCTGCTGGCTTACTGATATAATATATTGTCTCACATATATAACATTTGCTTAGATGGGTGAGAACACCTTTTAGTACATATTTAGCACACAGTAAACAAATGTTCTCCATGTAAAGTCTTTAAATTTCAAGTCCTTTGTAGTATATAAATTTATAGGGTTTTTTAAATAAAATAATTGTTTAATCAATAATTAGATGCATACCACAGGATTCTCAAATATCTGCCAGAGGTCATTGTTGTAGTGGGAGGTATTGTAATTGGCTGTAGAAAGAAGTCTTCCAAACTCATGTCTGTTGGTAATGTACATGAAAACACCCTATACCAAGTAAAGAAAGCATCATTAGCAAAACTGTCCATCTTAGCAAAGTTTTAAAAAGGTCTGTTCATGATTGTGCTTTCATAAAATATAATCACATTTGTACACATACATTATAAAGGTGCTGTTAATTTAGCATCTTAATTTTCAAATGGTTGACTCTAATCACCAACTACTCTTTATAACCTGTTGTTTACAAGCATTTGCCTGCATTTATTTTCTAAACACATTAAACCAAAATATATATTGTCGAGAACATATGTAGAGTTAAAGAAAGGAAAAAGCAGAAGAGTGATTGGTTGATTTGTTTTCCAGAAAACCTAAGCAGACACACTGAAAGCATCTGATCTCAAACTGAAAATGCTCGCACACAAGAAAACCAACATCTAGGGTTTAGTTTCAAATTCAAAACTGAAAGAATAAGCTAACAATCAAAGGGTTCACGAAAGTCAGAAAAAGAAACTTATTTCAGAGTATTCACTACATGATCCATCTGGTGAATTGGCCTGGAATAAAAAGATATTGGCAAATATAGCACACAAAAGTATTCAGATCAGCATCCAAAACAGCTGAGCACTCTGAAGTCTGTTCATGTAATTATGTGCAAGATATCAGGTGTGGTAAGATACAGCTTTATTATCAAGCTATTAACAGAAAGTATTAACAGAACTCTCTTGATTAGAAGTAGTAGCAGAAAATAGTATTTTTAAAAAGAAACTTAGGTTCTATGGGGTTTCTTTAGTTTAAGGTTTTTCAGACTAAAACTTTTTTTCTGAAATGTTTTTGACTTTCGGATTTGTAGCAGATGAAGACATTATCATTTGGGTACTTTGGTACTTCTGTCAATGTTTTTGTCTGAAAAAGAGTTAAACTGTTAGAAAGATAATGATTATGTTAAACATGCCCAGTTCTGGGCACTTACCAAATCATAAAATATCTGCAGCAGGGAGAATAAGGAGGGTCTGGGTCAATAAAAACAGCTTAAAGTGACAATGTGGGCACTGAGGGGGCCTGGAAGATCTACCAGTGATTTGAGCTTTACTCCTTCCTAGGACTGCTCCATCCATTTTAGCTACAGAAGCACAGTGTCAGCACACCTTGACCTTAAAAGCACTCAGAAACCCCCCTGAGGAAACAAAGAGCCTCTCTGAGATGCTTTGAGCTGGGCATGAAAAACCTGCCCCTTGCAAGAACCTGAACCTTAGAAGACTGAAGAGAAAGCTAGAGCAGTATTTCATCAGAGGAAGTGGACAGAGGAGAGATATCTTCCTGTGGTAGAATGATACTGCATGTAATAATAAAAAAAAATAAAGCAACACCTTTGGGGCTCTGAGCATATGGAATGTTTCCGAAGAAGGGGAGTCTTTTTCCCTTTGTAAAGTCTAAAATGAAGGAGAATCATCACATCAGTTTTCTGACACAATCTCTTTCTCTTTTTCCAACTACTTTTAGGTTTCCACAGTTACATGGGGGAAATAGCAGCCCTTGGTCAAAAGCTGATATGCCTTTACAGACAACATGCATCTCCAAGCAAAGCTCTCCATACACATGTCAAAGCTGTTTCCACCAGCCCCTTCTTATCTGCTGCAATACAAAAACAAGCAGGTACTGAACCCTCCTACAGCTCAGACTGAGAAAGAGGAAAAGAAGAAGCAAATTTCTGATGAGCCAGTCAGATTAGTTTAACGAGCACATGGAAAGCACAGGTTTGCAGGAACTGATGCTGAGGAGGTTTGAATACAACAGGACTGGGCGGGGGTGTTCTGAAGAATCAGTACAAACAAAGGAGATCATGCCTTGTTATGAGGGAATAAAAAAATTAATACTTGCCAACTTTTCTTGTTCAATTCAGCAAAAATATTTTTCAATGCTATAGTGTCTGGAAATAGGTCTGGTTTAGGTCTTATTTGTCTCTGTGCTGAAACTAGTGTAAATATCAGTAGAAATATGGATTTACAGATTCATAACTTTACAGTACAAATAAGTTCTCTCATTACTTCCAGATTAATGCAAGTAACACATATCTGACACAGTTTTAATCTATCTGGAAAAATAATAAGTAATTCATGCTCCCTAAGAAGATTCCTACCACGTCTTAAATCACCTAGGCTTTTTATATAACACTGCCCATCATTAGTTTAAATATATATATCTACTTCATAAAAAGTTGCAAAATATTCCAACTTAGTCTGTTAGAAGCTTCACACTGTATAAAAATGTGCATAACAGAGAGGTTCCAAATGCATTGGCAAGTTTTAAGTCATACACAGCAGATAAGCTGAGCCCTCTTTCATCTGTTGAGGTTGTGCCAATAAAGGTATTTTAACCTTAAGAGAAATTTGCAGGGAATTTAACTTGAAACCACCATGCAGTCAGTGCATCAGTGCACTGGCTTTGAAAAAAACTTCTATTCTCAACAATTTAAAGAAATCCACCTAAAGGGTTTCATCACACAAAAATTGGCCAGTACTTTGAATTAGAAGTAAGATATAATATCCAAGATCAATCAAGTAAAGCAGTCTCTAAGTACAGCAGGACACAAAGAAATGTGTGTATTTGAAAGCAAGCTGTTATAGATACACCTTACCATTTCCCTGGCATTCCTGCAGAGAGCCATATCGGGATCCAACTTATCACGCATGAAGTAGTTCTTTTCTTTCATCTCAGATCTGAGAGTTTGTCCCTTAATTAAGTATATATTAGCCATATAAGGGATATTCCACACTCCTCTGTTGAAAATAAAAAAAAAGCACAACTCAAAAATAGTTTAAAGCTATGAAAACTAATCTGTTGCCTATTCTATTAAATCAGCATCTCTGTATTTGCTGACAAGACTAAGCTAGTTGCAAGGAGAAGAAGCTGAAAGGTTCCCAAGACACTTGGAAAACTACATCTGGACATCTCAAATGTAGGCGTAGGCAATAATTCAATTTTTACGAAATACTGTTATAAAAATATAGCAAGGTCAAATTCTCTATAGAGTTTTCACTACATGTGTACTTCATGTTTCCATAGTTAAGGCAATCAGTCAAACTCTCTTATAATATTATTCTACACTACCAGATGGAGAAAGTAACTCCAAAACAGATTTTTAAATGAGTTTAAAGACTTCACTGAGACTTCACACAGCTGGTCTGACCTCCTCACACAAATACCCACAGACCACAGCAGGCCATGTATTTATGTGAGTTGAGCCAATATCAACATAAAAGCATTGCTTTCAAAACACTCCCTCTGCAGATTTCCCCCCCCTCTTGGTGCCACAAGCACATCTTTTAGTACAGTAGGACTGAAAACAAGACAGTCCAATTCAAGCAGTCTGTTTCAGCCCTTTTTGTTCTTCCAGGGCAAAGAAAAGGCATCACCATATGGAACAGCCAAGCTTAGATCAACTTGCATCACATTTAGGGGGAGGATAAACCCAAGAGTTTATCTTTGACAAAAGTATTGCTGAAGAGCTCCTTAAGATTTACCTGACACACGAATGAAACACACATAGAAATTAGAGCTGTTCCATTGATTAAGCATTTGACCCAAAGAGATGACAAAGGCATTTGATGAATACAAAAACCATTCCTTTTGGCTGAGGTTACAGGGATATAGAGTTTTGGGTTTGCTATTTGTTTGTCCTGCCTTTTTCTGTACTGTACACTGCTAGAGCAACCAGACACCATCAGACAGGTGCCAGTAATGAGTTTCTCCAGTACTAACACCAGCTCATCACATTAAACACTGCTTTTTTTTCTAACTGTGAGTGGGAAAGAACAATGAAATAGAAAATACAAAATAACAGAACTAACCTAAGCTCTCCAGGAATAATGCCATATTCTTTTATTTTTATGCAGTATGTTGCTAATAACCATACTGGTTGCCTTGACTTTAACTATTAGCTTACAGTTACTCACACTCTGTTCCCTTGGACAATATCCACATAATCTTCTGACCGAGCATAATAACCATCTGGGCTCAAAGCACCCCAGAAATTGGACCAAAGCTTCCCATGGCGAGTCACGAGTGGAGCAATTATCTTCCTGTGAAGTGACACATTGAATAAGAAAATATGAAAGTTTGAAGCATTTGAAATTCACATCAGGAATTGCTGTTTGACAGGAAAAAAATGCTCTGTGAATTGTTGGTCTCCAAGCCTGTTATGAACTATGGCAATGAAATACCACAAGTAAACAAAGAGGATTTAACTCTGCAAAAACAAACGAGATCTTATTTTCTCTGGACAGACCCCAGAGAATCTTTTCAATTTAGAGGAAATTCTACAAAATAAGAGATTTACTATACCTGTTCTGTTCTATTAGTATTCTTAAAGTTTTTGGGTTTGTCAACACAACATCTGCATCTATACTCAAGTAATATTCACATGTTTTATCCTGGCGACAAAGGTCCCTAAAAAGACCAAAAAAATTATTAACTCACACACATCCAGAAAAAAATTCCCAAACAACAAAACAAACAAAAAGATTAAAAAAAAACACAAACCACAAGTAAGTACTCAACTGATTCACTGCATTAAAAGCCCTGTGCAGCACAGTATTGTAAAGAAAGGTGTCCTTAGACTACAGTAATGTGATTAACTAAAAGATTAACATACATGGATCAGATGCCTTATATTTTTCTTTTAATAAACCAAGTGGCCTCTAGCCTTTACCAAGTCCATGTATCAGAAGCTCTGTCCCATTGAAAGTCAGTAGGTTCTATCAAAAGATGACAAGTTTCAAGGTGTTTGGGTGAGATTTTGTAACAGTACAGATATTGATTACACTGAAGATTCTGCCTTATGTTGTCTATATAACAACCAAGAGGAAAAGGCAACTCCAGAAACTCCACCTCAATTACACATAACATACCTACAAAAAGTTTGCCAACATGGTGCATCTGCTTCAGACAGTATTAGAAATAATGATATGTACATGTGAATGGGTGCTTAGACTAACACAGGACATCTGCAGCGTTTCCTAGAAAGGCGAGGGGAGAGGCTTGGACCTCAGCCAGAGATCAGTTTCCCAGGGGCTTCAGCACAACAAAGCACCATTCAGACAAATTTCCAAGAACACCACGGAGACTCAAGACCTTCATTCTTTCAGCTGAGGCTATGAACAGCCTATGCTCTTAACCTATGAAGAGAAACTGGCCTTTTGAAATTAACTTCTTTGCTCTGATGCTCAGGGAAGAGTTGGTAGAAGAGTGAGTGAAAGAATTATCATCTTGAATTATCATAATGAAGCCTGTTCAAGGGCCAAGCAAGGTGGTCCTGGGCTGAGAAATTCCATCATATGGCTGATGTACTGGGAGAGCCACAAGCCACTCTGTGAGAGGAGCCAGTGCTGCAGCCACTAAAGAGACCCTTAGGTCTGACATGGGATACAAACTCCAAGGTTCAGCTTTAGGCATGGAAAGTGCCAGGTTTAAAAGGTAAGGTTTTGGATACTCTAGCAAGAACAAAAGAAAAAAGCAAGACCAAACATAAGATAAAATCAGTTGCCTTTGCAAGAACTCCTGCTAGACCACTTCTAAAGGATATTCCTGCCTCTTTGAACCACAGGAAGAAAAATAATTCAGTCACCTGTACATCCAGGTCAAGCCTTAGCCATATGTTTACTTAAATATAATGCCACTTAAGAAAAAAGCAAAAAGAGTAGGCACTAGGACAACAAAAGTGCAATTGTTAAAAGCATATCCAATGCAAAAATGAAAAAAAATTCTGCAGTAAAGTAGCTGGAAAATAACATAAATACTATGCACTGTCTACACCATCATCACAAGATAACAAACTGTTGAAGCAGCCCAAACCAGAGATATTTTTTCACAATGATCAACAGCTTTTTATATTAGACAGAAACCATAAAACAGTAAACAATTCATATCTTATGTCTAGATCTTTCCTACCACCAAAGCTCCCATTTTCATAGCTGAAGATGTAAACGTTAAAGATACAAAATAGTACACATGCAAGGTGAAAAAATGTGAGTGTATGCATCAACACAACAGATTTATAAATTAGAACCTACATTCCCATGTTTCGGGCTTCTGCTTGACTCAGGTTTTCTTCAGGTCCAACAATTTTAATATTTCTGATAATGTTCTTGGCTTTTTCCCAGAATTTCTTGATGTGCTTCTCATGGTAAACCTCCTGTAATCATGTTAACATTTTTTATAGCAAATGTAAGGCACAAATTACTACGAATCAGCAACATAGTGTCCAAGAACACACTGTATTCTGTCCTAAAGAAACAGGTACCAAACAATGTTTGAAGATATTCCAGTATATGTCATTAAAATGAGCCTCCTCTGTCCAAAACTTTAGGAAAATAATCCAACATGTCAGTAATGTTAATCAAAGTTGTACAATGATGCAAGATTCACAAACTATCTATGCATTATTTTTCAGGATATTTATTTTACAGCCTTTAAAACCCATCCTACAACCTCAGTGGCACTCAGGAGGTTTTTATGCCACTCCAGAATAACTTTAGAGAGGGAGCTGTACCTGTACCAAACTACACAGGCGCAGACATTGTTTCTTTAAAATGCAGTCATACTGATTGTTCCTTTAATTTCTATTTACAGTCACTCTATTTAAGAGCTCTCAGCTGCATGCAATACTTCGAAACCAGTGCCCTCATTGTAGCTTTTGCCTACTATGGCTAACATTAGAATGACTGAAATATTGGGTAAATATAACAAAAAGCTTTGTCTCAGTCTTTACATTCATTTCAAATTCCATAAAACTTCTGGCTGAAGCTAGAAAACCTCTATAGCCTACAATTCCCATGTGTACATCACATTTATAGCTTCAAAATCCCCTTACAACACCACAATGAAGACTTCAGAGATAAGCTCTACTTCTATACCTTATCCCCTTTGTGCTACCATATCAACAGCAATGCATGTACACTAAGAAAGGGTACAATTAAATTTTACTCCCATTTCTCTTCCAGCCCCTTTTTTTTCCAAAATAAGTGCACACATTTGACACCTCACTCTCTAGAATCACAGAATGGTTTGGGTTGGAAGGGACCTTAAGGACTATCTCCTTTCAACCCCCCTGTCACAGGCAGGGACAGCTCCCATTAGACCAGGCTGCTCAAAACAGCAAAACTGACTGAAGTCACTGGGGGAAGTACCAGCAACGCCAGATCATTAGCTAATTAGCAGAGAGTATTCAAAAGCAACTTATTTGCAGTGCCAGTCAAAATAAATCCAAACACACCAATCTTTCCATGGGACCCAGCAGGAGCACCAACAGAAACACAAATGCACTGAGGGATCAGCAAGAGGAAAAGCAAATCCCATGTCTGCTATCAGGTGACAGCCTTTAACAATAAGGTATCACTGTTGGTCAGCCCTGAAGTGGTCAGCAGCTGGCCTGGATGGTCAGTGTGGGCCTCTTCCAACTGGAACTGTTCAATTCTTGTTTTATCCTATTGTTTCATGTCAGTCAGTACTTCCTCCAGAAGCATGCACTTCAAAATACATTTTTTTCACTAGTAAAAGAATCTAAGCAGTTCTTTTAAATACAGTTCAACAAGCCCTGACATAATTTCATTTAATTTCTCCAGCTCTGCATACTAAACTCTGAGGGATTATCTCTTCCTATGCATTTTAACTGTGTTCTTATATCAAATCCATATACTCCACACTTTGATTCCTCACATAATTTCCAAAATTGAAGCTTTGTACAATGATAGAGTCATACTCACATTATTATGAACGAAGATACTGAGTGCCTCCTGTGGGTAGTCCAGAGTCAACAGTCTGTCTAAAAATTTAGTTAGGAAAGGAGTGGGTTGTTCAATGAAAACACCAATTTTTACTCTTGGATATTCCTAAAAAAAATGATATTTTGACACAACCAATAAGACTTGCCTCTTTTCTAAGGTTAGTTATAGTAAAGAGCAACTAATGTCATGAACTAAACTTACTCCACAGAGCTTTCAAACAATCATAACCAGCATGTTCAAAAGTGCTATGCACCCCGTTTGTTTTCACTGGCTTCACAAAATAAGCAAAGATAATGGATTTATGTCGATACAAAACTCCTTGAATTTAAGAACAGAGATTGGAAGTAGAAAATAATGTACTATGGTTTTCAAAATTCTTACTTTAAGAAAAACACTAAAAGAGCAAAAGAATCATTTAAGGAAATATACCTAGAACAGAAGAGCAAATTCTTCTTCTTTTTAAACAAGGTACATACATATATTACATTTACAAGAAAATATAGGGGAGAGCAATTTTTAAAAAATAATTAAAGAACAAATACCACAAAATATTTTACTCAGCCGTACATTAAGCCAAAGACTGCAATACCCTTCTACAATTGTATATGCACTATTTCTCCCCATTTGTTCTAAGTGGTGTCTGCATTAATTCCATACTCACTGATTTTAGAAAGACCTTTGACAAACTAACAGAGTTTCTCTCCTTACATTCAAGAATTCTGAACTTTTACGGACCTTATTTTTATGTGAATCAACATCTTTTGAAGGTATTTGGCTGCTTTGTACGTGCTTGATAAAGATCATGAGATCCTGACCACTAAAAGGAACACAGACAGCACTTTTTTGTAGTCCTAAAGTGTATTATTGCACTATGCAAGACAAAGAAATTTAACCTTCAAAGGCCTCAACTCCCACGCAAAGAAAACACTGACTAAAAATTATTTCCATCTCTAAACCAGACAATTACTATAAAAATCTAATCCACTGGAAGGCTCAGAGAGAAACCTTATACGAGCATAAAAGGCTGCCAAGTTAGCTTTTCAAGCAGGCCAACACCCACTTGGAAAGTGTCTGGATAAGCCATCAAACACACGCTGAGGTTTCCCAGTGTCACCGACAACATCAGAACCCAGAAACATCCTGGCCAATGCCCCAGCGCAGAAGCATCCAGTGTTTACCCTGACAACCTCCTCTTCACACCTGCATCTGCAAACCTCCTAAGCGTTGGGAGGGAAGCACAGCCACACAGAGACCCCAACTACTCCAAAACAGCTGAGGGAGAGGGCACTGAGGTGTCTCCAACAAAGCACTTGTGCTGCTCTCTGGTAGCTGCTGAGGCTGTCACAGGAACTGGTCCCACGGATGGCCAGGGTAAAGGAAAGCAGCACAGGCTGAGCTGAGCACATGTGTGCTACCAGTGCTAGAACTGCTGCAGTGATTGCATTCTGTGCATTTTTCTAATTCTGAGTCATTCTCCCCTTATTCTCCAGGGGAAAGAGAAAGAGGTTCAGGCTGAATGTGCAAAGGCTGTAGGGACAATGAGGAATTACTGACATTGCTTCAGTACACTGAAATGTGAACCACTTAGGTCTACTCTGAAATCTCAGTGCGACCAAAGCAAAATAGTGTTTAAAAAATTATGAGCAAGAATTCCTGTAAACTGCATCTCTCAAAGCACAGAGTTCATCAGTCTAGACCCTGGTTTACCACAAAGAGTTGTCACTGCCTAATCTGAATCTAGGTCACAATGAGCATTGTGAGTACATGAAATCAGAAGTTGCCTCTCAGCAAAATCACTTTGGGAATACCCAGTCTGCACCCAGATGTTACATTTTCTCTGACAGATTTCCTCATTTTCAGTGAGGTCATACATTTGTCTTTTAAATTTTACTTTTCCATAAGCAGTAATTGAGTGTGTGATAATTTTTGGAAGAAATACAGGACAATGTTTTAGTGCAATTACACAGAGAGAAGTCCAGGATCTCTCGCCACAGGAGTTGCCAGTGAAGTGAGAAGATGAGCAAGGTCATCCTTTTCAGCCACACTGGAAAGTCTCCACACCAGTAAGAAGCTTTAGAATCTAAAAACAGTTCAAGGGAGATTAAACTAGGCAACAAACTTAGTTTTCAGGAAAAAAAACAAATGCCAAAACAAAAAACCCTTAAGAAAGCGGCAAAAATTTGCATTTATTGAGTCCAGGTGCACTTGTCAACGTATTTTCCATTATGCTCCTTCTACCTGAACAGGCAGCTAATTTGGGGGTGGCACAGGCTGCTGACATTACCAGAAGACAGCAGTTACTGAGTTTTTCCACACCTCAGCCATGACTGCAGCCCAGGAGATCCTGTTTCTGTCAAGAGGACAAGAACTAAGCAAAAGACCCTGCATGTGCACCTCTCAGCTCCTTTGCAGGCAACCCCAAAAAACAAGCAAAATCCACAGAAGATATGAGTGTATAAATGCAGGCAGTTAAATAAAACAATACAGAGAAAATTATTAGAGGCAGAGCAGGTGCTGCTCTTTTCACAGAAAATTTCTCATTAAGTAGCAACCAGACAGGCCTGAAGAGAGAGTATGTTCAGAAAATGAGATACTGCTGGTACTTAGAAATGCCTGAAGTAAACACTTTCACTGAGGCCAAGGAAAAGCCTTGTTATTTCTGCTGGCAGAGAGAGTGAGGCATGAAGTCCAAAGAATGCACTACAGTAAAGAAGATACATAGCACATAAACTATAGGAAGCAATCCAGTAAATCATTGCATCCCCCTTCCTGGCTTTAAGATTTAACTGCTCCAAAACCATTGGAAAAAAAACTATGACAACATCTTTTCCTAAGGTAAACTTTAGGATGGGAGTGCAAACACTATCTAATTAGAGCTCCATGCAAATGTTTATCTTAAAAGCAAAAACAAAATTTAAAAATACAGACAGAATCTGAAAGTTATTACAATTCCACCAATAAGTTTTTGAGTTTATATTCCAGTCCATTAGCTACTTATTGCCCAGAAATTCTTTCACTTTTTCCTTTCATTACAAAGATAACAAGCCACTATTTCTTCCATGCTATCCTCAATACGACCTTCTAAGACTTGCTCTCATTCAAATCTTCAATAAAGAACAGAAATGACACAGCTGCTGGAAAAAGCCTATTAGGAATAACCAGAATTTACTTTTTCGTCCAAGCCTTACAATTCCACATGGGAATGTGGAATGCCTCAAATTTACTGTGTACAAGCTGAAATATTTATAGAGACAAGAAAGACATCATGTTTGGAGAGAAAGGGCCAAAGCTGCCAAGTGCTGCATATACACACATGCCATGGGTATGTGTGGGTTCATCCTACCAGAATTCTGGAAACCCTACTGAAACCCAGTCTCAATTACATCAGATCTTTTCCTACAGAAACATAATTGCTTGTGCAGTAAAAATATCTGTATTGTCCTCTACAAGGTAAAGCAGTTTTGATTGTTTAATCTCAGAAAATAGTAATTGTAACCATGTGCGTTAACTACTGAACTCTATTTGTAACAAAAGTTGTTCAAATTATGCATATTCAGTGTTTTTTTAAGTCTGCTGCTAAAAATCTGAAATATCCGAAGTTTTTCTACCTCTCCCAAAATTCTAATTATTCTCTCAAACCTTGCACAATCCAAAAAATTGTTCCTCCACCCTCACTGAACAGAGGTGAAGATTTGGAGGGCTTTTGGGGGTGGCATCATCTTCAGCAATTTTGTGAAAACCTATATTAAAATACATGCATAAAAATTTTCCTGAAAGTAGTGAAACATTATTGCATAAGGAAGGCACTTGGCCTCAGAAATCACTAAACACCAATCAACTGTACCCAAAAGGGCTTTGTTCCAGTGAAGAGTATTCTTACCTTTACTGCTGATAGGTCTAGTAAGTCTAAATCACAAATACTGCAACCAGTTTCCCGTGTCCAAGCATTAGGAATATAGTTTCCCAAATAATTCAGGTGAATCTGGTAAATAAATGAAAAATTCCAACTAATGACAGATGCATGCAAAGGATGATCTGTACCTTTCAAACAAGTCAGGTTTATTCATTTAATCACTTGTAACTAAAGGCAACTGACAAAAACCAGACATACAAAATCAGCAGGTAAAAAAGTATTCTTTTTAGTTTACAGAACAGAGATTATATATGTACCATAAAGTCTGCAGAAATGAGTATTTCCTAAAAATGACATGCACTTCAGGTGAGAAATAAAAGTATTACATGTCAGAACATGAGAATAATTTGGTGTCCATTTCAAAAAGTGTATCTAACCAATGCAATTTACTAATATGAAAACTAGAGAGATTAAATAAAAACCAGAAGTATCTTATAAACAAAAAACTTAACTATTAGGTAATTCCATGAATTATTTTCATATTGGTTTATTTACTAACTGGTGAAAACTTTTCCCAACCCTAGCGTATTTTCATCCTCCTGATTTGATTCTATGCTTAAAACAGAAGAATTTAACCCCATTGACAAAGTGATGCACGGCAAGAGTTTCCTCTTTGTTTTTAAAACATCACTACAGGCAGAGGTTGATTTTTTTTAATGTATTCTAAGATACGGATTAGCAGAAGAAGTTCCATCCTAAGTTTGCCCAAATGTAAAATACAGAATCTTTCTTTTCATTGGCAAAGCCAGTGATGAGAGAATTTGAGGATTTAATTGAGGCAAAAACAGCAATATGGAAGGAATTTGTCATACATTTCACCTCTACAGTGAGCAGTTATAAACCAAACAGATAAAATCATCATTATATTCACCAATACCAAAATCAAAATACAAGTGCAAAAACAAAGTAGTAGCTTTCCCTGGGATATTCATGAGTTTCAAACTCTACTTTGTTCTTCTGAAAGGCATTTTTCTGAAAGTAAGGAGCTACAGTAAGGAACATTTATTCAGAAGAAATGAGAAAGTAGCCATGCCTAATCCTTCAGGCAACAGACACTACTATAAAATATACACCTTTACACTTCTTTGGCACAGAACAAAAAAGATGCAACTGCCATATTACCAAAACACAGCCATTTCTCTCAGAGAAACTGTTCAGGGACCTCTGGAACCACTGAATCCTTACACATGAACAGAATCTGTCAAAGCAGCTATTTCACAAGGCACACAGGGCTCACCACGTGCCCAAGGCTGACAAGCCACAGGCACATTGATCAGTGGTGACACTGAAGGCCACTGAAGGCAAAAGCCAGCCACATGTGGACCTAGACAGGCACACACACACTTACATAGAGGCTTTTTCTTCTGCCTAAATGCAATTTATTTTTTTATATATGTGTATAGGCACACCTGGGTCTAGGGTAGGAACAGATCTGTTACTGTATTGTATCCCAGCCTGTCACTCTTGGTAAGATTATCCTCCCCCCTATTCTTCTGTTTGCCATTTAATAACCAGATAAGACATTCTTCACTAGCTTCAAAAACAGTTCTGCGTTAGTGAACAAATTAACAAAAGCTTACTTGCTTCTAATATCCCATGCTACAATGAATTGGGGAGCAGAATTAATTATTTCAGCAGCAATATCAAGTTACAGTGACAGCAAAATAACATGAATTAGAATGGGGGTTTTATCCTCTCAATTACTAATAAAATTAAATGGAAATGTGTGTGCTGTTTCACACTCTTATATCCTTGGTTTTTTGCCTCCAATAATGTTATGGTTTTACATGAAAATAAAATCAAACTGTCACTCACTTTAGTTGGACCATTTCCATGAATGGTGACTGGTAGGGTGTCATATACTGAATTCCTTGCTCTTACTTTTCCTTCTTCAAATTTCAAAAGGACTTCATCTGCAAATCAACAAAGCAGCACAGTAAGTCCAAAAATAAAAGCTAAAATTTCAGAGTCCTTTAAGTCCTTGCTGATACAATATACCTTGCTGTTGCAATCATTGTCAGTATTATTTAGAAGCTTTTGTTCATTTTTTTAAACTAGATCTTGAATTCTAAGCTCCCTATGATAAATAAGGTGACATCAAATGTCACAGTTTCTCATCAGCAGCTTCAGTATTGGAATAAAATCTGCTTTAAAATAATTCTAATTTAGTGCAAATGCTATTTATAGAGAAATCATAGTTATTTCAGATACGATCTGACTAAAAAAATTTATTCCACAATTGGAGGCCAAATGTAAGAAAGGAAGTTGGCACAGATGCATTTTTCCATTTAAATTCATGTCAATTAAATAAAGGAAATTCTACATTATTACACATTCTACTTCATTATGTATAGCCATTTGCTTGAGAACATCTAAAATGCAATTTTAATTGCTAATCTTACTTCTGTAATTAAGTTTTATAAAGGCAGATGGAAAAATGATCCTTAACTCTGTATTTACTGCCAACTTCATTTAATTAGAACTATTTTTCCTATTTTAAATCAAATATTTTTTTCAATGAGAGAATTCAGTTAATAATCAACTCAAAAAGACCTGTAACTAATTTGGTGATCAGGTTTACCCATCCAAATATTTCCTTAAAATAAGCATATGCTTAAGGAACTACATTCACAGTTAAGCAAAGAAAGTGTTAATAACAGTTAATCAAACACACAATGTGCAAATCATACACTTACCAATAGCTCCATTTAGGGTCTGGAAAATTGAACATTTGTGGTCCAAAGTAATGTTAATGCGCTCCTGAAATCAAAGCACCAAAGATGTTGAGGCATTCTAAAGCCAATGTTTTTAGAGTAACATTGCAGTTATACCACAGCAGCAGCAAGGAATCAGGAAAAATGATCTCTACATGTGCTTTACATTGTTACATTTTTCTGTACTCCCAAGTTGTGGAGTTGTATAGCAATCGGTTTTGCATATGTAGAAACATTAAACTTGAAGGATAAAGGCCATAACTCTCCACAGGAACTGCAATTTAGCAGCATAAGCCAAAGAAAATTTGTGTCTTAAAAAAATTAACAAGGCTTGGCCAAGAAACAAAACATACTGTGTTTCAGAATCAAAAAAATACAAAAGTCACATTTAAAACATGTTCCTAATGTTGTATTACTAATCCTAGCTAGATTCTTACTTTAAATACCATGTCTCACCATTTTTAGAATGTTGATTCAAGTATGCAACGTTAAAAACACATTTTAAAACCCCTACACAGATGACATCCTTTGTTTTGGTCTTCCAAGATTTTCTTACGCATTCTCTAGCATTTGAACCATGGTGCAGCAGTGCACAGATAAACAGCTTTGGTCTGGAAGACAATCTAGACAACTAATTATATTACTTCTGACTTGGATGCAGAATCAGCTTTAACATCTCTACACCCTGTCTTTTCAGTTGCACACCTGGCATCTGACTTAACTTGCATAAAAAGCAATTCAGACACTAAAGGGTGGAAGGAATTTCCTATGAGGAGCTACCTATGAGGTTTGTCTAGTTTAGAGGAGCAGGCTGAGGGGCCACCTCTGTGCTCCCTGCAGCTCCCTGAGGAGGTGAGAGGAGAGGGAGGTGCTGAGCTGGTGGGAATGGCTCAAAGCTGCACCAGGCAAGGTTCAGACTGGACATTAGGAGGTATTTATTCACGGAGAGGGTGGTCAAACCCTGGATCAGTTCCTACAGAGGTTGTCAATACCTCCAAGCCTGTCAAGTGCTTAAAAGGGATTTGGGCAATGACATTAGTGACATGCTTTAGCTTTTGGTCAGTCCCATACTGGTCAGCCAGTTGGACAAGACGATCACTCTAGGTCCCTTCCACCAGAAATATTCTATTCTATTTCTGAACCTGTATCCAAGCAGAAATGATTTTCCATTAAATTATGCCACAAATAATGCGTTTATATCTCAAGAACTTTGCATCTGCCTTAAGCACACAAATTAACAAAATATTTCTCAAAATTCTCCTATGTCAGCTTCTAAAGTCTTTTTTGCATCAATATATTGTTAACTTTCCTTATCTCTCTTTTTCCAGCATCAGGGACATGCTTCTGACATCTGTCATGCTTTAATCAGCAGAGGACGTTGTTAAGTGAGGGCACAGAGAGGCCTTCACCAAAAGTTTATGATGCAGCTTTATGAACACATTTGCACAAAAAGCTGAAGGCAGGATCTGAAATGGCAGCAAGCCAAAATATAAAACACTGGATCAGCAAGTAGTTCAGTGACATCCTGGAAAAATGCCACATTCTCTGGCCGTCAAACTGCCAAGTACATGGGACCCTCATTGAGATGAATGTGTCTGATCATATACCTCAGAGCTGTTATTTCTAACAATGAAGCACAACCTGCCTGGGTCTGAAGAGAGCCTGAAATAATACATCAAGTCATGACCCTTTGGGAGCCTGTTCATCATTCCAGAAGTAGGAAGATCAGGAGAACTTACACAACTGTCAACATGGCACTCCAGTATAAAGAGACAACATCCCTTTTCTTCTCATCCCCTGGTGTTTTATGAGGAACAGAATGTTATTTCAAGGAGAAAGAAAAGAGAAAGCGAGTTACTACCTACCCTTGCCAATGGGTCAACATAGATTTTGGTGTAAAACAGCTGGTCATCATCATTATCCTGCAGATTCCATTGCTGTACAATACGATTTATGTATGGAGCATAGCCAATAAATCCTGCAACATCACACACACATAGATTATTTCCATACAAAGCACTATCCTGACAATGCTGTCTACCAATCAAGGGCTTCATTCTGAGTGGTGCCAGTAAAGAAAAGATACGAAATTTATGAAACTTGGCTCAAAATCCAGTCTTCTTCCTGAGCTATGTAACAGGTCTGTTTCAAAAAGTTAATAATTAATGGTTATTTTTATACTAATGCTATTTTAATGGAAAAATAAATCTGATCTGCCTAGGATAGTCCTAAGAACACCAAAGCATGATATCAGACTATCACTATTCCCAAGATGCCTATCTGTGGAAAAAGTTTCATTTTCATCAATCACTTCTTACTGGGAGAGATGCCTGAATCTAATACTGCCAGAAATACAATGAGAGTTTAACTCAAAACCATTATACACCAAAATAAAAAAAGATAGGGCAGACAGGTGAGGGAAAGAAAAAGGGACACTCCCAGATCTGCACCCTGAAGAAGGATGCTCTAGAAATGACACACTCAAAAGCTGCCACAGAGCACAGTATACATATCAGTGTATGTATTAATCAAGTCCAAAATTATTAGCAAAGCTGGCATTTAAAGGAGGATCCCAGAATTAATTGGGATTAACAGGGAATAGCTCCCACTCCTTTTAGAAGGAGCTGTGTAAGGCACACTGACAGGCCAGGCAGAGCTGCCAGCACATCCACCCCACGTGCAGAAACGTCCAGGAAGGAACCAGGCAGCTGAGTGAGGGAATTCTGTGACCAGGCTAAGCTGTGCCTATAAATAGCACGTGCTGCTCAGCCTGGGCCTGTACACTGCATTTTTTCTGAAGCAATGGGGTCATCCTGGCACAGCATTTCGCTGCCACACACAGTCACTTGCTCGACCCTTACTATATTTATCTGCTTTTTGCTAGTTATTGCCAAGCACACACTGCAAAATTGAATGAAAACTACGCTTGAGCACAGAAGAGGAAATATTCAAGGGCGGGGGAGGGGGATGACAGCATTTCTAGTCCTCAGTTTTATACTTGGAGAAGTCAGGAACAGCTCCACACACAAGTACGCAGAATAGAAAACAAAGGTGGGTCATGTTCGAGTTCAAGTGTTTGAGCATTGCACTTGCCTCCTGAGTTCAGGAATCGTTTTCCACTGCGGACAACAGGATACTTGTCAGCCAGCCTTTTATCTGGCCAAATTAGTCCATCTGCTGCAAACACCACTTTGTGATTAGTTTCCTGAAATTTCTTTAGCAGTTCTTCAGGGCCGCCGGCAAAGATCACATCATAGCTTGAAAGGAAAGAAAATACATCCATTAGGTTGGTTTAAGTTTAATGTTTCTGTGTTCAAAAGAAGCCATTGGACTAAACAAATTTAAAAATCAAACAGCCCTTTTATTCTGAAAAATGACTCAACTAAATCATATTTAATCCCATGTAAAAATTCTATACCCTTCTAGGTGAGAAACTTGAATCAATACTATTTATCCAAAGTAGTTTCCCCTTCTGCTTTTTAACCTTCCACATTTTGGACATTCTTTTTTCTTCACATTCCATCTACCCGAAATTGATTTTCCTATTTCAGGTATTTTGAGTAAAAAAAAATTTTTTCCTCTTTAGAAAACTGTTTATGTTTTTAAGAATAACAATTAAAAAAAAAAAAATCAAACCTTAAGAGATGGAAGAGTGGACTGAGAGATGACTCGGGTAACTTTCATGGGGAAAATATAGATCTTGTTCCAAAACATAACAGCACTGACTCTTCTGAGAAGCCTTATCAAGAATGTATGTAGATCTCAAAGTCTTGTAGCCCATAAAAAGTATATTGCATCCTGCCAATACACCAATTTCTCTTTCAACCTCTTTAACATGCTAAAGACTTAAAAGGCTCAAAGCATCACAATATCTATTTATGAAAACCTTCACCTGCCTTTACAGCTTGATCATATTTGAGTCTCAATTCCTATTGAGGACAAAGGCCTGAAGGTGGAGGGCTCATCTCTGGCTGTTACCCACAGCCAAAGGTCAGCAGTGTGCCAAACCAGAGCAAAACCTGCCTGGGTTTGGCCAAGGTCCTGTAAGAATGGAGCATCTGAAGCCTGGTGGTTTCTTGTGGGAGAACCAAATCTAAATCAATGCCTGGTGGGCATATGAGGTTGAGAACACAACCAACCAACCAAACCAATCCCCCCACCATGGGCAGGGATGCCACATGCTAGACCAGTCTTCTCAAAGCCCCATCCAACATGGCCTGGAACTCAGAATTTGCCAGGGATTGGGCATCCACAACTTCTCTGGGTGACCTGTGCCAATGATTCCTACCCCAAAGTTCTCTTTATGCAGCAAGAAGAATGACACTGAGATTGGAACCACATCACAGATTAGTCTCTGAAGCAGCAAAATATTTTAGTGGCAGCATCTCAGCTTTGCAGTTTCCTCATCTGAATGCACCAATATTCTTACTACTCTACACACATCTTAGAAATTAAAAATCACCTGCCCTTATAAGATTATAGCTACCAAAAACCAAGGTCTAACCTTAACCAAGACTTTTCTTGCGAAGCCTTTTAGCTGGGCTAACCAGGACAGGAGTACCTTCACCTGCAGTGCGCAGAACATTTTACATTGCAATGTATTACCCAGCAATAGTGCCAACAGACCAACCATTCCTGACCTATGGCACTCCTTTACTGCAGATCTGAAATTATTCAAGATGTCTTTTCTTTAAAGAGGATTTCATGAAATTGGCCTAAGAGAACTGAACAACAGCTGGCTTACAAATGTAAAAAGATTTTTACCACAAAGCAAAGTATGAACCCTGGAGAGGAAGTGTGTTATGTAGTCTATATAAGTAGAGTGGTTTTCTGAAAACACTTATGTTTTTCTGCAACTTTGGCAGAAGAACACATGAAAGAAATTGTGCATTTTGGACCTTCCCTAGTTTCACAAAAAATGCCTGTTTCTGCCCAAGTTTGTAAGAATACACTTCACTCCCTTTTCCACTGAATTTCTGTAGCCTGACTCCATGCCAGACTGAGCCTGTAGAACACACAAGAAACAGGAGACACGTTGAAGACAGACAAAAAGAGATCTGTCTGAGGCTTTAACTTAATAGCTTATGGCAGGCTGTGCTTCTCCTCCATGATTGGGTTAGTGCTGCTGCTGCTCTGACTTACAGCTGCAGAAGGAACCAAACACTCTGGAACATTGCTTCCAAATTGTCATTCTGTAAAGGAAAGCCAAAGTTGAGCAACATGCTGGGCCAGCCACAGGCTCTGCTTGTGAAAGGGATATGCTACTTAGCACAGCACAGTTTATAATCCTAAACCCAGTGCTGAGCTGCTAAACTGCAATGGATATTTTGCAGCACTATTAATCCAGCATGAACCTACATTTTTCCTTAATGTACAAGGCCCTCTGTTTTGTCAAGAAGTGACCTACTGTCACCACACCTCTTCTGGGGCAGGACCTCCACCAGCTTTCCACCCCTTGCTGCCAGTGTCCTCATCAGCTGCTTGATGAGGCTCACACTTTTCTCTCCAGGCAAAAAGAAAACTTCTGAACATCCGTAAATGCATCATTTGCCTTGTTTACCTGCAATGTCAGATTGCATTCAGCCTATTCAAACCTCAACTCCTTCTGTAAGAGAGGATTCACTTCAGACCTACACCACTAAGAGCATAACAAAACAGGTCCCAGGACTATCCTGGACAGTTTATACTTCTATTAGAGGTGATGCAATAACTTACTTTAAATAGGACTTCAAAACTTGACAGGGGAAAGAGTATGGATATATCCAGGAAAAAGCAGGCTTCCTTGGCAACCAGGAAAAGCTCAGATACTCTTTTATTTATTCATCATAAATCCTTCAAATTAAGTACAAAGCAAGAAGAAAAAAACAAAACAAAACCAAAACCCAGAAAGTTTCCACAACCTAATCCCATTTCCTGAAGCTCCCAGATGGCAGATGCTTGGGACTGGAATCCACCCCTCCCTCCCCCTGCATCCTGGCTATGCACCCTGCACTCCCAGCAACACAGGAAAACAGCAACAGACTCAGGTGCTCTAGAACTCATGCAATTTTTGCATCCACAACTTTAACAGTGAGAACTTGCTGTTATTGGAGTTGCAGGTTAAGAGCTCAAAATACGAGTGAGAGAGTGCCTACTAGTGACTAGCAATGTCAGCCACAAAAGCTATTTTGTCACTTAGGCTGTATCCCCACCAAGATCACACCTTAACCATTTTGAGATACATAGAAAATATAATTATCCCTTACTTTCTGACAAATGCTGAAAAAAACCAACAAAACAAACAACAAACTGAGAGGCTTCAAAATTCTTCCACGCCACAAAGAGATGGCTGTGGGAGTTCTGGATGAACAGTCACAGCACCAAGCAATTTATCCAGTCTATGCTGGCCATTAGCCAGTTCAATCTGAAATGGTCCGAAATAAATCAGTGGTTAGCTCAAGCAAAAACAAGCCTAATTTAAATAGTGTTCCACCTGCAGGCATTTTGCTATCTACACACAGGCACAAGCTGTCCACAGAAGAAGCTCAAACTATTTCCAGAATTCTGAGCCATATAACAAACTGCTCAAAAAAAGCAAACCCAAGAAAAAAAACCAAGAAACAAGTTTGTTAAGTAAACAGTTCCCTAGAAATTACTTGCCTAGTTACAATAAGCAAACCAGACATTTCCCTTCCCCACCCCCAAGATTAATATTCCAAATGCTTCACAATGAATATAATAACAAACACTTGAAGAAGAAAGGAAGTTCACGACATTTGTCTTTTCCAAGCTTACTGCTACATTGATCAACGTTTAAATTGCAAACCAGGATTTCTGGATATGAAAAAGCTCATTAGAATTAAAATATAATGCTAGAATCAGCAAACTGTTTTTTTCTCTCCGATCTGGAATCAGTTCCACCAGCTTTAAATAAATATGTACTTGAGATTTTGGACCTCAGGAACATGGGAGGCTTAAATCCCATGATTTTTCATGGGGAGAAAGACTATGGTTTCTGCACTTTGACACACATGGTCCTCTGTACTCTCTCACCCATGCCAGCAGACAGTCTGCCCCTCCAGAGAGTAAATTATGATGGAGAAAAATTTGAGCTACACCCTGGTACCAATGTGATAATAAATTTGCATGTTTTACCATATAGGAAGAAAATAGTTATGAATTAGGATAATAAATTCAGTAACAAAGAAAGTCCATGTAGGTAGAAAACATTTGGGAAATGTTTGATTCATCTGAGCCTTAGTACAGAACAAAATCTTTCAAATTAACCTTTAAAAGTTTCAGTTCTTGTATGATTAGTATGAACAAACATATAATGTATTTACTTTTAGAAAGAAACTTTTTCCACTTAGTAAATGCAAAATTGATCAAGTCAATAAGAAAAGAAATTTAAAAACTGAATGTGTACCTCCAAACTATGTTACTTTTACAGGCCTAAGCAGACAAAGAAAATGTTCAGCATAATAAGCATCCCTTATAATGCTTATTTATAATTTAGTGAAAATTATGTATATTTTTTTGCTTTTTAGGTATTTCTTTTACTCATCACAAGAAGTAAAATTGGAAGAGAAAATTAAGTAACATATTTGAATTTGCTACCAGTTTAATAGGCTACTTCAACTTTCCTGAAGTGTTAACTTATGCAAAACAACAAATTAACTTTCCATGAAATGCCACTGTCCAGCCACTTTGCCTTGTGATGATGCCTGCTGTGCAAATCCTGCCAAGCTCCTGCCTTCAAAAAGTGTCCCTAAATTTCTTCAGCTGTCAAATTTTAAATAAATAAAGCAGGTTAAAAGCTGAAAGACAATTCTGGAGCCGACATTCCAACATGACTTGGTAACAGCAGCATGGATGAACTCATACGTGATCCTCTCCAAGCTTGCACTCAGCTACCTCTCTCCAAGGCTGCCTGTCTGCAACTGGAGCTTCCTGTCCCTGATTCAGGCTCGGTCCCACGCCTTCCTTGCAGGGATTATTTCAGAGCTGTGACCCTGCTCCACTTAATACCAGCATGGAAGAGCCTGGTGTCTGCTGCAAGCTGGATTCTGAGCTCCTCTGATCATGCTGTTCTCACAGGAGGAAAATAAGAGGAAGAGAAAAAGCAGGGGGAATCAATGAAGAAAGAGTGATTTGAACATGTTTGAGCTCCATGTTTTCTGTGACAGGGAGAAACCTATCTGGCCTCCAGGGAGGATGTTCAAGTATAGCTGTGCTGTGAACTTCAATCTGGCACCTGCAGCATTACAGTCTCTGCATCCTTCCATCACACAGACAGCACAGGCACCAGGCTACATCTGTCACCAAATGTCTTGTTTCTGTTCTCTAACACATAAAAAGTTCTCCTGTTAAATGCTTTCCTCAGGGACCCATTTTCCAGCTTTCTCCATATCACTGCTACTTCATGGGACAAGATTATGCCTCTGGTTCCTACTGGCCACTTTATTTCTGGCGCTGCTTTTGCTTCCCCTCCCATCCACACTCCCAGCCTGCAGCCACATCCTGCTCTCACTGCAGCTGAACAGGGAGAGGACAAATGCTTGCCTAAAAGCCTGTCAGCTCCTAGTAACATTTTCTTACCCCCTCGAGGCAGCAGAACTATGAACAACTCTTGCATCTGTAAATCTGTTAAAAAGTAACAGTTGTTCCAAAAGCAATCTACTATTTTTTATGAATGAAGAAAAAGAGACACAAACTCTCTCAAATAACACAAGGAGGAAAAAAAGCATCATGCAACTTTCAGCATGTCACAGCAACTACTTTTGCATGTCTACCCAAACTAAAATATAAAGACAAGAAGCCAGGTTTGCTCACCATTCAACAAACAGTACAACCAAATCCTCTTGATCAGCATAGCTTTCAATGCCTTCTTTCAGCAGTCGAACTTTCTGCCCTCCGCCAATAGAGTTGGGCAGCTCACCGCCTTTCCACTCTTCACCTTTGCCAAGAACCTGGAAAAAGGAAAAAAAAAAACCATTTTTTGCTAGTACCCAAACCCATGAGGCTTTTTTAAAGCAGATCCTTATTTAAAACAGATGCTAAAGCAGAAGCAACACATTAAAGCATAGCAAGCCAGCACTTCAGCATCGTAAGTTTTCCATGTCTGAAGCAGCATTTATCACAATGACATCATCGCAAAAACATGAGACATTTCTTAACCTAGTAAGAATTAAGCAATTGCCTGCTACTGCCATTTACTCAAATGTGTCTCCTTCAGAAAAAAAAGAGGCAAAAAAACCCTAAGGATTGTTTCAAGACTTGTATTTGAAAAACATTCTGAATGAGAACTTTAAAATTCAATAAAATCACTTTAGGAACAGGAGGTACAAAAGACCATGGTGGATCAAGGTATAACTAATTCAAATTGCAAGCTTCAATCCTTTTGTACAAAAAGGAAAGGATAGGTTTCCCAGTATACAACTCACTGCTAAAACTCAGCTAAACATACAACTCCTCCCCAGCCAAGCACTATAGCAGATTACATGTCAAAAAAGGAAAGAAAAAAAAAAAGCTCCTTATGTGTTTTGAACATAATGTTTTTGGAATGCATAAAGCCTGGAAGAATTACATTGCATGATGTTTTGTACAAATCTGCAAAGCTAAAAGATGTATCCAGAGCTCAAGCTGCTCAGGTACTTTAGTACAGCTTTCTCATATTAGGAAGGGTCTTCTCAGTCCAAATTTGGTGGTAGAAGTCAAAGACCCAAATAATTTCCTATTTATAGTGCAGGCACTGTGGTAAGTAAGCAGAAAAATTTCATAAGAGCATCTGAATTCCCGGATTTTCTCTTGGCAGAACCAATTTGTGGGGAGAGTTTAGAAGGTTCGTGGCCTCCCTTTTTCCCAAGGTCATGCAGAGGTCAGCCTAAGTACATGTCATATGGAGGTGTGGAGCAAGGCAGAAAAGGCTGGCAAGAATAACAGAAACACATTGTCCTCTCAGAAATTACAGGTTCCTGGGAAACACAGTGAAAATTTCAGTTGTGACCCTCCCTCCTTCCTCGCAGTGGTATTCCAGCCTTGCTTAAGGAAAGGGATCCAAAGCCCTTAAGTGCAGCAGAGCTCCCAGAAGTATTCATGCAGACGAAATCAGCCAGACTTTATCACAAGGCTCTGTGATAAAACATGACAGAACCTGTGAGTGAGGATGCTGACCACAATAGCTACAAATCTCCAAAGCAGCTCCTAAGGTAGTGGAAGCACCTCCCTCCCATGGTGGTTCAGAGGGGCATCAGCAGGTAAGCAACAGGGAGAGCAGCAAATGCCCTACCTGCCCTGCAGCTCTGCTGGTGTTTCCCTCTGTCCCAGCACACAAGGAAGCTAAGGTGAGGACAGCTACCATTAACTGGTTCTGTTTTACAGCATGGACAGTACAAATATTTGGTAAAAAACACACAATACCTTTACTGTGTAGTTGAAATGCTTTGCAGTTCGCATGAAACGGTGAAAGCCATCAGTTTCTTTAGTTGCTACAGTAAAGACTAGTAGTTTATCTGAGGAAGAAAAAGAAGGAACAGGTATTCATATGCTTTTGGAGCACAGTTTATAACAAAAAAATGCAATGAACAGCACTAGATCAGGAGACTTTATGACTTCCTGTATCTCATTCAAAGACAGGACGCAAATCTGCTGCCACATTATAGGTGTGAGACATTACCAAACAACAACTGCTATGGACAAGGTGCTGTATTTAAAATTATCCTCTGGAAGAAGAAGCAAATAAGTCTATCTACTCTGTAAACACCTAGTTCAAGATACAAAAATAGAGCTAGTGTGACTACTGGACAGAAATCTTCAAAACAAAAAATAACTTACTACTTTTCAGTCTAAGCTAATCCTGTTACCTCTTACCACAGGACTGAGTGGTGCTAAGAGGACTTCACCCAACCCCTGTAGCTGCCCTGAAAGTCAACAGTACATGTTCTTCATGAAAATAAGTCATAAAACCCCAACCATTAAAACCAGTCCCCCAACAAGCAGCATTTAGTGCTTTTAAGTCCTTGGGCAGAGACAAAAGAGCAAGGTGTTCGCTTGGTTGGTTTTTTTATTCAGAGCATATGTACATTACACCACTGCTAATTTTGCCCTCTTACTGCACACAGGCAAGCGGCCACGCAACCAATTTCCTCTTCACATTCCAGAGCTTTTAACAAAGTTCAAATGGGGTCATGAATTCTCACTAAATAGCTTCCCAATTAAACTACTGAACAACATTTAGAACCCTATGCAATATGCTGCATAATCAAACTAAATACTTTGAAGCTATGAGAAGGATACTATCCCTACCTAAAATCAAGTATTTAATCAGACCAGCCTGGATGCCAGAGTACATTGCAGCTCCCCAATGCAGCCCAAGTTCAAGCAACAGCTGCCCTCTAAACAGAGCCCATGAGATCAATCCTTACAATAAAATAAAATTAATCACCTATGATGAGTATTCCAGACACAATGCCTGCTACTGCATTGATTGCCAAAAAAACATCCTCCGGATTTATCTTCCTCAGCCCTGCAACATGTGCTAGAAGTGTCTGCTATGGAAAACACTCCTAATAACTCTTCAGCCTCATTCACCACCACAGGCTTAGCAGCCCTCAGACACTCAAGACATCATCCTGAGTGTATTCAAACCACTCACCACTTGCCATTTGGCTTTATGTGGCACCAGCAAAAGCTAACACAAAAGATGATAACCCAGTTACCACTGCGTAGAAGAAATGCACTTTGCAATTAACTCACGTGATGCTCTGCAGCCAATACTTCAAGCATATTGGCACAGACAAAAATACCTGTCAGAGTACAGACACAGTTTGTAGAGAAACATAAAACCCCTTGTTCCAATGAAATTCATGTCTGTCTGAAGTAGCCACAGCAGACAAACTCTGCAGACCAGTCTCAGGTGGCACCCGTACTGTTTCTGCTGGAATACAGCTTAAAATGAGCCCTGCCAACAGGTCACTTCCAGAACACCCTGCCAGCTCAGACAGTGGTCTGGCTACTCCGTCCTCAACAGCAGCTGCACTGCTGTACATGGGGAAGAGCAGGGATGAGACAAATACATAGGATACTGTCTCTGCTTTTTCTACTGGTCTCAGTTTAAGGGTGTTCCTGACTTAGGTGGTGTTTCTGCAAATTCCAGAACTTTTTTGTTTTGATTTGCTTTGTGACCTTGCTCTTCCCCAGCCACTCCTTGAACAGATGTAACCTAACCTTTAAGCAGTGACAGCACCCTGTGCCCAGTACCTGCACCACCAAAAACAATCTGTGCCTTGAGCAGGGCTCCTACAATTTTATCTGACACTGCCCAAGTTCCTCAGCTACAGACAACATTTCTACCTGTCCTCCCCACTACACACAATTTTGTGGATTTCTCTCACATTCTGCTATTGCTTTTTCTTTATTTATTTTTTCTTCTTGTCTGGGGTGTGTGTGGGATGCACGTCTGTGAACAGGGGAACAACAGACAATCTCTTTCCTCAGCAGTCCTAGAGACAATTTTAACTGCTGGCTCTACTGAACCAGACTGACACCCCTGCAGTACAGTACACAACAAAGAAGAAACAGGAAATATTGTAAATGCTTCCATCAACTCAACTTGAACATCCAAAAATTTTGGTAAGACCGATTTGGAAGACTAATTGCTTTACCTTTTTCCTCCCTTAAGTGCTAGCAGACTTTTTTAGGGAAGAATCAGATTAAAATCCCCCAAGTACATCTCAAACAGACAGGAGGATCTCACAGTGCAATGAGTTCACACTGACTCACAAAGACACACAGAGCAATAATGGTTCAATATCTTCCAAAAAGTCTATTCTAAAGTTCATGCAACTTCAAGTAATTCTACTGAAGTCACCACAAAATGAATAAAGAACATTATATCTTAGATTATGACTAAAACAGGACAGAGGACAGAGAAGGGTTTTCCTTTATGAAGGAAATTATGACTATTTTTTTGTTAAAGCACTACATTTTCAAATTACAGGGAACTGGAAAAATCTGATCATACCAGAACTGCATCATCAAGCCAACTAAATTCATTGTTAGAAGTTTCCTAGGTGACCAGATCACTGACTATAACCATGGAATTTGGTATGAAGTAGGCATATTTCACACCTACACATTGCTAAGAAATGTTAACAGCAAAGATCTCAAAAATCTGTACTTGACGACATGATGCAAATGACAAAATGTGGGCTGCATCAGATTCCTTCCACAGTTACTAAGCCAAAGAAAGTATTAAAATAACATACAAGTACAGTTTGGCAAGCAAAAAATAATCTACTGTTCTTTATGGGATATTGTTACTCTCTCTAAATGGAATACACAATGTATTTCAAGATTCACTATGGAGTCTGGTATGTTACTTGACTTTCGTGGAACACAAGAAAAGAGAAAAATGCACCAAATCATAAGAGATTTCAACCTGAACTATACAAAATGAAGAAAGCTGAGCAGAAAAACAAAAGTAGTTTATATTGACATGAAATGGCAAAAGACCATGTACTGCACCAACAGACAATGAAGCAACCTGAATAGGCAGCTTGAGTGAGGTTTGCAAACAGCCACAGAACAAAAGAAAGCTATTTTAAAGGTACTATTTACATTGGAAATGTTTTCTTTTTAATATGCTCACCCATGGTCTTTTTTATTTTTAATTAGAGATGAAGTTTAAAAGGCTTTATTTCATGTCTTTGTTGCATCAATTTTAAGTGCAGTTGGTACTTAAATAATTTTTAAGTGCAGCAGAAGAGTAATTATAGCATTTGAAGTCCCTTTAGAATTAGAGTTTCTTTATAGATTACTTAGTCTTTGTTGGGGCCTCTTTTTTTCTGTTTTGGTTTGTTTGTTTTGTGGGGTGGTTTGTTCTTTTTTTTTTTAAGTAAGCTGTGTCTGACCAAAGAACAGAGAAACATGCTTTTATTCTATACATAGTATTTATGGAGAGACAATGCAACGTGCATTAAATGATAGTTACCTTAGCACATTGTAGAGGATATTATTTACCAAACAAGGAAAGCAGAACCATTCTCCTCCAGTTAATCAAAAATATTAATCTAATTCCTGTAGGTAGCTGTGACTATATTTAGATATGACAACTTGCACAGTTTCACTGTCAGGCTTCCACTAAATGAAGCACGGGGGATGTTGTTTCTTCCAGCAGAAGTGAGAGAAGAAAATGCTTCTGAGCAATAAATACTTCTGCTAATTTCTTTTTAACCTTTTAAACTTCATTCACTTTGAAAAATCTATTCCTTGCTCACTACATTTAGGTACAACAATCTCTTGGAACATTTATCATATTTGTGCTTAGCAACATGAAGTCAATTGACACAGGAGTGTCAATGTGAAGCACAGCACTCCCAAAGGAGTAAGTTTATCCAAGTGTCATTTCCATTTCAGGATGTACTCAGCTATTTCAGCTGCTGACACCCACAGTGTCCCTGCTGTGCAGAGCAGGTTTGGCCCCAGGACAAGCCCTGTGGGTGCAGGGGTTCAGGGCTGCACCAGAGTCCTCTCTGCACAGAGAGGCCGAGTGAGTGCCCAGAGCCTCCAGCAGCATCCCTGTCTCCAGCTGTGTAATGAAGACCAAGGCACCACAGTAGAAGAATGTCTGCAATTACTGACCCCAAGGTACCACTGTGGCCTGGTACTGCCCAGTGAGAGCACTGCAAAAGCCCCACAAAGAATTCCAGCTGCAGCCAGACACTGTTCCTGCTTCACCATCCACTCCACAAACTCCTACCCTCCACTGCGGCGTCCACCCTAAGGAGCTCTGCTGTGTGATCTTACACACAGGCTTCAGCTCTACTGTTCAACTCTGACTATCCCCCACACACGGGGAAAATACAATCTTAGGAGAGCCTTCCAAGAGGAACAGCATCGTCAAAGTGCAAACCTCCATGAGCCCAGAAACACAGCTGGCAGTCCCACTCCTCCCCACTCGCAGGGTACTGAGATGCCACAGAGGGCACAGCTGCCAGCTCCCCTGCACACAGCCTGCCAGAGGCACCTTGGCAGTCACTGCAGGGGATTGCTGAGCTTGGCATTTATTTCCACAAGTCAGTTGCGTAAAAAGGAAATGTAAACCCCATACTGAAGTTCAACAGGAAGGCATGAAAAAAAAAGAGCTCCATGCCAGGTATGTGTTCAGTTACTTCAGATGAAATTGTGTCAGACCGATTTCCGATAGTTACACCCACAAAACAGCTGTTCTGTTTTGAAAACAAGCCTGAGAGGGCACGTGTTCAGCCAAGAAAAGTATATCCAGTGACAAACAGAATTCATTTTTGCATACCAATTAGAAACCCTCTAGCACACAAGCTGTGAAAGACAACAACACCGCACATGGAGCACATGCAGCACATCAGGAAATCCAGTGAAAGTTTATCAAAACAACTCACTCTTCTACTCTTTTTTTTTTCTTATGCTTGACTACCTTCAGGGATCTGACTGCATCATAAATATTTATTTTCAGAAAGAAGATCAATAAACCAGAGCCTTTGTCTTCAGTGAATTGCCTGGCAAGTCTCAGCCAGGAATTGCCATGGCAGGACTGCTTTAAGTAGCAGTGACCTTTCTCCCTGTATCCTGGCAAAGAAGCATGCAAAGAACTACAGTCATTCCTCACACGCCCACATGGTTCTTGTTTATCTTGAATGAACACTCACAGAGATTACTACATAATTTCTACCAGGGGTTGTGGGCACTAGTATAGTAGCTTCAGAGCAGCCAAAACTGAGGATATTGCTCACAGCCACACGGAAGCTGACATTTAGTCCTTGGATTCAAGTACAACAGACTTCTCTGGAGTGGAAGTGAGCTGGAAGATCAAAGGACATCTGCTCGTGGTACCACATTATGACAGTAAAATCTACCTCTGTCTTTAAAACTAGTGGCCTATAATGGTAAACAAATGATGTTTTGTACTTTTAATACATTTTTATCCATATTCTAGCGTCTACATAAAACAGACTACTTTCCTGTTTGCAGATTAGATCCCACCCTGAGCTGCTCAACACAGTAATCCAAAGAACCATTAAGACAACTAAAATATCAAAGAGCACTTTCAAAATCCAGATCTTTTAGCACAACACAATCTTCCACTTATAACTCACAAAGGCAATATAAGACTCCCCAAAAAGAAATTTGGATTTTCTGCTATGAACAGGAGTTATTGCCTAAACTTAAGATTCTGTGTCAAATAAAATATTTGAAAATCTGCATACTCTGAAAATACTTTGAATGGCTGGAGACGGGAAAAACCCATCATATATAATGTAACCATGATTATAAATTATACCTACATACATACTTGGCTAACATAATTCAGCAGCAAACAAAGATCTTAAGTACACAATGAGAAAAACACAAGCTTTAAACATATATATATATGTATATGCGCATCCAGTGAGAGCTTATGACATCCATACACTCAAATAAAGTAGTAAGCCACCAGGAGGGTTTCTGGTCAAATAAAACTTTTGGCATAAAGAGAGAAAAGACAGAGCCATCCAACAGCTGTTTATTTTCCCCCTAGGATTCTTTAGAAACACAACAATGTGCTGAAATAGCAAACATGGCCATCTTCTTTTCTCAGGAAATAAATGTGCATTACACTGCAGGAGGGGGAAAGATGACTGGGGCATAAAACAATACTACTTCATACTTGGGAGTCAAAGTTTTTTTAATCTGATCTTTACACAATACAGTCATCTTGCGCTCTTCACAGAACACTTCTGCATGCCTCCACTCATACCACACTTCACTGCTTCCCAGAGATGCAGACTGGTTTTAAAGTCCCACTAACCACAGCCATGATCACATAGTAAGATTGGATTCTCTGCAGTTCAATAGCATGGTTGGATTGATGCTAAAAATGATCCTTGAATGGGAAAAAAAAAATGCTTGAAAAACTCATGAAAGATTAGAAAGTGGTACAACTGAAAATAAAAGCTGAAATTAGAATTAACAGATAGTGAATTAAGAGCAGGCATGGACTGCCAAACACATAGTACATACTGATTTTCTATACCAATACAATTCTTGAATGAGAGAAGGTTTTTCAAGAATTGATGCCCTTGAAGGCCAGAATTTGAAGAAGCAGACCTTACTGTACAGACTTCAGTTTTATCTGCTTTCCTCTGTACCACAAACCTCCCTTTAATCACTGCGCTTCAATACACGTCACTGCAAAATACATAGAGTAACACAAACATAATTTATGTAATTTTCAAAAACTTATTAGATTCTTCTTGGCCAGCTACTAACAGATTTGTAGAACTCTTTCTTGGGATGGTATAACATTATTGTAGAACTAATGGAGGCAGATAGGTATCACCTCTGCTACCACCTGATCTTTATATTGGTTCAACCTCCAGAAAAAAAAAACCAAACTTCTGTCTTTAAGCTGTTGCAAACAGTTTATAACCACAATTTATGGTTATCAGGTTATGGCATTTATGGTTATCAGGACCACTCAATGCATGGGCTATCTGCAGAAAATTCTTCCTATGCTCTTCCACATTATTTGTAAACCTTGCTGAAGTTACAGAGCAATAGCTGCCGGTATCAAAGCTGCCAACACTGTCCCAAGCCAGAGAAGGAAGGCTTCAGGAAGGCAGGAAGCTCTCTAAGGAAAGAAATAAAGAAAGTATCATTTCCTACTTTCAATTACTTTTACATTTCTGGTACTGTTGCAACTTCCTCAGCCTGTTACAGAGTTTTCCCTCTTCTCCTGTTTTAAAGGAACAAAGAAGTTAAGTAAGCAGATACACATCCTTACTTTAAGCAAGAGCTGCTCTGAATTTTCTCACAGTATAGAATCTATGTTAGATTAACACTTACTAACACACAGCCCCTGGGCAGGACACTAAAATTCTTTTTTTTTTTTTGGATGAACTGAAATTCCCTCAGGCTTTAATTCACAGCACGCAGTATTGTGAACAGGCACTTTCCTCTTCCTTGCAGACTGACTCAAACGGCCAGTGTGCAGAGCTGCTGCTCACTGCTGTCTTTTATCACATAGTTTCTGATGAAACACTGATACAGCATCTGAAATGGTTACAGTAAAATGATCAAACACAGAACAGAGCCAGGTCAAACCCAATTAAATAAAAACTCAAGACTCACAAATCACAGCTCTTTCCGTATATGTTTATCCATACCTACACACACTTTCAAATATTAGCAGGTAACTCCCAATATACAACTGATTTCAGCAAGCATTTGAAAGCCATTTATGTCTCAGGTCTTAACTTACTTTCTTTTAATTTAGGAGTATTGAATATACAGTCAACAAGAGCTCATTAAGAGCTGTATGTGGACTCATCAATCACGCACAGTCAGCCCCGAGTGCAGTGCTGGCCAGTGCTCAGGCCTGCACTCACTCTAATGCAAGATTTCCTTGTTTTGATAGTTCAACAAAGCCAAACACAAGCAGCAGGAAAGTGTTTTTCCATCAGCTTCGGAGGACTTGGATGAGACCCTACATACTGAGTCAGTTATTCTGTAGTAAAGCAAAGATAAGACGTGTTCCTTAGTTCCCAAAAGTAAGAAAAAAATTAAAATCGACCGTTTGTAAATGACATCATTGCCATGCATGAAGGAACTTCTAGCTGCCTAACTTCCTGACAAATGGGGAACAGCTGTTTATGGGTGCCCAAATAGAAATCAAACCACAAAAATCTTGAGAGTGGAGAGGATGGAGTCATGGCACAGGCCATGTCTTGCTTGAACGCATGGCTTGGACAGCCCTGCTATAAACTGTCATCAGAGCTGTGCGGCCGAGAGCAGGACACAATTAGCATCAGCTGGCTGAGTGAGAAAGTTTACTCAGTTTCTGACTTTTTGTAGCCTTGCCCTCTCTTGTCTCTCTCATAAATATGTATCTGAAGAAGAGCATGCTTCTTCTTAGGCTGTTTAACAAATCCAGCTGTTTAAACAGAAGCGGTTACACACAGCACCAGGCATGGTTAAAGTCCCTTTTTTGACAGCTAATCCATCCATCAATTAAACTCAGCAGTTAAGATTTGCAATAATGGTATCTCCTTAGACTCGTCTTTTAAAAAAAAAAAGATAAATTGAAGCTGGAAGTGGGGCCATGCTGAAGACCCACAGCTGTCCTTCGCTGTCCTGCGTGCCTGCACTGTGGGTCATGTTGTAAGCAGATGCTACCACCCCGATCAGTCAGTTCATCTGAAAAAGCTGCCCAGCTTCACATCTGGCCCTGTGTCCAAATACTGGACACGTAAAATTCTTCACACAAACACAAGTGACACTACCCCAGAAATAAAAAGAAATCCCATACTTTTCAAAGTTCCCTTTTCTGTGTGAATGAGAAATTTAAACTCCACACTTGTGCCCTGTCTTGTGCAACTCAGTCTTTCAAACTGTGAAATAAAAACTTCTGTCCTACTTGTGCTACAGGATACCATGACACGTCCCGTGTGATGTATATTTAGTTTGCTGTTTAACAGCATACATTTCACCCAGCAACTTCAGGTATTAAAGTTATGGGTCTGGTTGTGATCCCACATATGTACAATGGCTATGCTGTGATGTAACAGAGAATTAAGTAAACTGCTTAAAACACCATATTAAAGTTTCATGTGAACTAAAAAACCAATCTATTTTCACCTTTTTTTGAAAAAAAAGTAAAAAAATTTAAAGAGCAATGTCATCAGATACTGACTAGTTTCTGCACAGCTGATTTCAGCAAGAATGGGCTCACTAACACAGACTCACAGGTACAGAATTCATTCTCAAAGGAGTGGCACTTAAATGACAAACCTATTTTTGTTCAGCATTTCTTTTTGTCTTTATTTCCTTACAGTTTGTTTCCATTAATTACAAATACTGCAGCTTTAAAAAACATACTTGCTCTTTCATTACAAGAGCAGATGTCTGGAATAAAACTGTGACTTTATGTATTTAGTCTCCTTATCACCAGTATAATCCATATTTTTAAAACCGAATTTGCCTTAAGGAAAAATCTAGAAATAGTTCTATTAATCCTAAAGCTACTTGTACGCTGTGATTGCAAGCTTGTATTCCTTGATAGTTAAGCATCATTTATTCTCTAGAGCTACATTACCACACATGAGACACAAACCTTCTGCTAATCTGTTTGGTCAAGCTGTGTTTTGAGCTGGAAGAGCCCTGCTACTGCTTAAATTAATTATTTTTTAAATATCAAAAATATTCTTCACTTTCCAACCTGTTTGCAACTGGTCCATCAAAAACCATAAAAAATTAACATTATAAATGAAAACGGCCTTTCTGTGACCATACTTACTCCCCATAACAAGGGAATTCACTTCAGTAGCACGTCAAGTAATTTGTAATTCAGACTGGCAGCTCTACACAAATGGAAAGATATTGCTTTTGATTACACAGTGTGATAGTGCTAATTCAGCAGACAAACTAAACACTTCCTCATGAAAAGACAAAGTCACTTGTGCTTAAGTAAGGAGCAGTAAGGGAAAAAGCTAAAAACTTGCACATAAATTATGACTCTCCAGAATATGCCACCAACCTAAAGAAAACCCTGAGAAATACTGTTAGTTCAGATCCTTGACAGAAAGGCATTTCACAAACCACCCCTGGATCAGATAAACACGGTGGTCATTCCACTGTGCCTTTTCTGTGCAATTTACAGCATACAACATTGATGTTAAAAGTCACAACTGTTTTACTTCTACTTGCTTTAATTAGAAATGCATTTTACAGTCAAAGTTGCAGTAACCCTACTGTATATCACAGAGAGAAGCAATGTCACATCCAGCCCTGTGGTGTACTTCCACAGATTAATTATTCCCTCCACCTATGAAAAGAAAGAAAAGCTGGACCAAACAAATCTATCTTTTTTTTTTTTAACTTTGCCACAGAGACTGGCACTGTGTAGCCTCTAACCCAAGTGCTCCAGAGAACTCAGACTACAAAACTTGGGTGTCTTCAAGGATGAGAATTTTCCAGGGAAAAATACGTGATGAAAACACAGGTTTGCTGCTCTGCACCTCTACAGTAATGCTTGCTTACTTTTAACCAACTTCCAAACACCCACACCTCCCACTACACACTGTTTATTTTGTCATTCACTATTTATTCCAAAGCTGGAGGCTAAAGATATCTCCGTGAGTAGGTAATTCCCATCTAAGTGGTGCGCACTTATGGCACATGCATGATGTGCCCCAGACACAGAGCCCAAACGCTGTCTCCTGTGGGGTCAGTTCTGCCTTCATCACCCTCTCCTTTTACCCTTCTCCTTGGGGCAGCTTTTCCATACACTCCTCACAAAAAGGGTACAAAACTCCCACGAGATCTAGAGGAAGTTTTTTCACAATGCAGATTCATGTAGCAGTTTTAGGTACTGTGGTGACAAGAGGAGACAGAAGTGGCACCGGTAAAGAGGCAAGAGACAGAGGCAGGCACAGAGTGCTGTGCTTACAGCCTCTCCTCCACCAAGCATGCCGAGCCTGTCAGTACTTCTAATAATTATGTCAGGATGGTTGAATGACTACATTTTCTTGTTTGGGCACCACAGGCGACCCAGAAGGCCTATCGATCGCTGTCACTCAGACCATTTAGGCCGAGCTCAAATTAACAGCAATGGCAGCACTACAGGCTGTATCTCAAAGTGAGTCCTCGCAGAGCTAGACCAGGCAGCAATTACTGCCTGAAGCATTTGTGACCAGCACTTGAGGGACACTGGGGTGGAGGAAAGCCCAGAGTCTCAGAGCGCTCCACAGCCAGCTGAGCCGCCACACTTCCCACAGCCCAGCTGCTCCGGGAAGCCACCCACACTGCAGGAGCCCCCCAAGCCACCCTTCCCACTTTGGGAGCACACACAGACTGCAACAAACCATGGGGCCCACCTCAAACCCCGCCTGAGTGCCACCATTACAGCCTAGGCCCTGACGCCTCAGCGCGGCTCCGGCCGAGCCCCCACAGACACTCTGGGGAACAGACTCAGAGGCTGCAAAGCCATTTCCCATGCAAACAGCTGATTGATAAAGCATTCTAGGTGAGAATAGCATTTACACCTGCTGCCAAGAGAGTGTCTGCTTCTCACACAATGACAAATGTCGTTTCCACTGACTTTCTGTGCGTCATGATGCGCAATCTGCAGGCAGCAAGCACGGTGCAATAGAAATATTTCAGCGCTGATGTTTTAACACGGAAACTTTTGCATCTTCACCACACAGGAGCCAGTGTTTCAGAGCTCAACAGTGCTCTTCTCTGTGATTGCCTGAAACATAAACCTGCGGCCAAGGCAGGAGCGCAGAGGGATTTCTGCAAACACAGTTTGCCACAGGGCTGCACTGATTGCTCCCTGTAACCAGCGCTGCGCAACAGGCAGCTCTCCTGCAATTACTTTTCCAAGCCTTTCTGAGCAAAGTATTATTGAGAAATAAAGATGCAGCTTGGCAGTTGATTCCAGACAGTCTTGTTAGAGCTTTTGTCTCAAGAAAGCAACACTAATGGACTGTGCTAAAAACTGACATGTAAATTGTGTCTTCGCCTGCTGTTTTACACTGAATTGTACAAAGTATCAAGAAACTAGAAATCAAAGAACAGATTTCTAGAAACAGAGGCACCATAAGGTCTGCCCTTCTTCAAGTAATGCAACATAGACTCAGGGAAAACATTCAAGGGTTAAAACTGGAATGAAAACAAGTAACACAGCAGGCAGTGTCTGAGGTCAAGAAACTACTCTCAGAGTGTTTTCAGTTCAGCGGAGATTTCTACAATTCAGGTTACTCATGTCTAAATTAAAAAGAATTAAGGTCTTCCTGCATGAACATCTATGTATAAACTTAGTGCTTTTTTACACTGAAATTTGTGTAGCATCGTTTTTATTATTGATATAGACAGAGCAGTCTATTTTTGGGTTGCTGAATCATACTGTGCTGTCTGGAACAGGGACTCTGCTTTGCACACATTTGAAAAGCAGGATTATTAAAGGAAAATCCTTACCATGCCAGCTATTAGTTTACACCAATCTGAGAGCCCACATTTCAAGAGCACAGTTTAAAAAACCCCATTATTTGAACAGATATGTTTGCGAGAATAACTGTTTGCCATAACTGATTTCCAAAGAATTCCGACTTAAAACCTCAATGCCATGAAAACAGGGATAGGAGCTCAACTTTTTGCTCAAACCTGTCCCCAGGGGGTGCATTCCAAGGGGCAGCAAAGACTGAAGGGTAACGCTCATCCCCTCCAACACACAGCAACCACACCATAGCCTTCAGAGAAATCCTCTGAATGACCAAAAGTAGCAAAGTATTCAGAAAACTGGAAGCTAGAAGTTCATTGAGAGGAGTCTGGTATTCTTCAACATCATTTTTTTAAATTAACTTTTTACACTACTTATCAACCAGATAAGTAGTTTTCATATCAGTTAGAACCTGCTGACAAAACTTGCTACTCAAATAAAAAAGCTTCCTTGTTCACTTCAGAAGAAATTAAGCCAGATATTAAAAATAACTTGATTACACTTTTGAGAAAACAAGCCAAGAAATAAAACTATTTTGGATTTCATGTGGTAGTAATGTAGTGGGATGAAATACCTTTGTATGCCTGGACTAGAAATCAGAAGTACAGACTCTAAACAGTATTAGAGCAAAAAATATGTTTTGGCATACTGTTGGACATACATGCGCTTGGACACCTCCATCCAAGGGAATTTCCTGTATACATTTCTTTATTTTATCTGCTGAAGAAAAAGTTTCTCTGTACCTCCCGGCTCCTTGAAGCAAAAGCCACTAAAGAACACGAGTGAAATGTAGGGAAGGCTCTGCGGGGCGGGAAGGGGCACTGGAGTCGCCAGCTAAATTTTGCACCAAGTAGGAAACATCAGCAGCAGTTGCTCAAGTTCAGAGACGCAGTGACTGATGCTATTGCTTTTCCCAGCACTGGAAAAATGTGTTCATCAACACCTTGTCCCGCGGAGACGGAAGAAAAGGGGGAAGAGCGGGGAAGGAGAAAGTTTAGGAGTCTCAATTCCCCTTAAGGAATAATTTCTCCCTTTGGGGTGTTTTTTTTTTGTTGTTGTTGTTTTCTTTGGTTTTTTTTTTTTTTTCCCTTAAGTGGAATTAGGCATGTGTGAACTCCTGGGCGGGTTACGACACTTTCAGCCGAGCGGTTCGTCTCGACAGCAACCCGGGGAGCGCTGCCCTTCTCCCGGTGCCGAGCCTCTCCGCGTTACCGTGCGGGGCAGGGACGGGCCGGTGGGAAATAAATAAATATATAATCCGGCTAAGCGGCGGGTCCCAGCGTTCCCTTGCCGGCGGATGTTGCCGAGCCGGCAGGCACAAAGAGGCCGATGCCGCCCAGCCCCAGCGCATCCCCGCCGCCCNCCAGCCCCGCACCGCGCCCCCAGCCCCGCACCGCGCTCACCTGCGGGGCCGGAGCGCCTCTCCGCCGCCGCCAGCAGCGCCAGCAGCGACAACAGCGACAGCAGCAGCCGCCGCCACCGGGCGCAGCTCCACGCCATCTTCTCCCTCCGCATCCACCGGCCTGCCCGCGCCACCAGCCCCCGACGGCGGGGGGAGAGGGGCGGGCGCGGAACACGAGAGGGGAGAAGGCGCCTGGGAAGCGCGGCGGGCACACACCGCTCCCCCCGCGCCGCGCTTTATACGGCGGTGGGAGGGCCGGCGCAGCCAGGGCACCGGCGGCGCAACAGGAGCCGCGGCCGCCGGGGAGGGGCGAGCGGCCAAACCCCGCCCCGGCCCTCCGCGGGTGCTGGTGCTGGTGCGGCGCTGCAGAGGCGCGGCCGCGGGGACGGGGATGGGCACGGAGCCGCCGGGCCGGGCTGGCATGGAGCGCTCCCGTGCTTGCTGTGCGACCACTTACACTCGCCTGCCCCGCCAGACGCTTGCTCGGGGCTTTCATTGGCCATTATGTCCCGATAAACGTATTCCCGAAAATGTGGTTTTGTTCTGGAGGTTGTGAGCGCCTGAAGCCGATACGGCGTGAGCCAGTAGAAACCATGCGAGCCTTTCGCCTTTATGCCCTGATGGAATCGGGGCCGCGCTGCCCATCCACTCTGCTTGAGAAGCACATGTCTGTCAAACACTCCATCAGCATTCAGCTAACTCAGTTCGTCTGTCTAATCAAAAACAAGTCTACACTTTTAACATTAAAGATTAGCCAAAAAAATCACTGAAGGCAAGCACGGTGATAATAAAGGAAGTGTACTGGCCCACCTCTCTTGTTGTGTTACAAAGTATATTCAAAAAAATACCGTAAATGTTTAAAAGTGACATAAAATTACAAAAGCAGATGTCAACTTACTGGAGTCAGTGTAGATTTACACCTTGGAAATATTATTTGAAGACCAAAGACATAATCCAAAACAAAAATTAGTGGTGAAAGTAAGATTCATGTATTTGAGTTCCACATATATAACCATCAAATAGACACCTCATTTTTTACCCTAAATGTCTCTATGGGCTTAACAGATGTTCTTTTCTGGAGCTATGGAGAACAGGAAAAAAGGGGGAAAGAAAGGGAAAACTTGACCTAGGCTACTACAGCTCTAAGAACTGCATGCTGTTCCTTGGAACCCAAGACAGAAATCAGAGCCTGCATTATGCTCCCAGAGGCTTTTATGGTTAATTGGGGAGCTCATTCTTTCTGCATCAGACTGCACAGACAGGAGGGATGGAGAGTGAACCAAATAAAAAGACTGGGTCCTTGGTCTGAAGGAGCTCCTGCAACGTAGAGGCCCTTGAAAGCAGTAGTTGGGAACTGAAAACATAGTCATGCAATGGATGGAAAAACAAAAAAGATCCTTCGGTTCCTGGGCAATTACTCATGATGTACTTTTTCCTCCCACCTCTCTCAGGCATGCAGAGATTCACCAGAGAACAAATATGTTTTGAGCATGGACATTTGACCACATTAATGCACACATCCATGAACAGCCTCTGCTCACTCCTCCAAGAACAAGCACCACTGCTGCTGATCACCTCACTACATTAACTGAAAGTGAGCAACACCATGACTGGGATAATACTGCAAGTACATCCATCTTTGGGTTTGGTTTTTTAATAAACAAGTTTGAGAAATTTGGCTTATGGAAAATGAAGATGGAAAAAATAGTTAACATATCACAGCTGTACTTTTAAGGTAGAAAACAGTCTGAACAAGCATTTCAAAAGAGGTCCTCAAGAGATCAAACCTCACCTCGAATCCAGAACTGTTCAATGGTAACACTTGTACTGAGGGATAGAAAGAAAGTGTAATTGCAAAAGTGGAAAAAAAAAAACCCTCACTGAGAATAAATCACAAAAGACATGTAGAACAAACTCAGTACCATCAACCCTGAAAGAAATTACAGATTTCTTCAATAAAGTCTGAGAGGAAAAAAACAGGACCATTGGGTATAATTTCAGAATACCATGGAGATGATGTCATGGCTCCCAGGAATGGAACAGGAACTGGACAAAGCTTCAGCCCCGAGAATTGAGAGTAAAATCAGTGGCTGACACTCACGTACATATACAGAGCTTTGAGAAATCACAGTCATAAGCATCTACTTTCACCAGAGAAAATACACAGGTCCTGAAACAGCACTGTTTGGTGGAAACCAATGGGCATAAAGAGGTGAGAGCATCCAAGAGGAATCCTAAGAGGCATTTTGTTATCAAAATGTACAAGTAAACAGTAGCAGGGAAGAATGAAAAGAATTGGTGAAAGAACTCTGTAAATATGCAACAGTGAATGGAAAGGAAATAGCTGGCAAAGACAGATTTCTAAAGTAGGGGGAAAATGGGTTGAGAGAACTGTGATATAAACACAGCTCATACCTGTAAGTACAAGCCCAGACTTGGACTAGAAATTTATGCATTTTCTTGTCATTTTCCATGGTCTCTTGAAGGCTAATTTCAATTTTAGACTGCTCTTAGAAAATGCAAGCTTTGTCCCCAGAGAGAAAACAGAGCTGAAAACTACCCAAAACACTGCTTTCAAAGTGACAGATGTGGTCAAGACATCTCCTACCCCCAGAGGCTTCCCTCGGACATTGGCTGATGGAAAGGAAAATGCTTGTGAAACTCCAGAACTGAGTTGCACCAGCTGTGCAGTGCCCAGGGGCTCTGTTTTGCCTTGCCCTTGCAGACACTTGGGTTAGAAATGCTGCTTTTGTGCACAAATACCAACTTCAAGGCAGGGTCTTCAGCTCTCCTGATGCTTTTGCAAGCTGCTCTATTACTGTCACAGAATCTGCAACACTTCGATATCTGAGCTCTTAGCTGAAACTTACCCTCAAGCCAAAATAATTTTAAAGAATAACATAGTGTGTAATGAAATGTCCAAGTATGCTTGTTATGCTACAGAGGTTAACTCCTGAAGCACTTCCTACAGATGTCCCAAGAAAAAGACTCACATTCTGGCTATTGTCACTATTTGCTGCTTTGACTTTTGACTTTATTGAGCCTTTTTCCCTTTCCTCTGCAACAAGGAAATTTCTTCATAAGAAATGAATTTTGTTAATTAGGCGTGAAGGAAGGCAGAGAGTTTTAGTTGTGAGGCTTTGAACATGGAAGCCCAAGAAGATTTTTTGTGCTAAAACTACAGCAGCAATGAGGAAAACAAGAATGGGAGCAACTGCAAGCAGTCCTTGCTTCCAAAAGTAACTGTGAAAAGTGATTTTCTAACCTCATAACCAGTTACCAATTTTTTTTTTTTTTCAGACCCTGTGCATTTTCAACAGCTCTGCAATAATATCTCAAATGTAGCTGGCAAGTATTTGGGCAAAATTCTACAAGACCTCTGCAGAAGACACCAGCTTCCTGAATTGTTTCTAATCTGGATCCTTCAGTAGCTCTTCCTAGATGTTTAGAGTTCTTTTATGGTCTCAGTAACTCCCTGTCTGTATCTGCCCATCTGTACTTCCTTTTCCCTATCTCCTAATTGTCTGTAGGAAATTATCATAGGGTTAGAAACTTCCATTTTCCCCAAACCGCCACCAATTTTATGTTTCAAAATGCATGTAGCTGATGCCACATGGAATGGAAACAAAGACAGTTCACTGCAGTACCAGCCCACCACTGCAGTCAAAGGGATGGAGATGCTGTCACAGAAAGCCTTCTAAACCACAGAAACTTCTTATCAGACCTTGTTCACATCCTCTAACTACTCTTCATCTCACTGTCCTTAACAAAACCAGTCTGTGCAGTTGCTTTTCCTCTCCTTAAACTCATCTCATCTTTCATCTAGGCCTCAAAAGCAATTCTTTTATTCTGGAGCCTCACTAGAATATCTTTTCCACAAATGCTAAAATGGAGAAGTGTTGCCCACAAGAACTTCCTTCCCTAACCTTGTAACACTGAAATTATTCATAATAAAGTAATTAAAACAAATATAATAAGATTGGTCTGTGGAAAGCCACAGACAGAAGAGATTTTCAACAATTCTCCAGCAGCAGTATTCCAAGAATAAAATAAAATAATCATGCAGGGATCCCAAGTCCCTTAACTCAATAAAGATCATAGTTTTCTAACAGAGGATAAAGTTTTATCTGAGTAAAATCAGATATTCCCCATGTATTTTCAATAGCAGAAGTCATTAGTTATTTGTTATAATGAACAAATTGACTTCTCTCCTATTTCAGCTTTTCCTCTCAAACGTCTTTCTTGCATAAATTTTGTCTTCTCTTTGTTTTACAGTGGCGATTTCACGACCTGGGTCAAGTGGATATAATCTATAAAATTAAATAAAAGGTTTTGGCTTTTTTTCTTGTATAATGGATCTAATTTATTAATCAAAGTAGTTACATGAGTTCATTTTTAGACTAGATTAGTAAAAGACCTTTGAGATAGTAAGCCATACCAATTTTCCAGTTAAATTATTTACCTTGTGTAATTTCTAAGAAGAAAATACTAGTTTTGAAGTATAAATTCGACAGTATTTGACACATGAGACGGGGGTAGCTGAAAATAGATATTTGCTATTACAGAATAATACTAATAGGAATTGACATTCCAAAATAAGAAAAAAATTAAAAATCCCTTGTCAGTCATAGGAAAAAACCTTCTTCAGATATATTTAGTTTAGATGCCTGAAGTTGTTTAAATTTGACCACAAGCAAATGAAACACTAGCATTAAATTAGAATTAATTTTTCTTCTTTTTCAAAAAAAAACCCTATCAATATGGATGTGAAAGTCCATCTGGCAATAATATGGAATTAAAACATGCATCACATTGTCTGACTTAGTATGTGTGTGCGAGCCTGTAATAAGGCCTCTTAAGTACTTCAACCCTAATAAGAACTAATAGACAATTTATTTCCACAGAATAAGCCTAAACAGCACTTAAATTCTAGTCTCGCTGTCTGAAAATAGTTTCTCTTTGGTTGCCTCCCTTTAATTTATCCTCAGCTTCAATGAGACCATTTCTTTGAGGTGCTGCCCCAGTGTTGTCATTATGGGTGTGATCCAGCCATGGCCAAGAGGTGCTGAGTGCTCCTCAGGGATGCTGAGCCCCCCCTGAGTCCCATGGATGCTGAGCCCCGGTTCACTTGTTGCAGCCTGGATGGCCTTCCACCATGGAGCCCTTTGGGATGGAGTCATGGTTTCTTTCCCAAGCCACCCAATCAGGAATTACTCAATTTCATTCACTCATTTATAATTATAGCTATAAACAGCCCATACGAGCAAAAGATTAATAGGACCAGCAAGCATTTCCAGGGTATAATCGGCTGTCATCCCATAATTACTCAAAGAGATTGAACGAGTGGCTTTGAAATTGCAAGGAGAGTTGCATTCTTTTACTTAGATGGGAGCAGAAAAACATGAATAGCCATGAAAAGCCATGCTAAGTTTTTGTGAAAATTCTTTTAGCATTTAGGACATGATTGCTCCAGCCTCAAGGGCCTGTTCTGTGCTACAGAAGTCAGTGAGTACCATAAGAGTATTAATCCTGCTGATCTGGCATCTGGCATTAAACCAGATGCATTAGACCTCTGTCACTGCTTCTGGTGGACACAGAGGTCTGATCCTTATTTTTCACTTGCATTGCATTCATTTTTATGTGATTTATATAGGCAAAGAAACTGAGAATTAAATCCTGCAGAGTAATCCCTGCTGATCACAGTTGATCTTGTAAAGATTTCACTCCCATCACCCAATAAACTATAAAATGCTTCCCAGAGCCCCAAATGAGAGGTGTTGAAATGCACAATTAATCAACATGACTAATTTAAAGTGTTGCTTTTGTCATAGCTTGGGAATGCAGAAAAGAATATAATAGAAAAGGAAGTGACATTCAAGAAAACTGGCAAAAAAAAAAAAATTTTAAACATTTGCTGCATTGGGATTAATAGAAACTAGTAGAAAAATGCCTTAAAGAAATTTTCTGGAGCTGGGAATTTTCTGGAGCTGTCTGCTAACAACCCATCAGTGTAAAAATGTTCCTCTGAAGTAAGCCTGTGCTATGGAGCAGGCTGAAGTGCGTCACACGTGTGTGATCAATAGGGGAGGGGAGCTCACAATGTGTTTTACAATAGTTCCCCTAAAGCCGACTATTTTTGTGATTTCAGAAGACAGGAGGAGAGCTCCAGAGTGGCAATTTGGGAAAACCGCTGGAGAGGAGAAGCATGTCCCACAAGTATTCCCCTACGGGAAGACATCAGATTTCATACCCTGTTACTGAAATGGTTTTGGTCAAAATTTCTTTTCCTTCCCCTGCTCTGGCAGTTTTATGTCTGTTCTGTCTATCCACAATGATCTCATTCTCTCCAGCTGACTTGCTTAAGGTAAATAGAAACTGCTGTCCTAATTTTGACAGGTAGGTTTTTTAGTAATTTAGTTTGATTTATAACAAAATTGCCATTAAATTAGTCTTATTCCTACTTCCTGTATGATCTAAATGAGGAATCCCAGATGGCCCCAAAACAACTTCTGGCAGCATTTCTGGAGCACTGTATTCAAAAGAGAAAAGAAAGTACATGGTCTGGTCAAAATTTCACTGCTGCAAACTCCTCTTCTACAGAGCCTTTCAGGTCCCACTTTTCAGCCAGCATCGTGCAAAAGAGCAGCCTCAGGAAAGGTGAGGAAAAGCTAAGAACCACAGATTTTTCTTAATTTGGTGGTTGGTCAAAATATTATATGGCTTTTCAGTACCTGACTATTTTGCTTCTTGACAAAAAGACCTTTTACAGGGAAAAAAAGTTGGCAGCCAAGAAAAACAAGGAGAGTAAAAATAGCATATTTAAGTAAGCAGTTAAATACAGTTACCAGGAAAGCTGAGGTTGTGAGCAGTGTCCCTGGCACAAGCAAGGAAGCAAGAAAATCTCATGACTCAATCGGTAAGGGAGTGTGCTTTCAAACTTAGAAACATTTAGAGCTTTAAGCCTTTGAGGGTTTTTTCTCATCCTCTTCTCCTGTCTTGCATTGTGTGTGCACGTAGTTTTATCTGGTAAAAGGGGATATGAAGGGATGTTGGGTTCAGATCACTACTAAAAAACTCTCTCTGCAGAGCAGGTGTCACAACTGTTAACCCACACTTGTGTACTCAGTCACTTCACTCAGTGGCTGGTAGGACAAGTGGGAGAGCAAAACAGATTCAGACCTTTAACACTAAAATGGCCAGGAGTTACTGAAGGAATGAAAAGGTTTTAGGTTGCAGGCTGTGTACTGTGAAAGGGAAATACATCCAGTCTGAATGGGTCTTCTCTATTGTATTTTTTAGGCCAGTGAGCAAAAGCAGGCATCCTTTTTTTTAAGGCTGGGAGCTTGACTGTTCTCAGCTTACATAGAAAGGGGCACAGGGGAAGCAAACCATGAATGGAAGCACGGTTTTGATGAATGTTATCCACTCTGTGTTCAAGACAACTCACTGTCTACTGTTCATGGAAAGACTGGAATAAATTGAGAACTTCCAACAGAACCTCAAGAAAACTCTTTTCAAAAGATTTTGCAATTTAGTTATTTTTTAGCACACCACTCAACAGAAGCCAGGAGGATGGCTACCTCAAATTCAGAGACAGCAATTTGTGCTTATTTAGTTTGGATGCTCAAGAAGACGAAGTCTCTAGCTAAAATAATTCTGATGACTTGTCAAGGCTGGCAAAACCTGACATTGGCAGTACTTTTGGTCCTGTAGTCTGGGCTTTAGGAGGGTAGCTTCAGAGGTGATCTGGCTGCTTCACATCCAGATAATCCAACAAGGGAACATACAGATTGATTCTGCATTAGGGAATGTAATGGAAAGAGATTTCTTCCTATTTAAAGAAAACTAAACAAACATATTTTGTGTATTGGAAGAAGGCAGCAACATCCTCAGAGCAGAGAGAAAATTGTGATGGATAAATAGCAGGAGTCACAGGTAGCTCTGCAGTGCCCTACCACTCTGAATGGCTGTTCATAGAATTACAGGCAGAATTAAGAAAGTGGCCAAAATGGCACATAAACTAAACATCACATGCTGATGAGCCTGGGTCCCTGGCTTCTTCTACTTGTCCCTCTTCCTCGGTCTTTCTTCACTCCATCAAGAGGATATGTGTAGTATATAACACATTTAGCACATTTTGGCTGTAGCCAAAATCTCTTTTGCAGGGTTTAGGAGATTGAAAATTACAGTATTCAACCTAATAGTATCCTCAGGTAAACTGTGCAGGCAGCCTCCCTTCCAGGATACCTGAAGGAGGAGGGACACTTGGTGGGCACTGAGCACACATCCCCAGGAAATGGCCAGGAAAAAGCCAAACTGTTGTCATAGCAAAGAAAAAGGGTAGACACAAGTTCCCTTTCCTCATAGCCCTGTACAAATGTAAGGGTATACTTGCCTTTGAGACATTTACACATTAACAATGTTCCTTGATATAGCCAGAATGAAACAAGGAAAAACCTATAGCTCCTACATCTAGCTCTGGCAGGCCACTATCTAACAAATTATCACCTCTGCAAAACACTTACATAAAGGAAAGTCTTATTAGTGGCTGTCCCATTGTGCTTACATTTTGCCTGCTACAATTTAGAATGTAGCTGAAAATATGACTACAGAACTCACTGTGGCTCAGATATAATGCTCCCCACATATAGTGGGAATATTGACTATTTCAGGTTCCTAGAGTGATTTTGCACATGTGATTCAGGAAAAAAAGGTCAGTAATACTGGTCTTGTTACTCTGCTTAGAAAAGCTACGTAAACATTTGTGTTAAGCTACTAAATTCTTCCTAATCAGAGATATTTGATATAAATTGCAAACAAAAAATTACCTTTACATCACTTATTGTCGTATTATTTCCCTTTCATGTATTATCATTTTCAAGATGTTTCTTGACAAAAGTTTTTCCAAGAAAAAAAGTATTTAATAAGCATCTTTCCTCAGCAGGAACATTAATTAATCCTAGTAGATTATTATTAATTAGATTTTATTTTTGATATCACTTTGGTAGATATGGTACTTTTCTCCTCCAGAGAAGGGTCAGACACATTGCACACAGTATTGTGCGGACAGCCTGCAAAAGCCCACTGAGCCCCACCTGGGCTAGCAGGGGGCTAGCAATCTGAATGATGATGTTGAGACTGTTATATATTTACTGAGCCATCAGGGCTCCTCAAATCACTATATAAAGCTATTGTGAGGTATTATTATTGCCACAGGCTATTCATATTACCCAGTTTAAAGGTTCAGCCCCCAAAAAGTAATAGTGACAACCTCCCCAGGTTTCCAGTCTAAAGAATAGAAATCACTTGCTTCCAAAACAAAATATAATCTTTAAATTGGACCCTGCTCAAAGTAGCTACCAAAGCCAGAGAGAACACTATGATACAATTTCCAAAGCCTAACAAAAGGCAGAAAACAAATCCTCTCTAAATAACAGATATTCAGTAAAATTTATACACTGCTAAAGTCAGGCTCCTGCAAAATCTCAGTGACAGCCTCTTTCTGTTCTTGATATCTCACGTGTCTTTTTCCAAATCAGTATCAGAGAGAATGAAGATTCTTGTTGTTTTAGTAAGAGCAGGCCATTTAATCCTGCTCCTCATATCTTTCTCCTGCTGTTCATCAGCAGCCCAGATTGCTATTTATCAATATACATTTATTCTGCTGAGTGATTACAAACAATTCTCTAGTCCTCAAACATAATTCCATCTTTTTGTTCCCCCTGTGCTCTAGGACTGTAACTGAGACAGCCGATGATGTCGCTGAATATAAACTTCCATAAACAGACACTGTGAATTGGAACTCAACTGCACGTAGGCCATCCACACGCTTTTTCCACTCTGACTCTTTCTCCCTGTATCCATTTGGGGAAGCTGTTTTGGCTGTGGCTCCACTGTAGCTTATTCCACGTCACACCAATGACTGAGTGGAGTGAGGAGAAAGCTACTGGCTAAATGTCCATGGTTTTCAGCCAGCACACCAAGAGTCTCAGGTGACATGCACTCCTTTTCTCTTCTGAAAGGGATCAGCACTCTCCAGTCGACCTTCAAAGCCATGGAGCTCTGTTTGTGGAGCCTGTCCTCTTCACCTCTCCAGAGAAGGCAACCTACTGCGGCAATCAAAACTTTACTGGCTGTGCTTTCTTTTCATATGGTGCAGACAGGGGATATTAGGCAGGAATTTGCTTTTAAATCACCATTTTCATCATTTGCTGTTGTTCTTTTCATCTCAGAGAAAGCCTAACCTTTTTCCCATGGAATTTCTGTTAAGTGAGTCAGAGAAGTCAACTGCTGCCCAGGCACTCACAGGAAAGAAGGATTTACATTTTATATGTGTTTTTAGGAACACTCTCCTGTCACACCATTCATCTCCATGACTAAATCAGGTCATTCTTTTGCTTTTTCTCTCTTCGTATTGTAGAGGAAAACAGACGTGATTTATCAGTCTATCATTATGGAGGAGGCTTCATTCTGAATTTGTCCATTCACCTCTAACTCCATGCAAACTTCAGCCTGTGATTCCCATCATTTTGGGGCTCCACAACCAGAGAGCATGACTGGGCAAAGACTTTGATACTCTGGTGATTAAATATTTACAAAACACCTAATTTAGATGGTGGGTGGATGACAGCAAGGAAGCAACACTTCTCTGTGACAGTCTCTCCATAACCTGCTGGAAACTATTTGGCAGTGAGCAAAGACTCAGAAAGCAGGACCTAGCAAATATGCTTTGCTTCTCCATGTGTGCTGTGCCTGAGGTGCCTGTCCATGAGAGGTTCCTGGGGGACAGCAGATGGCACTGGCCATGGGACGCACAACCCCTCTGCACACCCCCTGGGTCCCCCTGCACTGCCCAGGTCATGCCCTACAGCAGTGCCAAAGGGGACCCTGTGCCTTTCCAGCGGTGATAGAGGAAGAGAATCCTCCTCTTAAGGGAGGTGATTCCTGTGAACACTTTCCAGACTTCTACAGACTTTAAATTTATTGAATAAATTTTTAATCTTGCACCAAAACTCATTTGAGAGTTGCATATATAAACTTTTAAACCAAAGTAATCTTTTGCACTTCTGATCTGCTCCATTATTAGCATGGACCTGATGGGACTTGGGAGAAACTCAGCTACTGCTCCACAGCCACAGAAATCTCCAACAAACATGGCACTGTCTAACTAAATCTAATATAATCATTAACTCATGTATCATTATTTAGAGAATTACATCATCTATAAAAACTTTAACACAAAATCACTAGATTAACAGAAGCATCTTCATTGTTCTACCTGGCTGTTTTGCTTTTTATTTTTCCTTTCTTTTGGGAGAAAAAAATTATAGTTCTTATATTTTATCATGAGAAGAGACATTTGATCAGGTGTTCTGACCAGAATGTCACACTCACTGCATTTCTCTTACATACACTCATATTACAGCCAAAAAAGAACATGTGTTAGATTAAAACATTTTGGTCCTCAGCAGAGTAAACTGTTGATGCCATGCTGACAGCCTGTTAACAGCCATCAGCTATTAGTAGAATTGCTGTGGGAGTTTGTAGGAAGGCATTTGCAAATGCTTTATCAATACAGATTTACCCCAGCAGCAAAAGGACGGTTCACTTGTTGCAGCCTGGATGGAAATGCCTTATTCTTCCTCCTAGCAGAAGAAAAAGCACCTGAACCATTATGAATTGCAGGGAGACAGCTCAGGAGCTATCTGGGGTGGAAGGTAATAGCCTCAGGGAAGGAATGAAGCTTCAGGAGTTGCAACAGTTTTCCAATCTTTACCTGTAATCAGGCAGCACACCTCCAAGGAAAGCTTTCATCACACTCTTTTACCCAGTCACTCTAGACTGCAGCATGATTATGCTGAGATTTCAAGCTCTGATATTTTTAGCACCCTTCTCTTGCTTTTTTTGTTTGTCAGCAGGTATATTTGCATTTTTAAATAGTCAGATTCTACTCATAAATGTAGATTAGTGAAAAATCCCCCAATCTGTACCTAGATAGAACTACTGCTATGGCTGGATCTGAGCTGGGATCCAGAGATTTATCAGTGGTGTTAGGTGCACCCTGGACCAGGTAGCTCATTGAGTTTGCCCAGATTGGCTCAAAGGATCTTGAAGTCAAACATGTTTTGTAGATGTTTACACCTTATTATCTCTTTCTGAAAAGATAAAAACTTCACTTGTGCATACTTCTGCCTGCAAATATGGCCTGAGTTTATCCGATAGTGAGAGCTTTAGCTAAATTTCACCACATAATTACTGAAGTGCAAATCCCCAGGAAAAAAAATTTGCTGTAAAGATTTCATATTTGCAGCCAAGAGGCGCTGATTAGGTGGTGTTTTACTCTGGCATCACATCATAGTAACTTTCTCAGAGCATGCATAACTACTGATTTTTTTAAAATTTATTTTTCATACCTTTTCATTAATATGCAATTTTACACAAATATTTCCTTCAGCCAGGCATATTGCTTAAAAAGTTAAACACCATAAATGGAACACAAACAATGTACAAAAATTTAGTTGATTCATTCAACAGATTTTCCCTTCCTCTGTCTTTCTCTCTTCTCTACTGCTACCACATTAACTTATTCTCTTTTCCTTTTTTTTCCCCCCTCCTTTTTTATTTTTTTCCTATGTTTTGCAACACATAGGTAAGTTCTTGTTCATGTCAATGGCTGGCTTTAATTCTTGGTGCATTTCAATATTAGCTTACCACCTCTAATAGCCCTCCCAAAGTTTGTTCAGTGGAAAGGACAGGGCACAGTGAGCCCTTGTCTGTGTTGAACAACTTTGCTTGTATTCCTTTTCTGTCCCAGTCTGGCACCAAACAGAATACAGGCATAAACAGTGTCGGCAAGCTCAGCCTCAGTCTGCTGAAAGACCTATATTTTCCACGAGCCACAAATTCTGCTCTCAGGAAAAGGAGACAATCAAGCAGTGTGCCTCAGTCCCCTCATACAGCCATATGCAATGGGATCAAAAAAAAAGTTTTATACCAGTTAAAAAGCAAGATTGGCTGCAGGGGCAAAGGAAGACAGGATCTAGGTGCTAATGCATAGGTCTTTGGCAAACATACACACCCTTGCAGTATTAGGATTCATTCTGTTCAAATTCCCCAGGGCAGGTGTTGCTCCATGTAGTTACACGTGGCTGGAGAGAGCCACAGCAAGGCCAGGAGACTGAACTTGAGCTGAAATATTGGCTGGCTTGGGAAAGATCATAAAGAACTGAAGGAACAACCTACAGCATGTAAAAACTGCTGAAGGGAGCTCCTCAATGATGTACATGACAGCTCAGTTGTACAGCAGGGTACAACTAAACAGAAAGCAGACCAGCACAAATAAATGTTTGTGCAAGGTCAGATACCTTGGGAGGCTGTGCTGTTCAAATTGCACCAAAAAAAGTCCCCACATTCAGGAGGAACTGTATGCTTACATAAGAGGGACTACACTTCAGAGCAGGAACATGCAGCCAGGACCTCAGTTAGAAACACTGTTGTACTGATGGTCATCCATAACACCAGGAAAATGCTGCTGTAAACCACAAAGTCAAGGCAGCCCCAAGTCTTCAGTGTCTTCAGGGTCAAAACATATGACTGGGTCATTTAAATTAGCAAGTTACCTTTTGTTTATACTTCTCTTCTTATGAATAGCTTTAACTATAGCCTTCAGCACAAACCTCAGTTAGCCTGGGAGTTTCCACACGGCATTTGCTGCCCACAGCTCACTCCTTGGGCTCCTGCCAGCTCACTGAATCACCACGGTGCCAGCACTGACTCCCAGCTCCACAGGCAGTGCCATGGCAGCACTGCAGTGTTCCAACACTTACCTTCGAAATACACCTTTGTCCATGCTCCTTGAGGTTGTGATGTAGAGTTGCATGGGAATTTTCCTGTAGCTGAACATCTCCACGTCACTCCCTCTCTGCAGCACATGAATCAAGGAACTGGAGGCTCCTGACCAGTGGTACCTGCATTTTTTTTGGCATGCATTTGCTCTCAGGGAGTGAGGGTGGTTGTGCATCAGGGGCGGGGACAGCAGGAGATCCTGGTACCAACAGCTCTGTGCTTGCTGCTCAGCCTCCCACCAGTGTCTGTTTGCTCCCTGGAAAAGGCAAGCAACACAGGAGAAATATCAACTGCCTCAGATGCTACCAGCTGCCCTGGTTCATTAACTAGGTCAGCTAAAGGTTAAACCAGCTGAAGCATAAGCAGCAAGTTTAAATTTAACAACAACAGCAAAACAAACCCCCCGGCCTCGGGGTGGGGAAGCCTGGAGCAGATTCCCAGGCCAGCCTGGCACAGCTCTCCTTTCCTTCACCCTCTCCTCCACTGCCCTTCGTGCTGGCAGTCCACGTCACAGCCACTCACACTGAAGCCATCTCATGTTTAGGGGGCTAAATGCACCTTAGACATAAATCAGTGACGTTAAACCAGCAATTAAATCAGCCTGTTTGCTTTGATGTACCTTGCTGTGATACATTAATAACTTTTTGCTTTATGTAGTAAATTCTGTCAGAAATCACAGTCCAATTCCAAATTATACCATTTACCAAGCCTAATGCAAGTTTAAGGACATTACACAGTATTTTGGCTAAGTACTTTAAATCAATCATGGTTTAACATGCACGTGCACATTTTGTAATTTTCCTAGTGGTGTGTAATTGCATTTGAAGCTTAGACTTTTGCTGCTTTGGTGGGAAAGACACATCCAGCTTTCCACAATCATGTAGGGAATACATACTTTGGAGATAGTGTAATCTGAAATTCCTCCACTGAAAAAATCAGAATGACATCTAAGGAAACCGCCTGCAGATCTTAGAGCCAGGTTTAAGCAGTGAAAAGATAATTTCTGTGCTAACACTGCCACCCATCGAAAAACAGGAAGCACAGTCATTTTATGTCCCTGTTTTCATCTCTTCTTCCTCTTTGGTATGCTGTAATGTTTTCATGGATATTTTCGCCTCACTGCTGTCTTTAGTAATATAATGTTATCACGTAAAAACTGTAAATAAACTAAACCAAAGTTGTAGGTCAAATATGGCTATAAACCAGAACAAAATCAGCAATGTATGGAGTTCTCCCTGTAAATGGTGACAGGGTGCTACTAAACCCCCAGCACAAAAATATAGCATGTATAAATATATATCATGAAAGTACATGTAGAGCCCTAATCCATCCTAACAGAATTCTCCATCAGCTGGGCTCTTCCCTCCACCCAGGAGAGCTGCACTTTTCCTTTATTAGAGAGAGAATCTCCGTCTGACCTCTTGCTATTTTCTCTGGGGTACTTATATCTAATTTTTCTCCTGCCTCACTTAGATCAAATCACATGATTGCTTTTTGCTTGACATGGCTTCTTCATCTTGTGGTGGTGCTTTCCCCTCCATGCAACCTATAGCTCTCTCCTTGCCCTGGCTCTGAGAGGTTCCCTGTCTTCAAGTTTCTTTGGTTCCACAACTTCTTCCCTGAATGATGTTTTTACCATTTTCTCTCACAAATTATCAACATCCATATCATGCAATGGCTGTTAATAATGAAACACTTAAGCCATGCCATTTTACAATAAATTCCCTTGAACAAAGATTTGATTTTCTTTATTATCCCTTGCATTTCCCAAGGGTAATCCCTGCACCTACAGTAAATGGAGTTAAATTTAGTTCAGGAAAAACAGCTGCTTTCTCCTTCCCTGACTCACCTTTTACTCTCCTGCTGTCAGCTTATGGTCAAAGTTATTTTTGTTAGTGAAACCAACACGAGGTACAAACTTTTTTTTTTTGTTGTCCTTGGGTCAACAAAAAATACCCAAGGAAACCTTCACATGAATTTTGTAAATATGGACTAAAATGTTTTTAAAAGGCCTATTGTTATACAGCGTACTTTAAAATAATGCTCCTTCTTTTTTCCAGCTAGCAAGGCTGTTCTATCTTCAGTTAGCAAAAAAACCAGTCTTTCTTATGACAAAAAGAATAATACTATTTTTTTAACTTTTTTTTTTTGTTGTTACATTTAAAACTTTGTTTTCTGGAAAGTGGAATTAATTACGCCTTTCTACTGAGAAACATCATATAAATTATGGTTTTGTGTGCTATATAGACCCTAAGGTTTTATTAAGTGACTGCATCCCCTGTGCAGCTAGAGACGAAAAGCTTACCAGGATGGCACAGATGGAAAGGTCATTAACAGAACTCGAGAAATCCATCTGCAAATCTCACTCTGTAAAGGTTTTATGTAACAGCTCAATCTCACTGAGATGCTATTGAACAACAGGCATGCTGGAAATCTTCTAATGCTTTATAAAGCCTGGATTTATGGAGAGGGGGTTACAACTTGTATTGCTTATTGTCTGAAGGATGAAGAGTGGAGAGTTCTAGACACTGGTGATTTAGTAAATATAAATGTTGTTATGGATTCTTTAAAAATGAAAAAAAAGACAGCTCAAAGAACGATTTATTCTGCATTTAACACAGTTTCAGAAATGAGCAAGTCTCCCAGAGTTCTTGAAAAATTCAAGGACTAACCATTTTTCAATTAAATAGCATTAGAGAAAATGTGAGATTACAAAGGCAATAAGATATTGTTTGGTTAACTGAAGAGTTACTCCTCGACAGCTTCAGTTAGGACTTCCCATGCAATATTTTTACCTTCATGAGAGAGTGTGAACTGTTTCACAAGACACAGGTTTATGAGCTGTGTAACCAGTATCAGAGTTATCCAGTTACCCAACTGATGGAAAGTTCCTCCACTCCTATGCTCTCTCTGTTGTTTTATGATCTGAGGTTGCAGAACTTCTTTCCAGTTCTTACCACAATTCTGGCAAATCTAAGATGCTTAGCTGCCACTTCTTAGCTGCATTCACTTATTCTCTTGGGTTATCTAAATTTTCACCTTATTTACTAATTTTGCTAAATACGTGGTAAAGGAATAAAGTGCAGCAATTTGACCACTAAACTTGAACAGCACAAAATCAAAAAATCTAAATGGGCAACAGCACAACTTACACAACTTCACTGTTGGCTTTCACTGTATTTGAGAAATCTGTGTGTAAGCAGGTATCTTTGCTTTGATTAACGTTCACAGAATTGTTATTGCTTGCAACTGAAATTCTCCATAAGATACAGGACTGCAACACTGTTTCCCTACACATCTGGATGCGAAGTTGATCATTCTTAACGATTTGCATTCTCCCATTCTTCCCTCACTGCTCCACAGAGATGTACATTAATTTTTCTATGTAATTTTTTATGAAAGGTTATTGGAACAATGGTACTTCCAGGACTTAGGGTGAGTACCTAGGAACAAAATTTGAACAAAAAATGTTTAATTATTTGGAGGAATGAAAACAAAGTCTCCTGATCATATCCTTTAAGACCAACCTCCTAACACCTCACTTAAATTTGCATACACTCCCCCGTTTATTGTCAGCAGATGAATTTATGATACAAGATCCCTTTCACCAAAGGCAAAGGTATCCCTCTTTTGTCTGCTTGCAAAATATTATTCCATCCATTCCTCAAACAGCCACAGACCTCACCCTAATGCAAACTGTAAATTTAAATTCTATACAGCCTGTGCCATGGAGGTAAATAGGTATTTTCAAATACCTTCCAAACAATGTTCATGGAATATTTGAGTAACCACTGAAGTGCAGTTATCAAATGTGCTTGAGCCTGGGACTTCAGGGCTAGAGGCAGAACTGAAGCTGCATGCCACCTCTTGCAGGAAAAATAATAATGATGGACTCAGCCACGTGAACCCCTAGAGGACAAGTCTGGTTTCTGATACATGTAGCTTCTACTCCTAACTCAAGCAATCATAAACTTTTAGCAAATTTTAGCAAGACTGAATTTCTGATATCTCATTAATAGCTGGTCAATAAAGGACAAAATATTTTCAAAATAATAGAATTAAATTAATTCCCTAAGAATAATGCTGATGAATCAAAAATGCAGCTATAGGAAGTCCATATAAAAGGAATTTAGCAGCAGAAACTAATTTAACGAGGAATAATATACAATTTAAAGACTTTCAGAACAGTCTGGACTGTTGTCCCAAATTTGCACAATTCTTTAAACACCAAAGAGAATCCAGGTACACAGCAGCAACGGCATTTCTCTTTTCTTCTGCTTTTTGACTGGCCTGGAACAACCAACAAATTGAAAATACTGAACTAAAGGACTCTTCAGCAGGACTAGAACGCAACTGAAAATATTGGCAAGGACTTCTCCCCCAAACCTGGATCCCAAGAACCATTCTGTGCATGTGCTTGTGTGCTGGGGTAAGAAATTGCAACTAATCCATTACTTGGACATTTAAATAAAGCTAAAAATGCTAAGAAATTAACCTGCAATTTCATGTGTCTGCTTTTGAAGTGAAACTCTTCTGTTTACTCAGAACACTTGTTCTGTTTACTCTGTGCCCTCAAAACAACAGACAGATTCACAATCTGTCAAAATCATGGACTAAATGAGGAGCACTGGAGAAACTGAGAAGTAATAACTAACCAGTTTTTCCTTGCCTCAGGTCACACTCATGCACAAAGCAATTACTAAGGATTATTAAATAGAAGTAGGCACAGAGAGTGGTATTTCCTGTGACCTCTACCCTTCTGTTGGCAAACATATCAGCCTTAAGTTTCAAAACAGCCCAAATAAGGGAATTAGGTCACACTTAGGAAGAATCATATTTGCAACATATTCATCATTAGATGCGGTGGGTTGACCTTGGCTGGGTGCCAGGTGCCCACCAAGCCACTCTATCCCTCCCCTTCCCAGATGGACAAGGGAGATATAATATAGTAAGATGGAAAATTATTTGTAGCTTGAGATAAGGCAGTTTACTAAAATGAAAGCAGAAGTTTGAGTGTGTACAAAGAGTGAAAAAAGGGAAAAATTTTTTTCTCTACTTCCCATCAGCAGGCAATGTGGCAATGTCCAGCCATTTCCCAGAAGCAGGGCTTCAGCACAGAAGTGATTGCTTGGCAAGCAAAACTCTGTAAAAAAGGAATGCACCACCTTCCTCCTCCTTTTCTTATCTTTTATATCCCAGCGGATGTCACATGGTATGGAAGGTCCCATTGGTCAATTGGTGTCAGCTGGCCTGGCTGTGTCCCTGCCAGGACCTTTCCCACCCCCAGCCTACTCAAGGCAGGAGGGGATGCTGGAGAGACAGCACTGATGCTGTGCCAGTGCTGCTCAGCCAAAACACTGCTGAGTTATCAACACCTTTCCAGCTCGCAGGGCAAAGCACAGTTCTGTGAGGGCTGCTGGGGGGAAATGAACTCCAGCTCAGACAGACCCAACACACCAGATTTAAAATAAAATTTTACACTGATTTTGGATAGTTCTGTTCAAATGCATTACTTTGCTCTGAATGTGTATATTTTATGCATTTGATAGGAAGATGGAAACAACAGAATGTGAACACCAAGGCAAAACTACCAAAGAAGAATACCCAGGAAAACATTAGTATCTCTTTATTGAATATAAAAGTAGTATATTGAATATAAAAGCAGTCCTCTTTTTTAGGAATCAAAGTATTGTTACAGTAGTTATAAATAACTACTATAATTACTTACTTTAAAATTACAGGGCTTTGGGGGAAAAAAAGGTTGCTATATATTTCTTTAAATCACACTATTGATCTGTACAGATAAAGAGTCCTTATTTGAATACTACATATTATTCCATCAGATTAAAAAAAATTAAAAAGACCATAAAGCTTTTAGCTCATAGAAAAGTAACTGTAACATGCACATTTCTTTTATTCTTACTGGAGCTCTACAATTCCTTGGAAAGTTGAGAGATCCATGTTCTTCTTGCTTCCATATAGAAGATCTAGATTTCATTACCAAACTCCTGCTCGCTGATGCTTATTACCACCATGCTCAAAAAACATGAAGTCCTAAGGAGATAAAAAAAAAGCAAAGAAAACAAACAATTCTTAAATGTGGTTCTTAGTTCAGACATCCCCTGGCTGCACTGCAAGATATACACCTTCCTCTAAGAAACCTCAAAGTGTGAGAAGAAGGTGGGGGCACATTTGCCATGCCCTCACCACCTGAATCTCTCAGAATGGGACACCACAGAGACAGAAAGATGGTGAAAGACCAACATGGAAACTTTTATCACTAGACAAAGCTATGCTTCCTTTACTCAGGATTTCTGCCCCAACTTTGTTCAACCCAGCTCATTCCCTCTCATTTTACCTCAGGCTGGAGTCCATCACAATAATGATTATTTTTAGTTTATTTATTTTTAGACCAGTAGGGGCCCCATTTCTGTGCCTGAAAGCCTGGGTCGCTCACACTCACGAATGCTGCACTTGGTAGCACAGAATACACGCAGCTAAACAAAACCTTGTCTGTGCACAGGGCTGTAAGAGGCTGGTGGCACCTTTCCAAACTCAAGGTGCTTCACATGCCACTTTCCTGCCCCTCTGCAGCCCAGCCAGCACAAAAGCAGAGCATGTTTTGAAAAGGTACCTTGATGCAGAATTGCACAGGTAGGTGGAAGCAGTGTTGCACACTGCTATTAGAAAGGAAAGCGATCAGAACTGCACCTTTGGCAGTCTGAACAAAGCTGAGAAGTGCTCTGACAAGCTCAACGTGCTTAGCCTCTACAGCAGTCCCTCCATTTGGAAATTACTGCTCTGAGAGCCTTAAAGCTGCTCACTCAGTGCTCCAAGCAGAGTCAGGAGGCAGTGGCTGCAGCATTCAGCTGTCCACCAGCCCAGCAGGCTGCTCGGGCTTTGGATGGGTCTCTTGGCTATTGCTGATCTGTATTTTTCTGGTTTCACCATCCATAAACTTGCTTTCCTCTGCTACTAAGTCTGTAAGAAGTCTTCCCTTCTCCTGTTTTCAGTCCCACCAAATACGAAACACTTCTTAAATACAATTAGCGTTTCATGTAGTCTAGAATAAGCTTATTGTCTAAAATAATTCTGTGCTGCCTTTTGTTTTACACACAGAAATTCACAAGCTGAGGCCCACTTGAAGGAGCTCAAAATTGACTCCTTTACCATCACAAGTTAAACATGTAGATGAAAAAGTTAGTTTATATTCATGTGTTATTGAATGGCAGACTTACAATTAGGAAGCAAGCACCAATCATGACGGCTTTCATTTTCACATCAAGGTCCATTGGGAATGAGATTCCAAAGTTATCTGCATCTGTAAACATTTCCTGCACAAACCCAGTCCACTGCTTAGAAATCCTCCCAACAGTACAAGTCTCATCCAGGGACTTCACCTATAGTTTAATATAAAATTTAAAAAAAGCATCATCAAACCTGTCAATCATAATATTCCCAAATCCATTTTGAAATAAATCCATTTAAAAGCTTCAGACTGTTATTTGAATTAACACAGTTATTGAGTGTAAGTGTTTGTACCAAAAGGCAATCAGACTATCAGAAAGTCAGTGTTAAGTATTAGAGCCGTGAACTTGATTCTTAATCTGACTGGGAAGTTCAGTGCCTTGATGGGACTGGGATGCAGCAACCACATGGACACACTCTGCTGGAAGTGGTGTCCTTCAGCCAAGAGAGTGAATCCGTTTCCCTTGTCATGTATCAGGAACTGCCCAAGTGAAAATTAAACAAAATACATTCTACAGTTCAAAAGTGGAGATTAGCCCTGAGGCAACATCACATTTTCTAAAGTTAGATCCAGTCTCCTGGGTCATGTCAAAGACTAGTTTCCAAAATAAAATTATACAAATTTGCTGTAATAACTATTTGCAACATAATTTTAAACATTAAATTGTAGCCTAAGATATCTTCTACCTCCTGTCCACAAAAACAATGTTGCATTAATCAATATTATTTAAAAAGGAAAGTTGTAACTCTTCGGTCATTCAACTCTATATTTCAGGTCTAAATTACCTTAACTTACTAGTTCATGGAATGATTATTAAATGATTAAAGAATTGGCTGTAGGAAGTAATTTGAATAAATATCTGATACAGCTGACTATATTTTTCTTAGAGCCTGATATAAGAGATTCAAAAAGATTTTGCTGCTAAATATTTTAATTAAGTGATTTGTGTGCAGCCACAGGGAATTATTCTCAGTGATCACTGATGAGTGGCTTTAACACATCATTTCTAGAAGTTTGTCTGGTTTATTTAGAGTAATTTAGGTATCTAGAGACGTGATTTGATTACTCCAGCATTAAAAGATGATGTAGCATTTACTTAATATGTTCTACAGTTCAGTTGACAGGTAGTAAGTTGAGAAACAAATTAATATCAAACTACTATCTGAAAACAGATACACGCAAACAATTTTTACATTTCCTACCTCAAAATGAATATCCTCACAACATCTGCACACAACACACGGGCCAGTAATTTTCAGTATATCCTTTCTTGTCTCATCTTGAATGGTAAACTTTGGCAGGCAGACATGCCAGTTCTGGACAACATAACCAACTGTTGTTCCTGGAGGCGCCTGGACTTCCAGCTTTACAGGAGAGAGAAAACCTTCAAGTGAATGTTCATTCTGCCATTTGCTTATGAGACAAAACCCTCACCATCACACAAATGAAACACAGCTTATTTTCCCACAACAATCTGGCCTTTCAATGCATTTTTCCGTGAGTGCTTTCAGAAGGCTGCGCTCAGATTGCAGACCTCTTACTCAACTTTTGCCAGAAACTGAAATATTATAGTTTATGACTTAAACATTTTTCTGCTTTTAAAACTGTGTTACAAAAGCTGCAAAGAAGAGTACCACATCCTGCATGGACTGAGGCACTAAAATGACCACGGATGAAGATAACAACTCAGAGCCAGGGGACTTTCAAAGCTTAACATCTTCCAGGGTGGGGACCACAGCCCAGGGGTATCAGACCCTCCCATGAAGGGCAGGGGGGAGGAGAAGCTTTGTGTGTGTTGGAAAAGGCTGTGGGCAGAGGTGCAGTAAGTGCCCAGCCTCCACTGCACCGGAGCCCAGCTGAGAGGGATCTTACCCGCAGCAGAAGGGGGGACATGCCCACCACAGGGACCCCCAAAGCGGCCACCAGACCCTGTACCAGAGCACCAGCGATGATGTAACAGACCCCCAGTGTTGCAAGGGACGGCGTCTGAAGCTAAGCCCCTGCAAGGGAGGCACATGGGTGTTCCCACCTGGCCCAAAGTGTATATTAATCCACGGACTCTGCACCCTTCAGCGTCTGGCGGCGTGGTGTGTGGAAACCCAGGAAAATTTGTTAGGCTTTCCTGCCTGCAGATTCTTGCAGCACAAGGTCAGTCAGAGTTGTCTCGAACTGTAACACTTAGTCCATTTCTAAAAGGGAACTTCTGTAGGTTCCCAGGAGAAGAATGTAAATAATGAAAGATGTTTTGGTAAGGTGCTATTTTTGACCAATGAAAGAGCTTTGTCTTTGTTTGTTTTCGTATTTGTGAGACTGTGCTAGAGAGACAGACACACAGTCACACAGAGATGATCCCTCCAGCTAACATGGCTGCAGGGAGAAAAAGTTTGCTCTCTGTTCTTGATGTAAATAAAGCCTTCTGAAAAAATTCTATGAAGATGGAGCCATTTGTGGACAAGCCCTAGCACTCAGGGCCACATCTTTGCCACAGTGGGGTGTGCTGTGCTGTGGCATGTGGCAGCATGTAGCCACGTGGCCACGGCACCGACGGGGACCTTCACCTCCAGCAAGACCAGATGGAGGAGACAAGCGAGTCATTGGGACTCTCAGATGGGTGATATGCTTCCATCTAACCCTTGTCACCTCTTCCTGTCCCCCCAGTCCCCCCATGCACACTTCTGTTCCTATCTCTTTCTTTCTTTTATTTCCCTCTCTACCTCTTTCACTATTAAATAAAATATACCCATTTTTTGGCAACAACATTTAATGTCATTTGATTTTAATCTCGTTTCTGGGGACATTTAGAATCTTATAAGTTCTTTCCAGTTTATGCACAGACTCTTAGCTTTCTTGGCTTTTCTGGGTTTAAACTGGATCCTAACAACTTTTGACTTCAAGAAAACAGTAAGAGACTCTTCAGGATGTGGAGTACTCAAACTACGCATCTACAATATAAAGATCAAAGTCCAGTGAAAGAAAGGCAGTGAGCATCCCAAAATCACTTGGTGAAGGCATTACAGGGTGTAGCTACTGCAAATGCCTCAGCAGGAGCTCTCAGCAGCATTCCAGAATTATGTTAATATTAAAAAAACTCATGATCTCCTGTGTTGAATGTCACTATAGCTTTCAGAGCTGTAAAATGAAAACTCTAGCTGTTATTTTATTAAACTGTTGCCTTACTCTTCCATTCCAAATCCATCTCCAGTGCAGATTTCAGCACCAGCCACAAGCTCCCTCACAGGCTGTTCAACCAGATTTTTCATTACCACAATCAAAATTGGCCAAGTGAGTCCAGGTGTTGCAGCACGTTTGCTTCTTCCCAGACCAAGAACCCCATGCACAAATCCCACAGATCTCTCCTCCCACGCCTTACTGCCAAAACCTGACTCCTTTCACTTCACCTCCTGATTCCAGACAACCCCACCTGAAAACTGCACAGGAGGTTGCCTGTGCCAGGAGAAGGAAGGCAGTGAGAGGGAGCAGCTCACCTCCTGTAAGCAGCAGGGGCAGCAGCAGTCGGAGCAGCGGAGAGGTCTCTGCAGGGTGATCACCTCGCGGCCCAGGTTGTCGACAATCCGGATGGTGAAGGGCCGTGACGAGCCACAGCAATTCCTGGTAAGGCAGTCAGTGTCCTCTGCTGCAAAGTACACCCTCTGCCCCAGGGCATTCTTGAGTTCGTATTTGTTGTTTTCTTCAAAGCCAGTCACAACTGAAAAATAGGAAAAAAACCCGCTGAATTCCTGGGGGTGTCTGGTCAGACACTCCCTGCTAAGCCTGCAGCTGCCCTTTGGGAAGGCAAGCCTCACTCAAAGTCTGTCAGAGGCAGCTACTGGCAAGGGAAATGATAGGAAAGGACCCTCAGGCAGCAAAGCCTGACGGAGAAGTTCAGAGAGAAGAATCCACCATGAATAAGGATATGTGGAAAGAGCACGGAGATTCCCATCAGTGCCCAGTGTCCCCCCTGGACACAGACACCTGCTGTCTGAGAAAGCACCACCATTACCAATAACACAGCAGAGAACATTCCCAGGGAAGAATTGAATGGATGAGAGTTAAAGAGAGTTGTGAATTTGGGGGTGAAGCCAGAAAAGCACACAAGTATGTTCAGAATAAGAAAGCCACAAAAAACCCTCTCAGGCAAGGTTTACAGCAGCACACATCAAAAGCAACAAGAGCCAGGATAGAAATTTTAATTTATTTCTACAACAATGACAGCACTCTTTTAAATTTTAGAAAGAACTGGAAAGAAAAATGCAGCAGCAACATTAGGGGTCAGTTGGGATGTATGGACCATTTTATTTCTTCTATTTGAAAGACACTGATAATGCAAACTGGATATTCTTAAAGCACAGAATGAGGGGAGCAGAGGAAAAGCTATTCTGTGTGCTAAAACAGCAGGATTGTCTGTAAGCAGGATCAAAGCCACATGCCAGTCCATGGAATTAGGTGAATGACAGCACAGAAAATAAGATCTTTAATAAGGAAGTGAGGAGAGTCAGAATCATTGTTAACAAGCAAATTGGAAATGCGTGACTTCATCCATAACTAGCTATGTATCAACTATAGCTCCTATAACCAAGATTATTCAGTTGCATTGCTGTGTATCTTTTGAGATGTAGAACCTGCTGAAAATCTTCCCTCCTATTTCCTCCTTTATGTCTTCCACGGCTTCTATGGGAATTGAGAGGTAACAGAGGAAAGAAAGACAAAGATGGTGACCACCTTGAAAACACAGCGTCAAAGAACATCTAAACTTTACTGTTCTTAGGATTATGAGATTTAAATACTTTGTACTTACTCTCAAGAATTTCAAGTTGCTGATGAATTAAGATCTGGTCAATCTGCTCATGGTTGAAAAATTAAACAGAATAAACAGTTAACAAGTTGGAACTAAGAAAAAATGTAGTTTTAAGAATCGCTGCTGTTTCATTTTAGAATAAAAATGTATTTAAGGATATAACATTAAAGGATCAATACCTTGTTTAAAGGCAGATTATCTACCAGTTAAGCTATGAAAATAGCTCACTCCCCTCCTTGTCCTGTCCTCTGCCAGTTTAGCAGAAGAGTGTTCCAGAGCACTGGAGCTGATGAGGGAAGCTGAACCCAAACTGGTCTGGTTACAAGCACACAGGGCTAATGATCCTGTGTCTCTTTCAGGAGTCAGAGCCTGACAGGCCTCTGACATCATGTCCCAGAGCCTCCATACAGACAAAAGCAGGAAATGGAGATATTTTAGAGCAGAAACTCAGCTACTGCTCAGCTTGCACAGAAATTCAGGGGAAAATCAGCCTCTCCTCACCAGTACTTCTTTTGCCTTTTTTTTTTGTTCCTAGCAATTTGAAAAACTGGCAACAATACATCAGTATTAATCTCTCCAGTGCTCAGATGAACCATATTTTACAGTACAAAAACATATTCAGTCATTTGAAACAATTCTTATTTTGCTATTAGCATTCTTTATGCTGTAAAAACCTTACTGGCCCCTCTACTAACAATATTAAGAAGTGCAAAGAAAGCATCATGTGGAAAATGAAGTGCCTCTTATGTATTACAGTTGCCCACACTATAGGTATTTACTCTGCACACTTTGCCAAATGGCATTGCATCTCACAAATGGTAATTTCAGAAATTGAAGGATGCATGATAGCCCTGTGTCCCTCTTCCTTTACATCCTACTTGGCAGGAAGGTACTCCATGCCCAAGTGCTACACCTATAACAGGTATCTCTGCATTCAGACACCACAAAAGGCTTCACTTAGCAGCCCACAAGCAGCAACCCTTGCAGCTGCAACACAGCTCTGGAGAAGGAGGAAGGGTGCAGGTACCTGTGTGAGGTATTCCAATCCAGGAGGGCAGTTGGGAATAGAAGGAGGAATAGGCATCCAGATTGTCCCATCCATGGTGGGCTGGTTCTGCACAGGTGGAACAACAAATCCACCTGGGACTCCCATGGGCTGTGCCTGGAACCCATAGCTCCCTGCAGCTGTGACATTTGGTATGGTAGGAGAGATACAATTATGAAAGTTAGATATTGGAAAAGAATTGTCCCATGAATCCTCAAAAGAGTAATTTATTCACTGTTTTGAACTATGGAGATCCTTGTACCTTATATATTTGTCATGAATACAATAACTTTCATGAAGGGAGTTACACTGCCATGGGAGGTTCTGATGCCTCAGACAAAACCACACCAAATAAAAAAAAAACAACCATCATTCTTGAAAACAGAAGAAATTTCATTCCCATAGAGATAGTCAATTCAAAAAACACAAATAAATAAATGAAGGTTATTTCTAAGCAGAGAAGACAGAATACTCTACATGAAAAGCATTGGAATTTACAAGCTGTCAGTTGAGTAAATGAAGAATTTTAAGACAAAGTTTTCCTGGAACTGTACCTTCTACTTTTGTGAAAGGAAAGGTCCTTTTAGCAAAGTTCCTCCACAGTTTTCAAACCAAATGACCTGTGGACCTTCAGCCCACACCAGCTCAGCACCAAATTTCACATCACATTACAACACATGGACCACTGGGCATGAAAGATCAGGCTGTCACCACAGCAGGCCTGTGCCCCAGGTGATGTGAACAGCTGTGGCTTAAAACACAGAGGTGGCCACATCACCCACCCCAGCTTGGGAATGCAAAATCACTTTTATGTCTGAGCACAGGCTTTGCACACAATCTACCTGCTGCTATTGTGTGCAAGTGCATGCACATGCAATTACTCAAAATAACAATGCTCCTGTGACCTCCATGGCACAAGCAATGAGTGCTCATTGCTCACTTTACTTTACAAATCTCAGAGTGCCTTGTCCCAAGATGCACAAGCTTTATGTTTTGAACAGCACAGTAACTTAGGCCAAACATTTTGCTTTTTACCTCTGACTTATGCTTTGAACCTGATTGTTAGATATTTATCGTGATTTGGTTCCTCAGAAAGCAATCATTGCCAGAATGAGAGAAGCTGTTCAGGAGTGCTGCATTTTGAAGTGGAGCAGAAAATATGACAGAAGAGGAGAGAGCAAGTGAGGCAAAGTGTAAGGTATAACCACCTGCAAAGCAAGCAACAGAGTATGAAGCAGAAGAGCATACATGCAAAACTGCAAGAAGAAAGCAAGTCTTTCTTTAGTTCTGAATTTCTAGAGAAAAAGGAAGTGAAATACTGAAATAACATGATAATTTAAAAATCTCATTATCAGTAAGAAGCTGCCACACATTAATTGCGATCAGTAACACCCAGCAAACCTCCCTAGCAAACTCCCCACCATGACCACTGAGGAACACCTGACATTTTTAACTCCTACCACTGTTGGCACTGCTCAACGTGTATCACCAAAAATGAAAGAAATTACTTTTCAGCAAAACAGAAATTAAAAGAAACTCCATAGAATTAATAGCAGAAAAGTAAATTGGAGACGATCCCCCTTGCACTCCACATTCCCCATGCTTGTTTTCTAATGGTGTCACAGATCTGTAACCAAGCCACCCACCTTGGTAAGTCCCAGGGAACTGCTGAGGAGAGCCATAGGGCATTCCAGGGGCTGTGGCAGGTGGAGGTCCTGCAAGAATGGAACACACACACTGAGTATGGATCATTTCCTCCTACCCTGCGTGAAAGATCCCCAGCACAGCCTCCTTTTCCAGAGCACACACAGAACAAAACTAGGCAGCTGTTTTCTGTATAGCAAAAATGTACATCATATTTATGAACAATGTATGCATTAAACATCAGCAAAACTTAATGGAGTTCTGGTCCTTAAAGCGCAGAAAAAAGAAAGGTACTGCACAGGATGTAATGAAGATGTCACAGGATCACAGAATCATTCAGCTTGGAAAGGACCTCCTGAGATCATCTAGTCCAAACCCTGCTCAAGCAGGGTCAGTTCACTCTGTCTGGACCAAAGATGTCTTTGTTCACTGACATTTAGAAAGAGGCTTGAATTTAAAGCATTGCCAGGAACTGACAATCTGCCCTCCACTACAGAACATGGCAATGAGCCTTTCCACCCTTTCTAAACCTTTTTTTCCCAACTTCATCAATTAATACCTCACCAGCAGATGGAGAGGGTTATGGATTTAAAAACATCTACCAGCTTCAGTTTTTAAGCAGAAATAAGTTGAATTTCAAGGTTACTAATTTATTTATTATTTTTACTTAACTTCAGAAACTGAGATCCAAAAATATAAGCTCTCTGTTTTGTAAAATATTCCATTTTAAAAAGTAAATTATTTCAGCTTAAAACTTTCATGCATATTTCATATAATTAGAAGGTAAGCTAATAGCTAAGCTAATATTGCTTGAATATGTTGTCTTTGATGTTAGCAAAAGTTGACATTTTGGTTATATTTTACTTACCTTGCATTGTCATAGATCTGCTTGTAGTTGTTCTGCAAAAGAACATTTTTATCTCATGATTTTCAAAAAATATAATTTCACACAAGAGCTATACAGTTCTCTATTATCGATAAAAGATATTTGCCTCTCAAAAATGTATGGGAAAGCTAAATTACAAATACAAGGTAAAATAACCTTAAATATCTCAGCTTCCTTCTAGGGTATGTCTCCACCATCACATAAGTCTGAATTTTCTATGCCTGCATTCATGCTTTGAATATCCTGAAATCATCCTCAACTCAGAGTAAAGCAAAGGGATGTGCAAGACTCCACTGCACAGCCATGCAGAAACATCCTGTAATTCAGATGAACAGTTTACTGCAGTAATTTAAGGGCAGCTGGTCAGAGAATTGATGTTGACCACAAAACATGCTCAGGCAAACCCTGTAGCAGCCATGTAGCCATGCTACCACCTACTCAGTTCTTTAAGCTATTCCACTTGTCTAAGTGGTACTACTAAATATCACATATCCAGTTCTTGCCTTCACAGGATAAAAAAGGATGGTTGATGAGAGGAATTAAAAAAAAAAAAACAAACCACAAAACCAAACCCCAAACAAGAAAAGCCCACACATACACAAAAAACCCCGACAAACAACCACCCCAACAAAACCAAAGAAACTCAACTTACTGATACCAGCATAAACCTTGAGAGTTATTTCTTTCTCTGGGGCAATGAGTGAAGCAAGACAACAGTAGCAACTGCTATACCAGACAGATCCAAAACAGCCAGGAGACCCAAAGGTGAAAGTGTGAAAAGAATGGTGTAGGCTCTCCTTTTTAATAGCATTAAGAGCTTTAAAATAAAAAAATAAACCTAGTTGTTCCCTAAAAATAATCCAGTTCAAGTTAAATTACCAGTATATTTTGCCTTTTATGATTCCTCTAACTGCTTCGGTTCAATGAAGATAGTTGTTCAAAGCTGGGAAGTGAAACTGAAAGCAATCCCTTCCTGTTTTTCACTCTTCCAGTAAAAGCAGATCCCTCAGGGCTATGTCTAATGCTTCTGCCATGTCATGGAACTAACTCACTCTCCAAATCCTACAGAACATCATCTTTCAGAGTAGCTGGTCCAGTTGCTCTTAAACATTCCTTTTTTAATACCCTTTTTCTTCTGCTTTACTAACTCTACTAATAAAATCACCATTATGTTTCACATACTTGGATTCTGCTCATAGGGTAGACTGGAATGTAATCCCTGTATGAATGCAGGAATATCATAAACTGCAGAAGAATAAAATATGTTATTTAAACTAGCAAAAGATCAGTTTATACTGTGAGATGTTCCAGCCACATGAACTTCAGTGAAATACTGAGAATTACAACTAAACCCCTTGGTAAAGGGAGAGTAGAAACAGAATCATATGATTTATTTAAAAGAAAGGCTTTGTAGTAGTCCAGAATCTTTCACTGTCCCTACAACTACACATGCAAGCCACTGTACAATCTAGGATTTAGAAAGGGTTGATATATTCTAGAGTAGGAAAGCAATAGAGATTTTACAAAGCTCAGCCCTCACTGCATCCTTAGATAGTTTCATTTTTTATGAACGTCCATGTTTCTTTTCAGTCACTTTCTCATTTTCAGAACTACCTAACATGTTCCTCATCCTGATGCATGTCACTAGATATGCTGCAAGTAACTCAGATTTCACAATTACATAAACTACAGGGCTTCTGCTTTTTATCAGAATACTAGCGTGACAAGCAGTTTCATTTCATTTCCAGCACGACAATTAGTTTTGTTTCTTATGCAGCTCACTAAAGTGCTGCCAACAGCATATTAATATAAGCTTCCAAGAAAAAACATGCTTGGTGCCTGGACAAGCCAGGCCCTTTCTAACATGTTGTAATATTAAAAAACCAGGAAGCCAAATAGCCAGGAGGCATGCATTGATTCACCCTTTGTGGCTTTATTTTTTGACGTTGCATTACATTAGACTATTCAGCCACTGGATTTTAACCCTGACTGCTGGAGAAACAGTATGCTTAAAAATCACCTAGTTGATCTAATTAAAGAGTTTATTTTTGTTTCATGTTAACAAAACATTATTCAGAGAAGGAATTATTTTTTTGTTGTTCTTCTTATGCAGTAGTGCACCCTGTGCCCTCACACTGACTTATCTCCTGGGAGTGTCAGCACCTGTCAGCCACACAGGTCACACCCAGGGTTTCAGCTCAGACGAGAGCACATCATCGCTGGCCTCCGCAGGGGACAGGACCGCGGGGCTCTCCCGGGACAGCCCGGCCATCAGCACCTCCCCTTAACACAGCCTTTGCAAGCGAGTTACTTCTCTGAAGAGCTCTATTCTGACCGAACCCGGCCTCCCCAGCCGTGCGGCCTGCCCCTCCTCAGCCCCCCGCCACAGCCCTGCCGGTCACTCACACCGCTGCCAGCAAAGCACCGGGCTGCCAGCCAGGGCCGCCGGCAAGCAATCCCAGTCGGGAAGGACGCCTAAAGCCCCACCAGCCCGACGTACCGCTCCCAAGGCGCTGTCCCTCCGTGCCGTGCCGAGCCGTGCCTTTCGGGGCGGGGAGTGAGGGCAGGGCCGGGCTCCGGGCAGGAAACTGCTGCTGCTGCTGCCAGCCCTGCCCAGAAACGCCGGCATCCCACAGCCTTGCTCTCCGTGACATTTAACCATTCCGATTCAGCCCGTTTAAAATTAACTAACTTAATTTTTGCCTTTTAGTCACGGGACATCATGTTTCATACAGGTGATGACCAAGTTCTATTATGTGCGTCCTGAAAGGAGAACAAATGTGTTTGGGACAACTTTACCTGGCTTATAAGGCAGGACCTGTCACGATTCGCAAGGCAGGATTCGTGACTAGGTTCTTTTGATCTCTGGGTGCAAAAGACAAATAGCAAAGGGACTCAAGTTTTGCTCAAAACAACAATGCACTTTTCTTGAGTGCCAACATCAACTGTATGCGACAGAGGGGAGAGAGAGAAAAGATGTAAAAAGGACAGTGAGGAAGAAGAGGGGGAAGGGAATATAGCTACCAACGAAGAGACGAGAACCCTCGTGGTCCAGCCAATAGGTTCGTCTTCTTCCCTGGGGATATCTCAGAGAGGATCTCTTCGAAAAGTCCCTTTATAGTCCTTTTTGTTAAGCAGTGATCACCACAGTAACATCATGAGCTAGAAGCAGAGTACCCCCTTGCACAGGTATATGCTGAAACATGCCTTGCACAAGTGCGTGCCCAAAGAAGCCCAAACATGCTGCATCTGCTCAGGTGTGCAGGACAGATCTCCAGCGCAGCCCTTCCCGCCTGGGCAGCAAGAACTGGCGCCGACGCTTGTGTCCTGTACCCATTTATCAGTCCAGTGGCAGGCAACAGCTTGGCTGCTGTCCCATCTCAGCCAAACCAGTCACTCTGTGCAAAAGTTCTGCTCAAAGTTTTTGGGGCTTTTTAGGGATTCCAGTTTCTGTCCTTGCGACGGACGTGAGGCAGATAAAACGATCTTCGGACCGTCTCTTACAGGACCTCAGGGTAACAAATATATTTATGTGGACTTCCTAGTTGCGGGAACAAGAACATAGAATACTGAATTGTTTGCTAAACAAAGGACTCGGAGCCAGTTGGCTCACACCCTGTTTAACAGCTCTGGTGAACAGCTCTTCTGCATCCATGTCTGCACATTCACGTACATCAGACTGGAGATGCTGGTGTCCACGTACCTCTTCAAAGGAAACTGTATTTCAAGTAAACCACACAAATCTGATCTCAGTAATTGGTGCATCCATGAAACCCAGGACTGGGGATTCAATCTGAATCCTTAACCAAGAAAACACATTATTAAGTGTAGGTCGCCTTGTAGCTTTACATACTTCTGTAGTCTTTGTCTTCTACCTCCTAAAATAAGGTCTCTATTTCAGTATTGAACTTTCCATAAAAAAAAACCAAACCAAAAAAAAACCCCAGACTATAATTCTAGCCCTGCACTGCATTTCACCTCAACACCAGATATGACAGGGATTTGGGGATTTTTTTTTTGCTGCTTTCCTCAGGTACAGAAGAATCTAATCTAAAGCTGACTAGCATTTTCCTGCACATCTGCACTGAGTCCACTAAGAGGATTAATAACAGACACCAAGAAATAGGCTTTAAACTTCTCTTAAGAAACACATACAGAATTATTTTGACATGGTTAGGAAATTAGAAATACATGGTAGCTTTTGATATCACCCTTCTTTTTCACAGGAATATAGCATAGTTGTATTTAGCTTGGTCCAGATTTACACACTGAAATTCAAATTGTACTACCCAGCAAACATGACTTTTTGACATAGAGATGCATGTTATTTCTTAGATGAGAATATCATTGTCCCATCAAAGAGAACAAAAATAGCAGCATATCTCTTCCTTTCAGACATCTATCAGTAGAAAAAAAAAAAACCTATTCACCTGCAGTGGTAGAAAAAAGATGCCATGATTCACAAAATACAGTTTATTTCCCATATCAAATAATGTTCCGGTTCTTTTCTTATCCATCTAGGATCACTGATGTTTTAACTTGACAGCCAGTGCTTTTCTGTTAGATCAGGGGGTTGAAATTGTCAGTACCTTTTTATTTTCTCCAGTGAGCAGATTTAATCAGCAGAGGAATACCTGAAACAATAAGAAAAGAAGTTGGAATTGTTTCAAGAGAAGTAAGAAAATGATCATGCTAAATTACTAAAGCAATTTAGTTTTTTAGTTTTAAGCACATTTACCTGAAAATAAACACTTTTTGTAGGTTCTTGACCCCATTTTCTAGGCATGTTGCTTATGGTCTGTCTCTTCAGAACATTACTTCCTACTGCTTTACCTTATGATGCTCCTGACATTGGCTCCTCATCTGATCCTGTGGTGCCCAACACCAGAAGTGGGACCAGTTCCTCCACCAGCTTCTCACGCAGAGGTCTCCAGCAACCTGGAGTTGAAAAAAGCAGCTCTCATCTTCCTTGCTAACATCACCTAACCAGCTCCTTTTCCCTCAGTGCTCAGGCAGTACATCTGTATGAGAGGACACAGGAGGAAGTTCATTCAGGAGAACAATTCAGGAGAGCAAACAGCCTTTGCGTAGCTCAAACTGTGTTTATCCGCAATTAACCTCAGGAACGGCACTGTTTGCACTGCTGAAGGAAAACAAAGTGGTTACTCGGGGAGTTGCTTTCTGTGCCTGTGGACACAATCCCACACAAGACTCCCTTCTCAGGTGTTTGCGATCGGGAAAGCAAACCTGGAACAGCAGACACGAGAGATGCAGAGAAAGATAAGCCGAGAGTAGTTGTTGTCTTAATAAAAAAACATAGGATGTGAGATTTGAGGCACAAACTTGAGGGAGCTACCAGGAAATAAATTAAAAGAAAGAAGAAAAAGAAAAAGAAGGAACAGAGGAGAAAGAAAGAAAGAAGGAAAAAAAAAAAAGAAGATTCCTCCTGTGATAGGCCAGACAAAGCTCCTGAGCTGCACCAGCTGCAGCCCCAGCCATGTGGGTACAATTTTTTTCTGTTGTTTCCCATCCTTCACTAGTGCACATTTTGGGAAAAACTTTAGCAGACAGTACCTAGTTCTGCATTCATATGTGTGAGTACTTATCCTAGCCTTAAAGACTGTGGACATCAGCAATGCTGCTGAGGGGGTGATTTAAACACAGCAGAATCAGCAGTTTAGCATGTGTATATGAGTTTGGGGAAAGGTAATGATTCAAACTCATCTGTTCTCTAGCTGCAGTGTGTGGCTTAGGCAGAGAGATCCCTCATGCCTCATGCTGAAAATAAAAGTGGTTCCACTTTCTAATACTGAATTTACAGTGTTCATTTTATCCCCGAATTTTGATGACAAAGTGATAATTACCTGATACAATTTTCACAGTATTTAGATCTTGCGTGGAGAGTTCAGATTTTAAAACACTGCCGCCAACCTAGCTATTCAAATTTAAGGAATCTTATCCAGAATCAGTAAGTTGTTTTCCTTTTTTGCATTTATACTACATGTTATACGCAAACTAGTAGTGGTTTTGAAAGCAGATAGGCAAATAACATAATGTTCCAAAATCTACAAATGTTACAAAATAACATAATGTTCCAAAAATCTACATTTTAATACAGCATGATGAGTCTAGTATGAGCCTTCCACCAGTGTGACAAACATAATGTGCACGCAATAAAAGGCAGTTTAAATCCAAATATTTTAAAAAGTAGATAAATTACTATTCTTATTAGTATTGGTATTATTTCCTTGATGTGGAACTAGGGCAAATGACACCTGACAGGCACCTGACATCCCCTGAGTCTTAGTGTAGCGCTCCTTTTGTTTTGGTAGTTAAGCCTTCACTAATTTAATAAAATATGTATTCATGAATCCAGAAGAAGCAGCTAAAACGTCATCTCTGTATTAAAGATCTGTAATTGTGAAATTGTAAATTGTAAACAGGACTGTTCATATATTTGATTTCATTTAACAATGTCAAATCAGTCAGCAAGCCTGCAGTCTAACAAATGAGGTTTATGTTTTCCTTTGAGTTGGAAACTGGGTGAAAATGGGTTTAGTGTTGTAATGTCTTAGCTAATTCAGCATCCAGATAGCATCAGTGGACAGCTATGAGTACCAAACCACATAAAGTAGCATTCCTTATATTTTTACATATCCTGAGGAGCAACATGTCCCCCTGGGCTGTCACTAACAATTGTAATAATCACTTACAGAGGAAAAGCAGTTCCCGCAGAGAGCTGTCAGCCATCACCATCAGTCTTTCCTCAAGATATTCAAACACGAGGGGAAAACAACAACTGAACAACAATGGAAGCAATGATACACATTTGGTTTTGCTACTAAATGTTTTTATGCCAAAGTAATTTCTTTCTCAGACTGAGAAAGAGGCTAAATAAAGTTTTACTGCTGCCAGTCATACAAGGTTTTGAATGTCAGCACTGTAGATCAACTGCCATAAGCTTCTTTGCAGTCAGAAAACAGGATATTGGGAGGCAAAGAACAACTCAACATAAAGAAATAGGCCATTACAGTTTACAGCATTTAGGATTAACTGTGGTACCAACAGTTTAAAACGTAGCTTGTGCAAATCCTGTTTTCTGCTGAAGGGATATTGCTACTGCAGAGATACTTACAGGGAATATTCTCCTGGGCATGACTTTGTTCCTAAAAAGTATAAATACTAACAGCTTAATTAATGAAATACACCAAAAAAATCAAGTCAGGACAATTCCATCCCGGGCAGACATCCAGCTCTGTACGTCGAGGCTGGCACTCTAAAGTCCCAGGCTGCTCCGTTATCTGTGTTTGGGTCCTTTTTTTGGGGGGGAAGGAGGGGTTTTGCAAAGCTAAGTTTTTAATTTAAGCGCTGTTGCAGGAGACACTGAATCATACAGCAGCAGTGGCGTGCTAGTGGTCCTTGAACTCTCCCACTCTCCCTCCCTCCAGTGCCTTTTCTCAGAAGCACATTCCGTGCGTGGGTGGGGTTCGCTGGCCAAACTCCTCTCGAGCCAGTATTGCTGTGCCGCTGTAGCGCTGGAATCATATGAAGCAGTTGTGTCAGCACACCACGGGCCCTGGGTTGACACTCCCCTTTGAAAATGTCCATGAAACAGGGAAGCCTGGAGGCAGCAGCCCTTTGCTGAGGTGCACAGGGTACACCTGCTTGCGGGCAGGAGTCCCCTCTGCTCCCTTTGCCCATCCTCCATAGCCCCTCCTCACCAGTCACACCTCTCTGAGCACAGAATAATGCAGTGCAGCACCCAGGCACACACCTGTTTTCATTCAGAGTATCTTCATCTTTTGGACACTAGCATTGCATTTGAACTCAGCATTATGAAAAAATAATGCCTTTTAAACTTACGTTCTTGATTAGGCACCCTTGGCTTGTCCGGGAGCTGCTGATAAAGGAGAAGCTGGGTTTGATTGTGCTGTGATAAACACTGGCACTTCTTTCATCAACACTGGGACAAATAGAGAAATACTGATACACAGAACCAGGCTGAGAAGGGGATGTTCTTAAAACCAATGAAGTCCAAGTTAATCTGTTTCATAACAGACTCATCTGATAAAAACATACTAGGACCTCGAGGCTTCCTTTAATTAAGAAGATAATTAAAAAGTTGTAAATGTAGAAGGACCACTAGATCTGCAAGAGTTTATGAGGTGAATTTACAGCTCAATTAAGAATGAAAATTGAGGAAGCCCGGCACCAGGCACTGCTTCTCACACAGACAGCTGGGGGATCTGGGGAGGTTTTGGAGAGGAGAAGACATAGGAGGAGGAAAATGGAAAATATTTACACCTGATATAAACCCTGTTCACTATTAAGACCTAGTCACCAATGTCAGGTACTGTAAACTTTTACCTCATACTGATCACTTGGGATGTGGGATAATCACACATGAAGAAATTGCTCATCAAAGCAGTGGCCTCACGCTCAGACCAGGGCCATTTCCCAGAAATCCTGAGCACAGCTTTCAGGAGGTTCACATTTAGTCCTACTATTTCCTAAATCAAGTTTTATAGATTTGTTACTCCCAGTCCAGAAGGTTTCTCTCCCTGGTTGCTGTATCATGTGGTATTATAAATTGCATTTGCCATCCAATCTCTGATTCAATTTCTTAGTGTAATGGACCTGCTGGTTGTTACTGATCAGGCTGTTACAGATGCCCTCTCCTCTCTTCCTGTCCCCTTAACCATGTCTCTGCTGGCAAGGCAGCAGCAGGATGCATCCACACTGCCTGTGCTGATGGGAGCTCCTGGCCAGGCTGCAGTTTCCCTCCCAGCTGTGACAGGTTTGCAGTGCACTGCCAGAGGACACAGTCCCATGGACACACTGCAGGAGCCAGCCCTGCCCAGACGCTCCTGCACAGCTGCAGGACCAGGTTCTGTGACCCATGGCCCCCCTAATCCTGAGAGGTCCAACACCCTGCACTTGCAGCTTCTGAAAAAAGGTGGCTGACAAAGTCTATGCAGGCAGACTCTGCAAGTTTATGAAACCAGTATGTTCCTGAAGCAGGTTTTCAAATTTGAATTAAAAGTTTTTTTCACATTGGTGTTTGCAATTATTCTATATGATTCTCTTTCAGTGATCATTCCCAGAACTTCAGGGCATGTGATTTCTGCCCAGTTAGATCTATACCAGCATTAATCAGCATTTTCTATGGCTTTAGAACAAACATTTTACACCATTTCTAGTTATTCTCTCTGAACTAATAATACCAAATACTTGCCGTTAGACTGTCTACAATCACACTGGACTCATCTGACAGAAGGCCTTATGACCTGACCCTAAGCCAAATGTTTGTTTTATTGGCCTTTCAATGAAGCCCTGTGGCTTTAATGCTTCACTGAGGTGCTGGAACTCTAAACCCTACTACGTCAACCAAGACTGCAGTTAAGTTAACATTGCTTTATAAATGAGACACTGAACAAAGCTACTTTCGAACTTTAATTTCTGGGACCACCATGGGAAAAGAGAGTAATCTGAGACTTTTTCTTCTTTTTTTTCTTTACTACATCTGTGACGATGTATCTGCTTGAGGAAAGGCTTCTATTTCAGTTTGTTATAACTGTTTAGATTAAAAACTTCACCAAGAAAGCAAACACATATTTGTAGTAATAAATATATATGGTGCTAAGCACATCAATGCTGCATGAGGCATTTTGCATCTCTGCAGATTTTCTTAAACATTTTTTCTCTCTTAATCATCTCTTACCAGTGATATTCCTGAAGTACAAGATAAAAGACTATTATAGCTTGAACAGATCAGCAATGCAGTAAAGAATTATGATTTCACCAAGCGGGCTCTTATTTCGCAGCAAAGATCCATTATTCTTTTCCACTGAGAATATATTTGTAAAGATCATATTAGACCTCACTTCTGATTGAAAACATTCATTTACTCTTAGAAAAATTTTATTCTCCTTGTGTCCTCCTATACCCCCTGCTAATTTTGCTCACATACTCTTGCCTTAGCTCATGTTACCCTGATTTTGCAGGGATTTGTTTTCATCAGGCTCCTCCTCTTCCCAAGCTCCGCAGTCACTTGCCCTTCTCTTTTGGCAGGGCCAAGGGTATTACCCAGGGTGGTGAGAGTTCAAATAAAACCTTGTGTTCAATGAAGCCACTCAAACACTGTATTGGCAAGAGAGAACTGCAAAAGACCACAAGAGTTGAGATAAACTATTTTATGAGAGTTTTAAATGAGCATGTTAGTCAGGTCGTGAATACAGCTTTTTTATTCCTCAGCCACATAACCACACCTCTTCATGGCAACAGAAGGTTGTATGGCAGTCCAAAGCACAGATTTATTGGAGGAAGTAAGTTCATCTTTTGAAAAAACACAAATCATGAACAAAACACCTGGTCCCACTGCGGCTAAAAGCAAACAGTTTCACCTTACGGAAGGTTTTGTGGATCACGTGTGTGCTTTATTTAGGTGCTACACCTGCTGGCACAGATGATCTAGGCATATCAGTTACTGTTTCTGTGCTTTGGCAAATACTTTACTCTAACATTGAGATCTCTTTGATCTTCTGACACACTGCCTGTTTGCACAAGGGCTTCTATCTGCAGTCCTGCCTAGATTTATTGTCTTGTCTTTATTTTATATCACCCTGAGACTTTCACGTCATCTCCTCAGTCACTGATTGCAGTTACTGAGCAAAGCATGAAGCAAATGCACCTGTTCAGCCTTGTTCCTCAGTGGCAAGGACAGAACCACCACACACTGTGTGTTTTTAACAATGCAAGTACTGGTTTGGCATCACAATGATGAATGCTGTATGAGCATCCACAGTAGACAGAAGACATACAATGACCCATTGTGCAGATCAGCAAAAGGAAAAAAAATCTCTTTGATCTTCTGTTAGGCTCAATTGGGAAAGGAAAGTGATCAAACTGTGGGACTGCACTGACTTGTGAGGGCAATATCCACTGTGTCAAGAAGGATGAAATACAGTTTACACCACTAATTCTTGGTGGGATTCCACTCTTCTGTGAGTTTGTATTTCATTTTATATCAGGCACTTGAGAGTCTGAATGCAATAAAACCAGAGCTAAAACTCTTCCTGATAGGGAAAAATTTAATTAATTTATTTACCAAATATTTCATTTAAGTAATAACCCACTTTTCCTGGCTTCTGCTAAACTTGTTTTTATCTCAACTGTTGCATTTTCAGAGCATTGAAGTGATGCTGCTCTCATATGGTAGGCTTACTTAAGTGAAAACATTTCAGAATCAAATGTTTAAAACTGTTCCAAGCTCTAAGAAGTTTCAAGTGCACATACAGTTTTTGGTTTAAATACTGGTATTTTTTAAAGTCTTTTGAATTTCAAACTGTAAGATTCGAAATCTAATCTTATTTTCAAGGGTTCCAAGTGCAGTGTGGCTGATCCAGTCCTGGGCAATGCCAAAGGCTAAAGAATGCACCCTTTTTGGGACTTTACCGAGATGTTCTGAGCCTTAATCTACAACTATTTGGAACTAGAGATAGGAGAGAAGATAAGTAAACTAATTCTACAATGGTTTGGGTTGGAAGGGACCTTAAAGCTCATCTTGTTCCAACACCCTGCCATGTGCAGGGACACCTTCCACTACCCCAGGCTGCTCAGAGCCCCATCCAGCCCGGCCTTGGACACTCCAACAGATGGGACATCCACAGCTTCTCTGGGAAACCTGTGACAGAGCCTCCCCACCCTCAAAGTAAAGAATTTCTTCCTTATATCTAATGTAAACCTGCTCTTTTTCAGTTTAAAAACTGAAACATCCCTCCTCATCTTGTCACTACATGCCCTTGTCAAAAGTCCCTCTCCAACTTTCATGCAGCAACTTTAGGTACGGAAAGGTGCTATAAGGTCTTGCTGGGCCCTTCTCTCCTGCAGGTTGAACAACCCCAGCTCTCTCACCTTCTCTTCACAGAAAGCCCTCTGGATTATTAATTATTAACAAATTATTTTATAAAACCTTTTTTTATTCCTATCCTATACACTCAGCACACTATCCTATATGTAATAGTCAAAATATCTCTCTTGGATTTTCCAAAGTCAATAGAATTATTCTTTTTTAAATAAACATTATTTTGATGCTTTGGGCTCTTCAGCAAGCCCAGAAGAAATTTAAAAAAAAAAGCTCAAAACTTTCTCTTGAATTCTAGAAAAGTGTGAAACACACAAGGTATTTCTAGTTGTGATCCTTGCTCTGATCCCAGGCAGCATTTCCTTTCTTAGTCTTTGTTGGTATAAATGGGCATTATCATCATAGCTGCCCAAAATGATTCCTGATGGTAAAATACAATTTCTCAAGGGTTTAGAAAAGACAAGTAGATAGAAAACTAATACTGTCATTAGCCTTGCCCAAAATTCACCCAAGATTGCGAGCAATCCGTAAATGACTTAGAAAAGACTGATGAAGCAAGGCTGGATCTTGACACATGCACTGTGGTACTTCCTTTAGGGCACTGGGTAACATGGTCCAGTGAAAGGTGGCCCTGCCCATGGCAGGGGCTGGAATAAGTGATCTTTAAGGTCTCTTCCAAACCAAACCATTCTGTGATCTGTGGGGAAAAGGGAGAAGGCAGAAATGAAAATGCCCAGGGTCATTTCTAGATAGAAACAGGTATTTCTCAATAGAGCAATGTCTGCAACAGAAGCTTGCAGGATTTTTCATGATATTGTTGTTGCTTTGTGTGGGTTTTTCTAACACAAAACATCAGCAATGTAAATACAGCACTTACCTGGTGTGCCTGGAACAGAGAAAAAAAAAGTCCTTCAAATGAGTATCTTAAATTGGAAAAACACATCAAGTTAATGAGTCCTGATGAAATGACTGTCATTTTTCCTTCAATACTCACCCAGATGCCAGAACAAAAACATTTTTAGACATAACTATAAATGGCCCACAGGGACTTAAACATGGAAAATTTTTCATTTGAGTTTCTGTGTTTTCCAATCTAACATACCTCAAGTGCAACTTCCCATGTAGGGGATGGAGAAGAGAACTAATCTGTCAACATCTGCTCCTACTTTAGATAAACAGCAGAATTATTAAGGTCACTCGAGCAGGGACTTTCCTCCCAATTAAAATTTTATGTGAGAACTTGTATGTCTTATCAACTCCTTTTCCTACATGGTTTTTAAAGGATTAAGCCTGCAAGGTGCTGGGCTGTTTGAAATAAGAGCCCACACAGTGCTCACTTAGCTTTAAAGACTTGAGCAGTCTGCATGCTTATCTGCTTGCCAATATCCAGATTTTAGGATATTCTGCCCAGAGACTACATCATAAGAAATACACACAACTGAACCTGCAGCCTCAGAACGCATTGAAGTTGGATCTATGTAAGATTGCTTCGCTTATTTATTCCTCATGAAGGATGATATTAAATGAAGGATAGATTTACTCCATGTAAATAAATTTACGCCAAAATCAAGACTGGCAGAGAAGCTTTGTGAGTAGCTGTGCTGCAGTTCTGTACCCTGCTGCAGAACTCCACAGTGGAAACAGAGCCCACCAGCACGGACCTCAGTGTGTGCCTGCCCATGGTCTATGAGACCTGAGCCTGGGTGCATTGTGTACTCCCCTGTACATCAATACAGTTTTATATGAAAAACTGCAACTTTCAAGTACATCTGCTGGGTATGAGCACACGAGGTCAGGCCTCCGAGTCCTACTGCAATGCTGTAATAACTATGCTTGTACTTCCTTTCCAGAAGAAAATTAAAGCAAGAAGAGAGGTGAGAAGTCTCTATCGTTTTTGCAAAGAGAGACTGGAGGCAAGACCTAATTGGGAACTGAGATTAATTTTCAACGTCAATCTTTTGTGCTTTGGCAAGAACACTAAGAAATATGTAAGAAAGCAGAAAGTTGTATGTGACCTGGGCTGTCTCATTCAAAAAAGTAATTATTATTATCTTAAACATTATTTTGTTCACTTCAGAGGACTGAAGTAGGAAAATGCTGACAAATCATGGATAAGATGTTGTCTTGTGGCAAGGACTAAGAGAATTCTTCAATTATGATTTCAGATTTAGGAAGCTATTCCTAAGTGAGATAAAGTTTAGAAAAATATCTAGGATTTTAGAAAAAAAAAATAAAAATGCCACAAAAACCCCAAATCTCCTTTCACAGTATATGTGGCAATTTTCCCTAATGAGCTGAAGTGGTTTTTGCCCTCTAAGGGAGCCATTTTAAGTCAAGAAAAAAGCACATCAAAAAATTCTAAAGTTGATTTTTGAATTAAACTAGGATTCATGATTCTAACATAGAACATACCATTCTAATTGAAAAGAAATCAGTACAACTAAGATGAGCATAAGGAGGAGGAAATTTTGTATTTTTTACAGTTTCACTTAGACCACTCTAATAGAAAATGTGCATTTTGGGTAATTTCCAGGTTTGTCTAACCCGAAAAAAAATAACCAAAATTGACACAAAAAGATTTTTTCAATACATGCAGCTAAGTCTACAAAGAGAAGTACTCTTTTTGTTTCCACCAAATTATCAGACAACCAAAGAATCTCAGAACTCACAGAGACTCTGTGTCTTCACTCTCTTACAGAAAGTGTCTGAGTTTCCCACAGACAAACCAGCTCCTCCCCACGCGCTGGTGCCACCTGGGTTTGTGTCACTACAGGTGACTTCCATCCCTGTGCCCCAGTGCAGCACATAGAGAGAGACCATCAGGACATGACCTTTTTCCCATAGAAACCTTCTGCCTTTCTGGGGGCACCACTAAACAGCAATCTCCTTCACACATGGCACTTTCTGTTTCTGCAGAAGGTGAGAAGTGTCCTGGAGCTGGGGCTTCTCCTTTACTCACCTGCAGAAGCTGGAGAGATGCTCCAGGTGCAAAAACTAGGTTGGGTGCTGACCAGAGGAGCTCACTTTGTGGGAGATTTTATTCTGCCCACGCTCTGACCAGATCTCATAAAATAACCAATAATTCAGCTGTAAATTGCAGGCAATAAAGATAACCCAGTATCATATGGAAGAGTTTTAATATCAGACACAGAAAATAAAATCCTTCAGTTAAGAGCAGAATTTAATTAGAGATTAAAGGTATGTTGGACTTTAATGAGTATCCTGGGTACAGCTTATGATGTGTGAAAAGGTAAATATTGTCATAATGAGCTGTTGCTGCCATCTACTGAACACGAGGAGTGTGAACCACATGGTTACAGTTTGGCTAATGATCAAAAATATTTGCTTGGCTGGATTAAGTAAAATTTCTGTTTCATTAGAGCAATCGCGTTCCTTTCTAGATGATACCCAGGACACGAATTTGCTTTAGTAAATACTTGTGACCCTTTGGGAGATTCTGATTTCTCCTTTGGGAGCAACTCCTAGCCTTTGTGGGAAGTGTGAAAGGTGAGCATAGGTAGCTCCCATAACGCCCAAACACATTGCTATTAACAAGAAAGGGTTATTCGTGGGAGCTGCAGGTTATTAAGATCTTAGCATACATTAGCTCTTCCTAAGCAATATCATGCAGATCTCCACAAACTCTCCTGAGGATGGATACCTGCACTTGTGTGGAAGCTGTGGTTTGGATGAACCACCTCCCAAGCTGGAAAAGCACTGGCATTGGCACTGAATTTCTTCCAGGATGCTGAAGGGTGAGACAGAGGTAAAACAGGCTGCTGAGGGAGTTCTAAGCAGAAAGAGCTAAGCCCCACTGCTTGTTTTATCCAGGGGATGAGCCTGTTCCTCTATATTCCAGAAGCAGCCTCTGAGTGTAAACAGAGGCATTCAAACATACTCATATACATACACATTAACAGCAAAACCCCCTTGTATTAACACAAAACAGCAACAAAGTCACTAAGTGCAAGGAATTCAGTATTATCATTTGGTTGCAATTCATTAAAAAATAAATGCACATATTGCTTACTTACAAGGCATGTACATGGACACTCACAGCCAAATTCAGCCCTGCAGGTAAAGAAAACCTTATTTTGTTTTGTCTCCTTTTCAGTGAGGTTGGACACATTTGCTTCAGAGGTGTCCTTGGCTTGTTAAGGGTCACAAGAAGACTGGAAATTGTAGAGGAAAAGTGGGAGATAGGCAGGGATCCTGCTGATCTTACAGGCACTGAATACAGTCAAGTGTTCAGACACACACAGCTAACAACAGTGCACACGAGCCAAGACTATGGGCTACAATAACAGTGACTTCTGTCGAAGATGGCAGAGGGATTTAAAGAGCAAAAAAATAGTCTGGTTCTTTTTCTCAGTCTACAGCCAGAGTGCAGGAGCTGAGTTTAACAGAACGACAGCAGTGTGAGAGCAGCGAGAATAGCAAAAAGTATCCTGTATTCCTCTGCAAATTCCTGAATTTCCACAGGAGGGAGCTTCTTGCCCACGAAGCTCACAGGGTGTTTCCTCCTGGGAAAGGTGGCAGCAGTGGCTCCCTGCGAGCTCCCAACTCGTGCAGCCTGATTGCACTGCTAAGAGTCACGGTGAGAGCCAGCAGTGAAAAGGTTAACAGATAATGATGATTGTCAGAGCTTGTTAACCACAATTATTTTCAAGACATATGTAAATCTGTATAAATACCTAAGTGTGGTATATAATCTAAAACATACTGTTTAAATCTACAAGCATTCCTGAGTTAATTTCACTGTGGGAACGTTAGTTGCAACTTCCTGACTTCACTGTGTTTGAATTCATATCCATGAACATTAATTTAAAATTAGTCTAAATATTTGTTGAGAATTAATCACCTGATAAATTTAGCTCTTTTTCATTTTTATGAATAATTCATTATCTCCTCTCTTTCCGTTGATGTGTTGGTTGTTTGCAAGAATTGAATTACTGGTTGACACAAAAAAAAAATTCAGAATTTCTAGCGATTTTTAAAATGTTTCCCTTAGAAGCCTGACTGGCAGCTGAGAGCAATTTGGTTTGCCACCAATATTTTATGGTACTGGTTCGCTTCTTGAAGGACCTGTTGGAGTTTTTGAGAGCCATAAGCAAGTTCGTACAGCAAACACATTGCAACAACAGCAAAAAAATCTGTTTATGTCTTGCATATATATCATTCCTACAAAGGAAGTTTGTATTAGCAAAAGGCTGTTGGTGGGAATGTTTGGGAACAGTATGATGAGATGTGACTGCAGGAATAAACAGCTGTGTAAAACTGCTGAACTACAAAAAGCTCCTTCTGCGCAGTCATCATAGAAAATACTTAAGCTTGCCAAAGGAAAAGAATAATTCTGTTCTAGGATGACCACAGGCAAGTCTGAATCAAAAATTATCAGCCACCACATACGACAAAGAACAAACCTTTCAAGGAGAGCCTTGAGTACACGGCAGCAAGGATCCTTAACACTGGATAGTCCAAAGGGAAGTGATTTGTGAGCCCCTTGCACACAGAGGACCATCTCTCAAACTTTATCTATGGCCTGCCACTAGTGGAAACAGTGGAAGATCAGATTTTCAGAATAGACCTTACATTCCCAAGCCTAGGGTTGGTAGCCAAATTTCTGGGTGCCACTCATTAAAATAACCTTTGTCACAAAATAAATTTACCAGAAAATGTAACTTTCCTTCTTCCAAATCACTGAAACAGATAACATATTGAACTTCCCATCGGGTATGTCTTTATATTTGTTACTTTCAATATCAGTTTGCTACTATTAATTAAATAACAAATCAGAAAATTACTTCTAAAATTATAAAAAAGCAAAACCCCCAGAACACACCCTCATGTGGTTAGTAACTGGTACCAGGACTTGCAAGACATCAAAGGCTTCTCTAAACATAGACTTTCATCAGTGATGCTGCAAGCCTTCAGCTAATCCTTCATGATTTCCCATGCAGGAACATCAAAAGAGAAAGAAGAGAATAGCACTGTTCCAAAGCAACTGTGCTCTGTGTGAGAAGTATGTGTTTAGCTACAGCACATATAAAATGTAAGTGGGAAATTATTATTTACGTTAGACATATTTTAATAAACATCATCATTAGCTCCCTGTCTTTTCCTGTAAGGAACAAGGATTTTTGCAGTTCAAAATCATGTCCAAAGCTCAAGCGATTTCTGGAAGAAAATGAAAAAGAATTAGAAATGTGTAAGTCTTCAAAGCAAGAGGATCAATTTATGTTCATTTTTACCTACTGAAACACATTCTGCATATTTCATTGTTTCTGTCATCTTGTTATAATCCATCCAAGGAATTTTCAAAGAACATTAAGTCCTACAAATAAACAAACTATGAATTAGATATGGAAGGCACAAAAATGCAACAATTACTATCAAAAGTCTTACTTGTAGGCTTTTGTTGCATAAAATAATTATATTAGTCAATCACTTTTTATCACTGCCACTGAGAAACAGGAGTTTTGGAGGGGACAATCCAAAAATCTTAACTGTCATTTCTATCCTACTAAAAGCAAAATTTCTGAATTGTTGTTGGAATTTTAAAGCAAACACTTTTCAGTGAATAATTTAAATAGTATTGTCATTTTGGTTTATATTCTCTCGTGTAAGTATCACAGCTGATTTTTAAACCATTTCATGTTAACATAATTATGTAGCAAAAGAGCTACACAGAAAATATCAATTTCTAATTCTAGAAAACATGCATCTTAACTTCATCTTTACCTCTAGCACTGAGTATTCTCCTTCTCATATAATTATGATTATCTTCATGAGATGATTTTTGTAGGAATTTTTATATGACCTGAAGGTCTTACATGCAACACTCAACAGAACTATTGAATTGGTTGGAAATTACCATTAGAAACAACATAACTTTTTTTTTGGTTCATACACTTGTTCAAACACAATTTGAGGGAGTTTCATAGGTTTGAAATGTATGCTGAGGCTTGATCCTGCCATACAAAATACTGAACTGCATGTATAATATTATCTCTTTAATAAACAAGAATTTAAAAACATTTTAAAAAAATCAAAACCATAAAAATTAAAAGGTTTTCAGTTAATTTTTCTTTTAGGTATTGGGTTTGGCTTTCCACTGCACTTGCACTTTTGTAGCTGGCAGCTGGCAGCAAGAGCCCCTTTGGCCCAGCTCTGCAGGTCTCTGTGGGTCTGCCTCTCCACCCTGCACACTTACAATGAGGAAACAAGCACCAATCATTACTGCCTTGATCCTCACATCAAGATCTACAGGAACCTGGATCCCAAAGTTGGCAGTGTTGGTAAAGACGTTGTTGACAAATCCAGACCAATACTTGGAAATTTTGCCAATCGTTGTCATCTCATCGAGAGCTTTTACCTGCACAAAGAAAACAGAGGCACAGACATAAATGTAAACAAATCAAGTGCACACTGATGACATCTCCACAGAATTAATGACTGTGTCCTGACATGCAGAGTATGCTATAGTTGTCAGGTTCTCCTTTTATTCTTATTGCTGCGATGTTCTATTAGTGTCAAATTTCCCTTTATGAGTGGCACGCAAGAAAGGGTCTCCAGTTTGGAAACATCAGCATCTTTAGAGCTGACAAAAAGTGGGAGAAAGCAATTGTGAAAGTTTATGCCAGTTTTGTCTTTCTTTCACAGCAGTGTGGGTTTTTTCCTATCTCATGTTTTTTACACTCTTGTAGCCACACTGCTGCAGACCACTGTTCCCTCAGGGGACAGGTATGCCATGTCTCTCAGAGTACACTGACATTTCATACAGTACCCACTGGAGTCTTCTGATTTGGCTAACAAGTTGATAAACCCAAAAATTCCTTTATGATTCTTAACTAAGGCAAAGCACCTTGTTCACATCAGAAAACTCTCTTCAGGGTTTCTTCAAGTATCCTCATTCTCCATCTCATCTGAGAAATTTATTCAAAGTATTAAAACTTTTAAATTGTTAACACTTGTATGAAACATACCTCAAAGTCAACATCTTCAAAACAGCCACAGGTTGCATATGGACCAATTATTTTTAGTACATCTTCTTTACTTTGATTCTGTATGGTAAACTTTGGCAGAAATGGGTCCCAGTTCTGTACAACGTACCCAGCTATTGTACCTGGCGGGGACTGAACTTCTAACTAGCAAACAAAAGAAAACAACAACAAAAAATGGTTTTAGCTGATTTTATATTAATGTATTTTTCCATAATAGCATATTGTTTACATAATGACAAAATATTTATTTACTGAGTGTAATAACATATTATTTTAACAAACATGGAACTGAGTATTGTGAAACTATCTAATGGTGTTGTTAAATACAGTGGGCAATATGAAGTTTAAAAGCTGCACCAGAAGCCAGCTTACTTACTTTAGACTATATAAAAGCTCTAAACTGGGAAAAAAAATTGTTATTGTATTCAGTGAGTATCCTATAAGCTTTTTTAAGTAGCTGTACTACCAAAGTACCTTTTCTTTAAAAATCCTGATGCAGTGCTAAGAAGGTAAGTGATGAGTTAACCCGTAAAACGTTTTCATAACACAAGAAAGATGTCTGAATAAAGGAGAGTAAAAAAAAATACAGAGGAAAGATGTGATGCTATATGGGATCTGCATTTTTCACTCCAAGCAGCTTACTTCCACATTCTGCAGTTTCCCAGAGATATCTGGCCCTGAAGAGGCAAATCCATGGAGTGAAACCTCAGCCTCCCCAGAGAGGTGCCTCCCAGCCACACCCACTCACCCCAGTGGCCTCCAGGGAGTTTCCATCCTTCACCCTCCTGGAGCACAATGGTGATCTCTGCCTGCGTCAGGGCAAGGAGTGTTTTGGGGAGTTAGACTGGAGAGACATCATCAGACACCAAAGCTTTGTGTGGGCTATCAGCAAGGCCAGGTCCCATGAAACTGGGAACAGAACCCGTTTATGAAGACTAACTTCTATCCAAGGGCTCCCCGCAGGAATTCTCAGCTCCCCAGGGCTGAGGGGGACTGTGAATTCCTGAATTCCTCCCTGCCACCCTCGAGGAGCTGCACGGCGAGATGCTGGGACAAAAGGCATTGGGGATTCCCTCACCTCCTGCAGGAAGCAGGGGCACCAGCAGCTGTAGCATCTCAAGGGTCTGATGACTCGGATCACCTCCCGGTCCTCGTTATCCGCAATCCTCATGGTGAAAGCCCTCAGGGGCGAGCACAGCTTGCGGTCGAAGCAGTCGTTCTCTTCCACTGCAAAGTAAACCCTTTGTCCCAAATGGTTTTTTATCTCATACTTGCTGGAGGTCTCTGTGCCGAGTATGGCTAATAAAGCAAAACATGTAGGACATTAACTTATATAAAGTTTGTTATTACTTTAGTATAATGTCAGTGTATATACATATATATACATATATACATATATATGAGCATTTATTCTAAAAGTCTATGCGACAGATTGTTTAAAAATTTGAAGTAGCAACACAAAGAAGATATACAAGTATAAGGAAATAATAGTGCCAGGTCTGTATTTTGAGGGAATTAACTCAGACTTTGTACACTAAAGTACACATCACAAAAGAGAATTCAGATCCTGAATTTTTTGTTTGGGCTTTTTCTTACTTTATCATCTGTGAAAAGTAATATCCTGAGACTGTCCCACTCCAGTGACAAAGCTTTCACCCAGCAGGCCATTTGAGAATCACGCCAAAACCATTTTGAATGGAAGAAATACATTTTACAGTGTTTTACTGGCAGAACTTAATAATTGTTCAGTACTTTGAAATAAGTAATAAGTAATAAGAAAAATCTTTTGCTTCATTTTCAGTTTCTGACCTTCCTTTCTCTATTTGCTTTGCTTCTCATAGTGTGTTAATTATTGTTAAAGGCAATAAATTCTCCCATGGATTGGAAAGATGGTTAAACTTTAATACCACTAAGAGGGAGGTGTCTGAGGGAGAGAATTTAGGACTGTTGCAGAGATTACTCACCCCTCAGTGGTTTTCTGCAGAACAGGCAAACAATAAAGTGAGTGTTCCCCACACTACCACTACCTAACACCCTGGAGGGTTCACAGTGACTTCAGTGAGCTGAGGCCAAAAACAAGATGCCTTTTGGAGACATCCGTGTATCGGCACTATAAAAGGATGACAAGGATTGCACCATACCTTCCAGAAGCTCCACTTGCTGATGAATAATTATCTGGTCCAGCTGTTTAAAAAAAAAAAAAAAACAAGACGGGGGGCCTTGGATAGGTCTGGGGCTGCCAGTGATCATCTGGCTACTTTTATTGCTCACCTCCCTAAGATTTATTTCCTTCCACAGGTGCACAGGCTGGGTGCCTGAAGGCTCTCGTAAGTCACACTTTAGACTTCTCTCTGAAATTATGGCTGAGGAATGTGACATTAGGCTCTATGGCACTTAAAGAAAAATAATCTTTACTGGGGTAATAAGGAAGACAACAAAGAGCTGTGTGTGAGCAGCAGAATTCACTTCTTGCTCCTCTTTGGCTGAGGGGAAGCCACTTTCCCCAAAGTGGTGCAGGGCACCACGGCAGAGCAGGAGTGAGCCTCGGCTCAGGCTCAAAACATGCAGTGGCCACATCCCAAAGGGCCCTGCTGGAGCAGCCCAGCACGGCAGGAGGGATGCCAGTGATGGCACACGCCACCTCTAACTCTCTGATCTCAGGAACACCAGCTCTGCACCCTAAATCCGGCAAATGGTCTTGCCAGGGTACCAGAATGAGCAAAACAGTGAAACACTCAGCTTCAGAAACAGAAAATGTCTTCCCCCACAAGCTGGTTACAAAGGCAAGGGAAAAACTGCTTGCCATGATACCCAGCTTTGCTGTACTTATTGTCCCTCCAACATTATTCTTTCTTGGAGAACAGTTGTTAGCATTATAAAACCAGCAAGACTTAATTTCAGTCTACCTTTCAGTTTTATGTGACTTTTTATGCCTGTTTTATGTGACAGTTTTAGGCTTTACCAATCTCTTTTCCATAAATTCCTGATGGGCAAACGCCTGGCACAGGGTGTGGCCATTACTCACAGCTGCAGACACAAAGCACACAGCGACCTTCTGAGAGCAGCATGGCACAGCTCTCCAGCGCCTGGGTAGTCTAAAATTCATAAATCTCGCCTGGTACGTATTCAAACTGTTGCAGCCATTTGTCACTTCTAGTCAGCTCCTGCAGCTAGTTCAGGCTGCAAAGAAAAGCTGGTAAAAAGAGGAACTTCTTTATCCCTTTCATTAATCTCTGAAATGTGCATGCCAGTAATTGAAATAATAAAAAATATTTAGACGTAAAAATATTCTCCCAAGAATCTTTGCCGTTTGTTGTTTGGGTCTCATGAGAGAGCTCTTGGAGCTCATGGGAAGGGCTCTGCTGATGGAAAGAGAATAAACAAGTCAAAGATGGTAGGGCTATTTTAATATTTTAGTATTGATTTTAATATGGATTTCTCTCCCCCATGTAGACTTTCACAAAGAAAAGAAAATTAATGAGCCCGAATTGGTAAAAGCTTTGAGTGATTTTGGTCTGTGTATTAGTCTACTGTGCACAATATATAAGCAATGTTGAGACAACACAGCAGTACCACTTGTTATCCTTGTTTTGCCTTTCACTGGTTTCTGCAAGGCAGTTATTCTGATGCATTTTTATTGGGGCACTTGTGGATTGAGGGAATTCTGCACTGGCATTTGAAAGCACCCAAAGCCCTTTGGTTTGACAAGGGTCTGGTCCTCTTGAGCTCAGATATGTTAAAATTCCTTTTACACAGCTAGTTCTCAGTATTCAGTTTTGTGGACATCAAATTTACATCTGATCAATCTAACAAGTCTAAATGAAGAAGTTTTTCACAAAAGTGGTTAAACCTGAATGGTGGCACAACATGCAGCTGAGCTACTCAGAAAATTCTTCTCCAAGGTTTCACTTGTCTATTCCTGCTGTGGGGAAAAGTTCCTTCAATTTTTGTGATGGATGTTGAAAAATTCTTTGTGTTATGGCTGTAATCTGGAAGATAATGAGGTTTAGGTAACTTTTCTTCATAGGAAGGTTTTTAAAGAGAACTAGACATAGAAAGCATGGCTTGTGTTTGCTGAGGCAGAAGCAGTTTTTTGCCCTTCTCTGGTTCGCCTCAAGCAGTCAATCAGAATCATTCCTTTACCTGAACTGACTCCAGGTGTGGGTCTGCAGAGTGAAATATTTCTGGCTGGCCTTTACCTACAGCACACGTATTTTTATTTCCTCTTATCCAATCCCTGGGTTGCTATTTAGAGTAAAATTGTAGGGATGTCTCTGAGACTGACTAAATTTGGATCCTTGTTTCAGAATCAAACATATCATGGTCTTACTGAGAAATATATTCAGCTGTCTCAAATCTATCCAGTTGTCTTGCCCACTCCTACTGGAGAATGTAATTTCTATTTGTTATTCTGTATTTATTCACCATCAGTCTCTATATAATCTTTCTTCCAGTAATGTAATTCTATAAATTAAATATGTCTCTTTCCCACAGTTTGTTTACTCTCCTAGGCACTCAGCCATGGTTCCCTCTCCGATAGTGTTGCTCTTAGTCTACAAATGAAATAGATGGAGTCTTATTTTAAAGGAGGTTCTCTATTCCCTGTGCCCTTCCAGTAGCACCTCCCTGTGCCTGTTCCAGTTTGGACCCACCTTTCCCCAATACACACAGCACCAGAATTACACAGAGTCTCCCAGAAGTCTTCCCAGTGGCATAAATAATTCCAGGCTCTGCTGGAAATATCTTCATTCGAGCATTTAACTACGTGAAAATCTCTTAGTCCATGAGAAAAAATCCCAAGGGATTACCCTAGCAGCTGTGAATCCCACATGCATTCTGCAGGCAGCCCTCTCCCTGCTGGTGGGATCTCCTTTATGCCCCCATCTATCCTGAATGAGCCTGTTTCATTAGTCACACAGCCGGTGTGGCTTCAGCATCACACACCAAAATGCTCTGCAACGCACAGAAACTCGAGCTGGGGGTACATGCCAACAATCAGCTCTGCACACATGCTTCCCACTTTTCAGGCTGCAGAGAAAATTGAGAATAATTGGCAAGGGCTGCAGTACAGGCCAAGAACAAGCATGAATGAGGTCTTCAGTTCCAGTTAGAGCTCTGAGAGCGACCTGCTCTTTTGTCTTAATGTCAGATGCAAAGCTTCTATAACATGGAGTGATAGTATTTGCTTGCCCACTTGTCTGGGTAAATCTGAGGTGTAATTCACATTCGTACAGGAGCCTGAATATGTAACCTGCCAAGTACTTACTATCACAATCACTTTTAGACTAAAAAATGTAGCTTCCACGGTCTGTAAGCAAATGCTCGTGTAATTGACAACACATATCATTTTGTGCTCAAGCATCTTGAAATGAAAGTCATCACTCCACATGAAAAACTGTTTCTGAACAGTCTCCCCATTTCATTGTCTAGGTAACATAGCTCCAAATATAAAATACATTCCATTTCTGCTTCTATACAAAACTACCAGAAATATGTGTCTAAAATACACATATTGAGTGAAGAAAACATTTCCCAGCATCACCAAATGCAAACACAGCAGATATGTATCAGAACCATGATCTAACTACCCTGGGGGCCTGATTCTGTCCCTGCCCATACCAGGCAGGGGGTGTGACACCTTACTCAGCATGCAAGAGTGGCACAACCCAGCCACAGGGGAAATGCAAACCTCAGTCAGTGTCAAAGCAACAGCAGGGAGTGACCTTTCTGGTAAAAATGTTCAGGAAAAGATGAAACTTCTGGAGCAGAGTCGCAGACCATCAGTGCTCCGAGCTCCAGGAGCTGAGAGGTTTCGCAGAGCAAAAGGGACAGCCACATGTTTAGCAGCAGGATGCAGAAGACTTAAGGATTCATTTTTATTCCCTATTCATTTTTTTTCCCTATGAAATTCCATATTCATCTATGACCTACTTCTCTGCCTCCATTTCCAAGCATTTTCCTCTCTCAGGCATTAGCACTTTCTTCCCCATACAGAGCTAACACAAGTTTGTAGCCACTCAGGCTTATGCTTATCGAATTTCTATAAAGGGAATGACAGCAATGAAGAAAAAACTTGTTTCTCCTACATTCCTTATTTCATAGTAATATCAAACAACAAAAAAGTTTCTCCATCTCATACCCTTCCCCCAAGGAGAAAAACCCAAACCTCATCCTCCAGGCTATCAAAGCAACATACAAGGAAAACAAAACAATTCTAACATTCAGAAAGATTCAGGACCTGGTTTAGGTACTCCAGACCAGGTGGCAAGTTATGAGTGTGTGAAGTTTGCATCCAGAGACTTGTTGGTTCAACAGGCATATTCTGTTGAGGAATATCAGAAGAACCAGGGAGGTAATCCTTAAAGATTGACTTGGTTTGTCGCTGAGATTCTGCAGAAAAAAAAAAGATAAAAAAACCCCAGAAATATCAGGATGAAAGAGCATCTAGCTTATTGGATCAAAGCTGGAACACTAACATCGTTCTGCATGTGACTGTATCAGTACTTTGGTTCAGGTCAGGAGTGAGGACCCCAAAGGAATCTCCTGATGGTCCCGCACGTGGAGCACGCCGATTATAAACCTGCCTTAGAACATGCAAAGAGGAATCACGGAAGATGAAGCTAAATCAGGAGATGTGGTTTTGGAGGGCACCTGATCTGCTCTTACAGCACAGAGCCTGTATGACAAGGCTGGAGCTGGCCTGGACTCACACACAGGGGGGCCAGCAGCCCCTCAGCACAGGTTGCCCAACCCTGCTCCCTGTGAGCTGCCCTGTGTGCCCCAAGCTGCTGAGGGCTGGTTTCCAGCAAGATGATTTCCAGCATCCCAAGGGCACGCATAATTTCTCTTAATTAGAGTTAACTTTTCCAGGGAGCTCAGTTTTCCCAAGCTGGATGTTTCAACCCTGATATCAAAGTCTACACAGCCTCTTATAGTGTATTATTCATTATTATCTTAATGCATAGATCATATATCATTATGCTGTCTTTTCTGGTTTGCTATCCCAAGCAAGTCCTTTAGCACACAGTGTTGGCGACCCTGGCCAGTGCTGTGAAGGTAACAAGAGCATTTACTGCCACAGGCACCTGTACATCCACACCCCTCCACAGGCACAGGCACCGTCTCCCAGAGCACAGTGACCACCTTTGGTTTTCCAAAAAAGTCCAGACATTGTTCCTCAGCCTTCAGCAACACTGGTTCTGCAGGAACAAGGAGGAGTGAACTGAAGGTCTCCCCATATAAATGGCAAATCCTTATACTGAGCTGAGCCCTTGTGATTCAGCAGGAAAGCAGTCCCCAAACTGATAGTTTTAATCTCATGTGTGACAACACTTGGACACAATGGGGTTTGAGGTCCAGAAAGAATTTTGGCTCTAAGTCTGAATCTCCCTTTTGCTGTTGCGGGTTTAAATGAGATCCTTTAGTATTATGCGAACTCACTGTGAAAGATTCATCACTCAATCACATTTTGATCTTAATTTGTCTTTGCAGCCACTGCTTTCTTTCAAAGTCTGAGACCACAGGAAGAAGTAACCCCTTTGAATTTGTTGCTGGCTTTTAAAAATGTATAACTGGGTCATAAATATTTTATATGTTCTTCTGCATCATTTTACCTCACAGGGTTCTGTTACTGCCGTAACTCTTGTTGTTACATGAAATGCCACGAAGTAGCCCAGAGTTAGTGTTATTCTTGAATAATAAAGAGAAAAAAAGACAACAAATTGCAGTTCTACCTGTCAAATTTTAAGCGATACAAAAATCAAACAGTAAATACATTAAATATTAATGACAATTTGAGCTACTCTGACACTTTGTCTATTTTTGTGGATGATTCCCATTTCATTACTAGTATAGAAAAACTTAAAAGTTACCATAAAATACAGGGAGTATTCTGTACAAACATAATTTGTAGAGTTACATATTCCTAAAAGGAATTGCCAAGTTTCTTCATATTAAAAACCAACATCATTACTTTTAACTGTTTCTCCTAACTGATATACATCAAAAATATGCAAAACTAGATTTCTCTTATATGGCTAAAGCTAAGCAAAATTTTAAAAAAAACCCCCTATATTGCCAGAGTACAACAATGCTCTAAAACCTGCTTTCTCCTATGGACCTTTTAGTGCTCTAAATGCAGAATGCCTTGAGTATTTTGAGGGCAATAAAGAGGGACAAACACTTGGCAAACCTAGACAAATGTTGCTGAAACTGCCTGGGCCAACACCTGCCTCTGCACATACCAACAGAATGACCTCCTTGGAGCTGCACTCAGGTTAACAGAAAAAGAGATTTGTATCCTTCTGCTTAGTTTAAGTATTTGAAAACCTGGAGAAAATTAATTGAGAAGAATTATTAGATTAGATTAGATGTTGCATGTTTGCCCATAGCCTTGAGTACTCAACTGGCTACTGCTAAAGTCAGTACATGACAAAGATGCACCCAGATAGGAATAAACTGATTAAATTCAGTTATTCTTCAGGTATTATTTTTCATATGGGTTTATCAGGTCTCTGGCCTGTTTTGAATGTGAAAAGCTGATGTAGTATTTTCAAACTGGAATAGGGAAGAAGTGTGCAAAAATAGTGATACCCTTGGCTCAGTACCCACCCTTCCCAGGCATTCTGCACAGACAGGTTCAAACACAAACACTAAATTTTCTGAACGCAGAGGCTAACATTTTATAACATCTTTCATTCTAATATTCATCCTAGTATAGATTTTAGTCTCCTTAGGAGCCTCTTGGATGCTGAAAAATTAAAAGAAGACAAAACAACTGTGCTTTGACTGATGTGGTTTTAGACTGAAACACTCATTTCATCAGAATACTGATTGCTGGCAACACACAAGACTGTAGTTTTCTGTAAACATCATCTAAAAATACAGACTATAGATGCACCTACCTTGAGAGGCCATGAAGCTTCCTGAGTTACTTCTTCAAAGGAAGCCAGGTTAAAAGAGAAGGCTTTTCTTGTTGCGGCAAATAAAAAAAAGCGCACAGCAGGCACAAAACTTCAGAGGGTGTCTGTCTAGTCGCTAGGAGCTCCCCGAGCTCGGGAGGAGCGGCGCGGTCCTCGGGGAGAGCTGAGCCGGGGAGCGCCGAGCCGCGGCAGGGAGCGAGCTCCAGCGGGCAGGGGGAAAGAGACACAGCTGCACTGCACCCAGCGGCTAAACGAACAGGTTAAACCCAAAATCCTGCTTTGTACGGCACGCGCTCATCCCGAGAGCACAAAGGGTCCCTCTGTTTATCTCGGTGTTTGTGTTTCCGCCTCTTCAGGCTGTCATCCAAAGACAGAGGAGCTAATGAAGATGGGGATGGCTCATCCCTAGGAGGGTTTAAAGCCAGGTTGGATGGAGCACCTGGTCTAGGAAAGGGTGTCCCTGTCCAAGTCAGAGGGGGTGGAAGCAGATCATCTTTAAGGCCCCTTCCAACCCAGGCCATTCTATGACTATGATTTCCCTGCAGCTGACCCCAATCAACATTTTCCGTGCACAAAGCAGGAAAATCTGCCTGGGGTTTCTCACTGTACTCCATCCATGTAACATCAGGCAAGGGGTGTCCTCCAAGAGAGGTCATGCCTTTGCCTAGCCCCAGAAAATCATCCTGTACATTCCCCCACTGCCATGCCCTCTCCAATGCTAACATCCCTGTAGGGTTCTGCTGACCCATGAGAGGTGCTTGAACTGGATTTGGAGAATTAAAACAGTCTGCCAGTGCTTTGCTCTAGACAAGCACTGTCCAAAATCGTGACATATATAATTATCCCCATTGCACTGGGAGGAAAAGATAAGGATAAGGAGGGAGAGTAACCTTGACTTACCAGCTCATATTCCTGCCTTGAGTGCCCAACTCTCCACTTGCTGTGGAGATCATCAGGCAGATGTGACCTGCAGGCAGCTGTGATGCATGGCTGCAAGAATGGCAGAGCCTATGCACAGAGCCCAGCAGAGCAGAGGGAGGTGCTGGGGACCATTTTCTGTCCTCTCTGCTACTGCAAGTTCTACTGGTTTGAATCTGTCTGCAGAAGCATGGTGGAGCAGATTAAATTCCAGAGTTTACAGCTCAGGAAGATGCTGATGAGGATTCTCTGAAGGAAGAAGACAGAAAACCCATCCCAAAAAAACCCAGATTACATGGAAGTTGATTTTTATAGACTATAGTAGCAAATGGAAGAGCCTCAGCTCTACTTATGGATTTGGCTATGTGAAATTTCCCAGGAGTTTATCATTGCCTACTTAGGAACTCGCTGGTGCAGTGGCAAGCACAGGGCAACCCAGGAGCCAGACCCTGCTGTGCTCACACCTGGAAACAACCAGAGAAGTGAGAGAGGCAAAAAATTTTGGTGACTGAAAAATGGGTACTAAACAAAACCTTCTGGATTAGGAGGAAGCTTGACATAACTGAAAATAAAAATTTAGAATGACCAAAAGTTTCTGCTTCCTTTCTCCTTGTCAAGGATGGGCTTCTTTGGAGCAGAGGCTCTAATCCTGAGAGCAGAGACAAAGCCTAAAAAAAGAAGAAAAAGTACAGGGATAGTAAACTGATCTTTAAAAATTACAGATGAAAATTCAGATGAGATGGCACTCATTTACCTCTAAAAATGAATAAAGACTTACTTAACCTCCCAGAAAATTAAGGGGAAAAAGAAGGTCCAAGTAATTCTGTCAATGAATAAAACACTCATAATACATTAAGAAATGTGCTTCAAACAGACAAAACACACTAAAAAATAAATGCTGAAAGAAGACATTTCAAACATTTGAAAAGGGTTAGGACTCAGGTACAGCCTGTTGTGCCTCTAGCAGGGGCCAGCCCCTCCTGCAGCCGTGGCTGCTGCCCTGGCACAGGCTCTGGCCAAGAGCTGCCCTGGCAGCATGGGCAGGTTCCCCTCCCCCCACAAGCCAGGTTTCATTTTCCTGCTGTTCATGAAATAAACATTTTCCTGAAATAGTTCTTCCCCAAAGAACTAATTTTTCTGACACTATTTGCCAAATTGCAGTAAATAGGTAACAGAAACACATACAACTTGGCTTTAAGTATATTTTATTTTTTTTTCATTTTTTCCCACAAATTTCCACGTCTTTTACAATGTCCCCTTTTACTCCATTCCTATTGTTTAATTCCAAAGCAATAATTTTAGTAGATTATATCAGTAGATTTCTGAAGGATTTGCAAACAATAGTCTTGCACTGGCATAAGTCCTTACAAGTAAAACCACATATTTAATAATTTCTTTAATTTGAATTTTTGGTGTGTTTTTGGTTTTTTTTAAAAGAAAGACATTATTATTGGTCCAAATTGGCTCCTGCCATGATTAGAAGTATTCTCACTAAGACATCAGGTATAGAAGATTTAATCATATTTATTCAGGCACAAAGACAACCATTCTTTGGTGTCCTTTACATATGCATAGGAAGAATACTCAAAAAAATGAGGACAAATATTTGAAGAATTGTGTGCTGCTCCTTCTAACCCTATTTTAGGGCCTCCAAGAAGCAGAGCAGCAGCACCCAAAGGAGAATTTCACCAAGGCACTGAACTCCCTGCCTCTGCCCCTTGAAGAAGGCTCAGGGGAGGGATATCACTGCCTACATTGACTCTACCAGTCAAGAGTCTCAGCACTAAAATAGAGTACACTGCCTTCCTCTGCATGAATATGCTGGGCATCTGAAACACATTCACAGATATTTAAAAGGAAAAAAAAAAAGGGATTAAAAAAAAGAAATTGGGTCTACATACATATATTCCTGCCACCTCTAAAATATTCTTGCTCCATCCTATGGTGTAAATCTGATAAAAATTGATGGGCAAATCCTTAGAAGGCAGTAGTTAGCATGGATCCATCAAAATCAATGAGCCTATCCAGATCAGGGGAAGCAGTGCTTGGCTGAAGAAGCTTATACATCTAAGACCTTCCTTTTCCCCTTAAAGAAAAATTGCATCTTTTCTACAACTACCACTTCCACAAAAGCCCAGAGATCCATCCCTGCTGAGCTGATGTACAAACACCACTGCAGTTAATGGTTATTACATAAATTACTGCAGCCTGAAGGAAACTTATCCATGGACTAAGACATCCTTGTCCCCAGCACAGAAACAGAACACAGATTTTCCTCCAGAAAGCACACAGTAATAGTCAACCAGATCAAGAGAGAAAAAATGTCATGGGGCTCAGCATAGGTGCTGTTTCTCTGGAGCCTAATCACTCTTCCATTTTCTACAGGCACCACAGCAGGAGTATGGCAGCGGTTTCACAAAAACCAGCTTCACAAGAGAAAAACAGGAGACAGTAACAAATTTCAAAGTATTAGGAAAAGCTGTTTGATTTCTTGTCCTGCTCCCTGCTGCTCAGAAAACTGCTCCACAAACCTGGTGTACTTGTCCTTGTACTCAGCAGGGAGAAGATGACACTCCCCTTTCCCCAGTGTATCACTACGGTCTCCTCCAGGTAAGAAGAAACTGCCTCTCCCCTTGTCCCCACAATCTCCTCAAGTTCAAGCAAGAGAGCTCAGCTCCTCCCCACCTGCCCTTCCCGAGCTACAGGCAGCCAGGGACACACTGTGCCATCCAGCAGCAGGCTAACAGCAGCACACAGGCATCAGGAAATGCACCTGAGCATCACCAGGCAAAGCCTGAGCTTCCCTGCTGCTGACAGGGGTCATCATCAATCACTACTTCCATTCTAAATTTCCTTTCCTTGAAATATCAATCGTGACCAGCATTAAAATGCGTTGTTATTGCCATTTTTTTTTAAATAGGAAATATTATAGCCTTTCTTTCCTTTCCTTGTCTTCCCTTTAGCACAGGAAGAAATGCTGAGAGTGATCATAACTATTAGAGCGTGACCCTGTGCAATTACAAGCCGCAAGTTACATTATTTTACCCAGCATTGCTTTCTGAACTGGAGAGAAAAAAAAAAAAACAAACAATTTCTTAAATCAGCCAGCACCTAGCAGGGTTCTCACCTTGAACTTTCATTTGTGAGGCGTCTTTCTTCAGCTGGTGCCTCCAGGAACTCCTCCCCTCCGAGGACGTCTGCAGTCACGCTGGAATTCCGCAGGCAGGTCCCGGTGCAGGGAGCAAACACACTGCAGAGCTGCTCCTGAGGCACCACTGCCTGCTGCCTGTCACACGAGGCGTCTGTCGTGCACCAAATAACAGCAAAATGCAACCTTTGAAATAACAGCTCTCCACCAACCTGATCTTTGCTTTGCATTTAACTCAACCAGGTGAAATATGGACCGAAACGGCAATCCTGAAGTGTCTGTGCAAGGAAAGGAAGCTTTCAAGCGTTTGTGTTTGGAGGTGGCACTGAATATGTATCAAAAGTTTTAATGCTGCCCCCAGCAAGTACTGATGTGGATCAGAAATTAAATAGAGATGTCATCAAAACACAAAAATCCACTGGAAATTTATAAAGCAGCTTCCATGTCAAATCTTGACACAGGGTAAAAAATAAGGTTTTGCCATGGGGTTTGTCTGTTTGGGGAATTTTAGGGTTTTTGGCTTTTTCGGGGTTTTTTTATAAGTGGATTTCTTTTGCATTGAGTTTTTGTTTTTTTTAACAATCTCTAAAATCTTGTTCTTATGAAAATACAGACCTCAAGGGGCTGTGGACACTCTCACTAAACTCATGCATGTCCTGGTTTCCTACCAGTTCTGAAACAGCTGCAAGAAGCAATTAGTCCAAAAAACTGAATTTAACCCCAGACCCAAATATTTCAATTTTAATCACAGGTTTTAGAATAAAAGTAGAGGAAGTGTGGCCATCAAGAGATTGATTTATGTAAGCAGACCATATGATTTCAGCAAAAGATAAGGCCACAAAGGAGCAGCATAGAAGACCTGAATAGGTCTTGCACCAAAACCTGCACCAAAACACTTGTCACTGGTCACGAGGAAATTTTCAAACTGGTCTCTCACTTCTGAGTGATTTTGTTCTAATTAATGAACACTCTCAAGGAATCTTTTTACATCTATCCTGACAGGAATCTATCCTCAAGATAAATATCCTGCTCCAGATAAATATCCTTTAACATTAATTGGGTTTGAGTGTGAGAAAGAATAACGTTATAGCTCTGTGGCAAAAGCACACTGGAGGTACAGATTTTACTTGATTTAAGTGTATATTGGAAACAAAGATATTTTAGGATACTTTTCTCCTTACTGTAGTAAAGTGTCATTAATCTATTTTGAGAAGCTGAAATTAATTTCACCTGTTATTATTTTATTTTTATGTGAAATCATCTGCTGAGCTCAACTGAAATTCACAAAACATCTCAAATTCTGTTTCCTGATTAAACGTAGACTGAACAGTAACAGAACTGCATCTTGCTTTTCCTTACAGGTAACCAATGCCTCTGAACACTTTACAGGCTGAAAGCAAACAGCAGACATTCTTCCTGGGAAGCCAGAAGCTTTCACAGGACTAACCAAACTGCAACTGCTCAGCAGTCCCTAACAATTAGATTTAGTGCTTGTCTCTAATTAAATTTCACACATTTAAGCCTATAATAAAATGGGATAAAGTTTTTAGTATACCCTGGCATACCAATGAGATTATTTCAGTCTTCTAGTACACTGAATGACAGAAGTCTTGGATACAAATTGCAATTAACACTCTTGGTGGTGATGGAGAATTTCTTTGATAGATAAGCCATCGTTACCAGGTTACTCAAGCAGGCTGCTGGACTGATTGTTTACAAGCTGCTCAGAGCAGCTCAGACCTGGTGACCCAAAGGTGAACAGTTTTGTGCTCATTCCGAGCACATGAGGTGGTCAGTCCTGACAGCCACGTGAAGGCCACATTCCAGAATTTTCAGAAAACCAAACTATTCCAAGATTATTGGTTGATCTTCTCCACTTTTTTCAGAAAGTCACTGTTCAATATTCCAATTCTAAACTCAAAATAAATAAAATAATTTTTTACTTGTTGAGAGAAGGAAAAGAAGTGAAGTGGATAAGACATCCATAAGATTTAATGGCATAATGGTAACTCTATTAGGACAGTAAAATTAATTTCAGTTTCCCTGAGGTATCTTATTTTAATTAACAAATCCATGATCCTGCTCTATTAATTAGCATACTGAAAGAATAATAAGTTTTAGATGAGCTTAGTTCTGATAAAGCTTTTCATCCCCTAAAAATATAATAAAAGGAATTAAGAATCTCAATCCAATTTCTTTTCTACATTTAGTATCAATCTTTTCAAATTCTACCCAATGGTACAGCACAACTATTAGCGTTTTCTTTTAATTTTAAAATGTTTTGGTTTCTCATTTACTGCATTTAAGACAATCTAGCTACTGAAGGGGTGATAGTGGCCAACTAAGAAAAGTAATTCCTGCAGAATTCCAGGTAATTTTATTTTTCCTAGTATTTTCTACTGATAACCAATAGGGGTAACACATGGAATTTATTACAATTCTTACCTACTGCAGATTTTCCAGAAAAATCATACATTAACAGTTATCCATTAGCATCTCAACTGGGTCAAATAAAACACTAGCAACTTATCTGGGACACCAAGCTGCATAGCAGGTGTTTTGTGCCTCAGTTTGCCTGGACAGGTCAGAGGTCACTGAGTGGCCACTTTACTACTGGTCCAATGACTCATTTTTATGGACATGTTCATGCATCAGTCTGCTTAAAGCAAATGTGGAAACCTGATCCTTTTTCCCAAGTTTATTTTATATTCCTCTCTTCCTGTATCACAGGTCAGTTACTGGCAAAGAAAAAAAAAAAGAAAAAAAAAAACCCACAAGTTTTTCCATTTGTTTTTGATTCCAAAAGCAACAAATTTGTACTTTTGATTCCAGCAAAGCACTTTGCAGTTTTCCTGTTATACGAAGTAAAAAAGGAGAGGAAAATTTCACAAATCGCCAATGGCTCAGGTAAGCAAAAAAAGCTGAGAAACTTCTGCATAGATGAAAATGTAAGATGCTCAGAACTGCTTGTCCTGCAGACAGGCTGCTTCTTTGACCTACCACCATCTGTAAAACAAATGAGAGCAAAAGTGAACACTAGGAGGTTGTGTGTGCACAATTTTTCTAATTAGTATGTCTTGACAGCATTTTGCTTACGTATTACAAACTCCCAGGCTGACCATTTTCAATGCTTTACTGAAATATGGAAGCCAAAACAGTTATTATGCAACAGAAAAACAACTACCAAGACCAGAGTTCTTAGAAAGAGTTGAACAACTTAGAAATATGCATTGCAGTGGAAAAGCCATGTGAACTTCCCTAACACAGCGATGGCTGCACAGCTCCTCTCTCCTCCAGCCAGCACAGAGAAGGGAATGGCAGGAGCTGTTCTATTCCCATAACAAGAAGGAAGGAAGTTGGTCCTGCTGTTTCAGCTCCCTTAGGATTGATCAGTACTGTTGTATATCCCATGAGATCCCAAAGTGAAACCCTGGTGCCACCCTGCCTCTGATGGATACGAGAAAACAATGGATATTGTCTCTAAAGACTTTAAGATCATGGACAGTGCATTATTATAGACAACTTCTTGCAATGCTGTCTAAATACTTTGGCTTTGTTTGCTTTATTTTTATTTTCATCTCCTTTTCATCTCCTGTGGTCCATCGAGGAAGCCTAATTAGCATGTCCCTCTCATATCGTTGTTTCTTCTTCAGGCACCTAATAGAAATTATTCTCTGTGTTTATTTCCTACTGCTTATGTCCCAGGCATGTTAAAGAAGGGTGATTGTCAGCAAGATGATTAACATGCCTTATCATTGCTTTATCTTGTGTCTTTTCTAAAGGCTTTGTAATGTCTTTGGTCGTTTACTCAGAAGAAATACAAAAGTTAGAGAAACTTTTCCCCCCACACAAGAAAACAGGGCAGTCCTTTCAGAGATTCATTATCCTCTCAGAAGAACCTTAATCATGGAAGACTGAGACCACAGAAGCAGGGATCATCCTTATCTCATATTTTATGTTTTTTAATTAGGGTTTCAACATCTCAGGATTGATATTTTTGCTGTAGTGGGGATTGGCACAGATAGAATTTTTTAAGTGATTTTTCATTAATGGGAGTACTAAATTAATGCTTAATAATAGACTAAATAACATCTTCATTAGCCTGTGCTTGCCAGCTCTCATACTTATTGTGTATCAGGTAAAGGTACAGAACTCCAAGTTCCAGATTTGTTCAAAAGAATGGGAAATTAAAAGAAGAATCCCCTTCCTGCAAAACACACACATACACACCATTTTTATGTGGTAATTATATTATTTTACTCTAATGCTTATAGTTTGAATACAGTAGAAAGACAGAGACCTAGCATGCCAAAACCAGAAAATGTAATTAATTATAGCAACAAGAAATGAGAATAATGATTTTTTGGGAGGAAATTCTAATCTTGTTTAATCCAGCATAATAGTTTGCTCTGGTGATGTTCTGGTGACTAGTATGTGAATGTGGCCTCTTTATATAAACATATATATATATACAGAACTATACATTACATTTTATATATTTCAACATTTGGTTAATGGTTACTAAATCTGGCATTTACAGAGACATTAGGAAAGATGGTATTTATTTGCAATTTTATTTCCCTCAGAGTGAAACATGGAATCCATACAGCTGTACAATGAAGATGATTAGAATTGCCAGAAATGAAGGCCTCCTGGGAAAAAAAAATATCAATAGCATAGTTTAACTACATGAAACATAATTGCATTATTAGCTCTGCTGTGCTCTGCCACAGGAAAGATAATGACATGATTATAAAGAAGCTTTATAGATTATGGAAAAGTATATAACCTCTTGCTCTCCCATTGACAACAGAACTCATTTGAGATCCCCATCATTAAGGAAAGGAAAACTGCCTCGTTTTTCACAAACCTTGTGAATATGTCTTTTCATTGATTTTAAATTTTAACTGTATATATGCCCATGGACCAGTAGCTGAAATAACAAATAACCATTTGTCCATCCTTAGCTATGGTAATTTTACCCGTGAAATATATTTTCAGTCCCAGCCCAACGCATAAATGACTGTTGCAGAAGGAGTGAGGAAGAGGCATTCCCTGTTCCAGGTATGCACTTGGCAGCACCTGAAAGGTAGCAAGAGGATTATTATCATAAAAATTATAGCATTATATTATTATATATTGTTATCATCATATTATCATAAACTGTCAGTGAAATGAAATGTCTGGGGTTTTTCAGAGTTGTAATTGTACTTATTGTTTAATCAGTCTGCCTACAGTTTACTAGCAGGAGTCCACCTTAAAAGCTGGAGACCAAAGTAATTTTCATTATGTTCTGACAACATGCAAGAGTTATTGCTGGTGAGTGACTCCCACTTTGTCCCTGTATTTTCCCCTCCCACCAAACCCCCAGATTGCAAAGACATAAATACAGGATAACTATGACTTTTTCAGTAATTACTGAAATAGAAATGCGTAATCAAGGTTATTAAGTCTTGAAACACAAAACGATCCAAGACACAATCTTCAAACACCAGGCCTGGGAGACATCTCCTCCATCACATGACAAAGCCAACTTGCTTGAATATCGAACTTGCACACATTTCCTTCAGGGCTCCTTGGAGACCTGCAACAATCCTCAGGGATTTTTTTCTCACTTTACATGAGCACTGATAGGCACCTGTGGGTCTCCCCTGAGTTCACCACCATCCAAGGATCAGCCTTTTTCTTTTTTCACTGGGAAGGCTGATAAGTGAATTTGTGAGCTCTGTGGGAACCGAAAGAGAACCAGCCCCGGAGTGTTTCCCAATCCACAGCTCAGAGGTGGGCATAATTAATTTAACCCAGTTTAGGTCCTGGATCCCTTGACTGCCCCGCACGGAGCTCCCTGGGCATCCCTTGCGGGGGCAGGGCAGGGCTGCCCGGCCGGGCACTGCTCTCACCCCGCGGTGCTCGAACGATTTGCTCCTCTGCTGGCTCTGAGGTGCTGCTCCTGCCCTCACTGGCACCTCGAGACCATAAAGGGACCGAGGGCACAAGGGGGAAGGCTTGCCTTCAAATGGGACATAGGGTAGCAGGACAAAAAACGAGCACTGATTTATCGGCAACACGTCCTGTCATTATCTGCGCGTTATTTCCTGCATAACTCACTGCTGGGGTTTGCTCCGCAAACACGTTCTGCCCACCCGGCTGGAAAGGGCCGGCTCCCTGCAGGACCCCCAGGAAAGGAAGGGCGCTGAAGGAACCCTGCAGTGAGGGAATTCCCGAGCGGACATCCCGCCCGGAGGCGCAGGAGCGCTGCCGGAGCCGTGCCGTGCCCCGTGCCCGTGCGCGTCCCCGCGGCCCCGGGCGCGGCCCCGGCCCCATCCGCGGGAGGATGTTGCCATCCAGCGGCTGCTCCCTCCACTGCAGAGCGCTTCCCTCCGCGCCCGTCCTGCCTCTCCCCGGGACGGCTGCTGAGCGAGTGCCGGAGCCCAGCTGCTTCTGCATTATTCAAAAACACTTTTCACCCCAATTGCTTTCAATCTCCAAAAAGGACGAGGAGATTTAAAGCGTCTAAGTTAACAGTATCTGACCTATTTATTTATAAACTCCAACCAGGTATTTTTTCCTCTCTAGCTGAGGAGTATAACCTATAATTCTGATGCTAAGAGAAGGTATGTAGGGAAGCACTGCCCTTAAAGCTGTTGCACATACTGCCTTACAAACCATAGGGGGCATTATGTTACCATGGTTTGTTCTTCTCATTTATCAATTTAAAATGATGCTCTGCTGTTGTCATAGTCATCCAGCTCTCAAAATCCCAATCTTTACAACAATGCAAGAAATAAATGCAGAAAAATATGTTCTACATAGTCTGCTGTTTCAAAAGTCCTTTACAGGACATTCAAAGCATGGGATATGCACGTTATTATATGCAACTTAATTTAGATCCACTTAGGTGCTCTGAAATGTAGAGATTAATCTGTAAAGGGTGAAAAATCTGTTACTGAGTGAATGTGCAAAGAAAGCAAGGGACTAACTTTCAGGAAGAGATGAGAATGGCCATTTAAGAGTCCCGGGCTCTGCACAGCAGGAGAGTATTCCCTCATTGCTTACTTGAAAAGAAATGCAACTGCAGGTTGCACAAACTAACAGGTCTCTAAAACAGTGGCTTCCAGAAAGCCTTCCCAGTGTATGCCCCGGTACACCTCCCACAGCCACTGCCAGGTGACCATGGAGGGAGTGTAAAGTGCTCATGGCTATGGGTGCTCCCAAAGCACAATTTCATGACCTTGGAATGCTTTCTGCAGTAAGAAGGTTTGAGGATCCCCTAAACAGCAGAAATAAAGGTAATTTCAAAATTCACCCACAATTTTTGTTTACAAGAATTATCTTTCAGGCAGAAAATATGAACCTTTAAAGCATAAAAGTCGCCTTGATTTAGCCCAAATTTAGGTTAAAAAGTAGGCATTAATTAGCAGCCTTGGTGTTGGATCTAAACTTATTTTAAACTTTGACAGGAAAAGGTTAATTGAAGAACAGATCCTCAATCTTATTTCCTTTATCAAGAAATATAGGGGGGAAAAAAAGGCAGATTTTGTAGATTTTTTTTAACAAACAATATTTAGACCACTTCAGAACAATCCTCAGCTTCTCAGGGTGAGATTTGATACCCTCTATGGCATCAAGAGCTCTCCCCAGTTTCTAGTTAGAACAAAGGCTTGCCAAAACAAAAACAGGAGAAATGGACAAAATCTAAAGTATTAGATTGTAAAATGGCACAGAAGCTTGGGTTTTACAAAGGAAATAAAAATCACCCATTTTTTATTAAGAATCTTTAGGAAATTTTAAATTTTTAGTATTCATAAATTCACTGCTCATTACAGACTGATCCTGAGAAGGAGAGTACAATGAAAAAGGCAGAAACATTTTCTGGTAAAATGTATTTTTCTGAACCACTTCTATGAACAAACTAACAATTTGCTACTAAGGTGGTTCTGCCACCTGAGAACTGTGCTCTGTGTTTAATTTTGAAAGAGTTGGCATTGCTTCATACTACCCAGCTTCTCTCCCATTCCTTTCAGTACAGAGATCCCTCAGATGCAGAAAGGATGCATTGATACCTCTTGGTCTAACATCACACCTCAGCCACTAAATGAAGGCAAAAAGCTTCTGTTGAAGAGAACAAAGCCAACTGCACCTTTCTAACAGCAGTGACAGAAACCTCTAAGAGAAGGAAGGTGTGAGTGCTTACTGAAAGCAGTCACCATGGGTTTTTGGATGGCTCACAACACAAAACATCATTACAGCACTGAAGAAGCAGCAGAAGCCAACCCCTAGCACGGGAAGAGTGCCAGCTCCAGGAGCATCGGGGAGCAATGGTTGTGCTGCACAAGTGATTGAACAAGGAGAGAGCTTAGTGCTTCTGACACCTACAGAAACATCACCCAGAGAAGTAAAGGGAGATGATGGGGCCATCTGATTGTACAATATTAGAAGAACACTTGAATAATTACAGAGTGCCCCTATGGATACCTGCCTGTGGCGTCCATACCACAGGCTGCAGGTGGAGATTTATCCATAGGTTTCCTGTTCCTCCGAATGCAAAGCAGCAGGGGGTGGCCTCTTGGCATCCCCCATAACAGCAGACACGTCAAGCAACTACCGTGCCCTAGGCCCCTATTTCAATTTTGGGGAAAGGACATGGACTCACCTATTGCTAGGTGTCAATTTTAGGGCTGTATTCATTATTTTCAGAGATGTCATGGGACAAATAGGAGATGAGCAGGGAACTCAAAGTTTCTAGGACTGCTGGCTATACAGACCTGATTTCTGGAATTTTCCCTTAAGATGTATTCCCTATTGAGTGTTTTTTACAGTAGGTGGTAAAGGAGAGATGTGCTATTTAAAATTCAGGACTCTAAAATATCAGCAAGTGCAAAGACAACTGTTGGTAGTTTGAAATAATAATATATGTCTACAAAAGCCTTCTTTGTTATTTTATTTATGCCTCAATTATATAACTTCTGAAAACACAGTTTGGAAAGAAGGGCATAGCTCAGTGCACATCCTTTCACCTCCTTCATGCATATGAGTATACAAAATTCACCTCAGGGTCAGAAATCAAATGGTTATTATGACTTCAGAAGGAACATCACACATGCCGTGCTCTGTGGTATCTCACAATACAGTCTCTTCATCTCCTCAGTTACCACAACTCTTTATTAATAAGCAGTGAGCTCAGAACAGAACAAAGCTTTAATCCTATACTTCTTTTGAGCAGGATGGTGTGCTATCCTCACTTGCTTGAAGCTTTCTCTTAGTGGTATCCACATACCATATATTTACAATGGTATTTACTTTATTTTCATTTCCATTTTAGAGTACGTTTTTCCATGTTTTCCCTAATGTATTTTAATCACTTGTTGAGCAATGCTATCACAGTCTGACTGCCTTGGTCTTACCATGCTTGGTGCGCTGCCAGAGCTTCCAGCAATAACAAAAGCCAGTTGCAGCCATTACTATTATTCTTGCTGCCCCTAGGAAAAGCTGGCATGCTCACTTTGTCACTTTTGCAGCTGGGTGGCATTTATGAGGTGTGTTCCATGTTCTCACAGCACTAACTTGCATCACAGAAAAGCACAAAACTATAATTTTAATTGGAGTAATCATAGGTATCATTCTTGCCACTGTATATTACATTAAGTTAATGAACTCTGGGAGATACACTTGAACACATCATCACCATCAGCCCAATTCATTACAAACCTTATGCTTCATTTACATGGGTTCCCAGGTTATTTTACTGGGGATGGGGAATATGTATCCTGTTAGCAGATCAACTTTTTTTTCTTCCACACACAAATTATTACTTCTGAGAGACAGTCTGAAGTGACAGGGGAACCAAAGAAGCATAAAAAGAACATACACGTACTCTAAACCAGTACTGTATTCAGGATTGGATGCTAAATATGAAGGAGGCACAAAATAAGGTTTTGAAAAGCTGCTCATTTGGGGGGGCAGGGAGAAGATTTGTTTGTTTGGGGTTTTCTTAATTCTTTTACTTGTACATTTGTCATGGGAGAGCGAGGCAGCTTTTCCTACCATTCAGCAAGATTCTGGAATTGTGCTTTCCAGCAGACCCCATGCAGGAGAGAGGGCTCCTACCTTGAAGCTTTTGGTTCTTGTTTCCCTGCCCCTCTTCTCCTTAAGGCTCAACTTGATTTAAAAAGAAAATAATCACAGCTGGTTTAGAGTTAAAATTGAAGGAAAATGGAACATCTCAAGAAGAAAAAAAGAAAAACCACAGAATAGTCACACTCCCTACAGCTTTGTCTGAACAATCGCTTCTATGAGTTGACTAAGGAACTCTTCTGTCTCATTTTACTGCTGTGCCATATATATGAAGCTATTTCTGAATGACAACACACCTGTGCATTTTTATTTACTGTAGCTGAAACTGCTATTGCTTTAGAGCTCAGTGTAAGTCCATTCCAGGGACAGGAGCAATGCTCTTTCTCTACCTGCTGCTTGGTGCTGTCAACCAGTCCACCAAAGAACTCTTTGCTCTTGCATAACCCATTTCTTTACTCCATGCATTTTTCTATTTTTTTTAATGAAGCCAGAAATCAGCAAAGGTTTGTAGCTTTCATATTTTTTTACATATGCTTGTTAAAAATAAGCATTTAGAAAATATAACTGTGGTTATAACTTACAGATCCAAGTGCAATTTTTTTGGAAGAGCAGTTCCAGGGAAGCATGCATGCACAAAGTACAGAAATCTCAAATTTCAAGGTCTCTTTCATCATAAAGCCTGACCCAAGCCCATGGTGTGACAGCATTAGCAGGAAGCCCATGCAGTACTCCTTGGTAACTCTGTCTGTGAAGATGATGAGTAGAACATACAGATTCTGATGACAACAGGCATCTAACTAACTAGCTCACATTTTAACTAAACCTGGCAACAGTAAATCAGCCAAAAAATATTTTATTCCCAAAACCAAGAAATTTCCTTCTAGTTTTGTCAGCCTGGGTGTTGTCTTCTGATTTGCACATACCCATTATATCATTTTCTCCTCATTAGCCATTAATACATTAAAAAATGGACAATTAAAATTAAAATAATCAAAATTCCCATTATGGTACAGATCCCATCTCTCTGTTCTAAGGATGACCAAACTGCAAAACCCAGAAGCGTTAAATGACCTCAAGCTCTTATCACAACTCCCAAGCCATATGAAAGCCTGGAGAAAAATATATTCTCTGGTGGAAAGAAGTGCAGCCTGTAACACTGCAGTGTTGAGAGTACATATCTGTGCCCATGCAGAAGGGATCCCAGAGATCCAAGGAGTGATGCAGGAGCTGTACAGAACCCTGAGATATGTGAATGAACACCAGAGACACTTTGCCAATACCCAAATTTCAGCTGCTGTCAAGTGCTCTGTCATCCTCAAGGTGACCCAATCTTGAAGGGGGGAGATTTCAGCATATGTTGACTTCTGCTAATGTTACCAATGAGGCAGCACCAACATTCCATTCTCAAAGATTTCTTACCTATCTGCCCAACTCTTGCCCCCTCTGCAAGTTTTCTACAATGAGAAGATGGGAGTATTACTTGGTTGGAAGAGAGTGGGTGGATAAGTGTAAAAAAAAAAATATTAAAATGGATGATGTGAATAATTAAAACCACTTTTCTATCTACTGAAGGAACAGAAAGCACAAAGATGAAAGTGAGGTCGCTTGTTTTATGAGTTGCCTGGCCAATCAATACCATCCGTCAGCAGCAACTGTATAAACACATCCCCTCAGCAAAGCCTTTGTAGAGCCACCTGCAGCCTGATCCGGACTGAACCTCAGTGACATTTTAAACATTCTCACGAGAAGTTTTCTTCATTCAGTGAATACAACATACTGCATGGCTGAGCAAATTACTGGAACATATGAAGGGGTAGTTTAGGATTTTCAAGCAGGGATTTGAGTTGTTGGGAGGTTTTTTTAGCCAGTGCTGCTTTTTTAACATCTGAAACCCCATATTAATTTCCATCCATGTTCCAAACAGATTTGACAAAACTTTTGCATGCTTTGCAGCTTGACTCACAACTGCCGAAATCCTCAACCACTGTAAATCAGTTTAGCAGCACTGAACTCAACGGAGAGAGGTGAATTCAATCTAGCTGAGGATTTAGCCATTGCATTTTAAAGCTAAAGAAAAAAAGGCATCTTGAGCAGTTATTTATTATTGGGCTATCAGGTTTATTTGGTTTTTCCAATGTTTGACAGAATCATAGGAGTAAATTATCACTGCAGTAAGCAGGGGGTTATACATAAAATTCTCATTAACAGTAGTATTTTTCTGGGGATTTTGCAATGCCAATGCCACCTAATCAGTCCTAGCTTTCATGCTTCTGCATGCACAAAGCAGAAGGAATAGGACTTAAGGAAGGTGAAGAGAAATTACTATGCAGAACAAAAAAAATCCCAACCTGATTTCATCACTGAACTTCACAATTGCCAAGCAATGTGAACCATGATACTTAAGGACATTTCACACTGAATTCAAGGCAGTCATTACCTAAAACATTCTGCTCTCAGTCTCCAGATTTGCTCTATGGAGTGTTTCCTTAATATAGACTTTAATATAAAAGGTCTTTTTGAAATTCCATTAAAAAGTCCATCTTTATATTAAACTTCTGCCAAAAGAAAATTTTTTATTAAAGATACTATTTACTCTTCTGTTTAGACCTGAAATCAGCAGGTGCTTTTCCATTTCTTCAATGACCAAAAAACAATAACCCACAACTGCTTTAATGCATGTGAATAAAAGGGAAAAATCACATTGCTTCAGTCTCCTTCTCATATTTTTTCCAGGCTGCTATTTGATTTTGTTGCTGCATTCTCAACCTGTGTAGTGGTTGTCTATAATCAGGGTAATTCAGTGTACAAAGGAAGAACAGAAATGAGAGATGTGGCAGAAAGAAGTATTTCCTGTTAGCATTTTTACTTTCCTCTCTGCCCAGTCATGGACAGTGGTGCTGTGGATTCACTAACTTTTATTTCTTACACAATATTGGCAAATTCCTTACCAAAACTTTAAAATCAATTGGTTCTCAGGCACTAAATGGCACTGTCATTGATAGATCTTTAAAATAGGTCACATTGCAATACCAACAGTGACAGTGGGATATAGAGGGGGCAAAAATCCAGGGAGAGAACACTGGCAGATCTACCAAGCTTTCATGGGAAACATCCAGTGCTTCTTTATCTCAGCCATGAGACAGCATTCGTTAGTCAGTTCTCTCTTTGCCAACAAGACCAGAAGAAAGAAAAAAGAAGCACAATCAAACCGTGAAAAGAGTAATTCGGAATCAATTTTGGCAAAGGAAAAGGGCAAATTTCTTTACGTGTCCTGAAAATGAAATAAGCAACAAAGTATGACATCAAAGTTGTGTAAAGAGATCTGTTAGTGTGATAGAAACTGCTGTAGTTGCACAAAGCAGGCAAAACATTCGATAACACATCTTCTGCTTCCTGAGAAAAGTACAGTTTTACTGAAATTGAAATATTTCAAATATGAACAAAGCATTATGTAGTACATCCCATATATTTCCATGGGAAATATTAAAGGAGTAAAAGGGGTTGAATCATAAAGAGCATGTCAGAAAAAATTGTTTTTCCAGTAAAAACCAAAGGAATTCATTGCCAACACAGTGGTATTATGAAGTGCCACACCAACTTGTTAGGCAACCCGATGGGCCTTGCCTGCACAAAACTTCCAGTGCAGTAACCACCTAATAATTCATTGGTAGATGTGTCAAAAAACAAACAAACAAACCCAAAACAAAGCACCCCTATAGGCAGAATATGTAAAATCTCCTCATAAATCAGTAATTATCTTTTTCAGTGCACTTCCCAGAACACAAAAGCATTACTGGAAGCAGTGGCTAAGCAAATACCTCACATTCCATCCTCTTTCTGACCTTACCATGAGTATAATACAGCATAACCATTTATTTCTTTTTTGATTTTTTTGCTTACAAAAATGTAAGCAATGTGAAAATGGCTCACTCAAGTTTAGAAGAGCCTGTATTTTAGCTCGGGAGGCTGTGTGCAGTGGCCATCTCTTGACATGGGACTTGGTGTTCACCTGGGCACAGCAGCACGCACAGACAGCCTGCATTGTTCTCCTGGTGGGTCAGATGGCAGAAGCTGCACTGGCTCCAGGTGAGTATTTGCCTGCAAAACTGTTCTTAAGTTTCCACTGCACAGCTGAGGAGTGCTCGAAATCTTATGCTCTTCCAATGAAATAAAATAAGCATCAGGAAAAAGCACTAAAATACATTTCTAAACCGGAATGAACTCGAAGGTGCTGCTGTCAAGATCATGCACCACACAATACAGAAATGTGTCTTAACTGATCACATCCCACTGTAGTATATAATAATTTTGAAAAGGCACCTTTTTCTGTCACCTTGTCTGACAAACTTTATGTATTTTATCTGTATGCAAGTGAATGGCAGTTTATTGTGTCCCAGGGGATGAAGTATTAATGATCATTTGCTCCCTGCTGTGTGGCCTGTCATAATTTTGAAGAAAGACTGACAGAAGTAACAACCAATCAGTCTGGTAATGCTCACCTGACAGCGGCCACTCAGTCCATTTTAACCAAGGTCCTTTGCCAAATCCTTAGGTAATTTTGATTTTAAAAATGCAATTTTTGATAGCATCTGCCGATTGCTAGATAGGAGCAGACTAAACAAACTGTATATTTCTTTTGTGCAGCTGTCAGACTTCTATCTCAGCAGGTATTTTCTGGAAAAAAAGACTTCCAATCTGAAAGCCCATTTTGGTCAGCTAGAATCAATCTCTAAAACATTTGGCAATTTGTTATATCAATATCTTAACATGGTGAATTCCTTGTAGCATATAAGAATTAAATCCAGTTCTGACAAGTAAATAGAAGGCAGAATTTTTTAAAATGATAGTACAAAGTCAAGTGTCAAAAAATCCCACAGATGTATACAATGTGTTGTCATTCATTTCTCTCTTCTCTGCAATGCTGCCTGCTTTATTTTACCTTGAGGCTTGTGGAAAAACCCAGATAAAGACAGTTGTTACCAACTCTGACATGGAAATAACCCTACATTTTATTAGTCATTTTATATCCTACAGCCTCACGGTAGATGCACTCTGAGCTATTAAAAAAGTTTCAAGGAAATGATTTCTGAGTGTTTGCTGAGCACAAGGTACAGATGATTATGGAGAAGATTAGCAGATGTTGGTATCGATAGTCAGTTGCCACATCCCCCACAAAAAGAGTTGTGCTCCTTTACAAGTAACTGCATTTTATTCTTATTCACACTAAAACAATACCGAGTCCCAACATCCCTGCAATTTGTCTGAATGCTAAACACTGCCATGACTGATCCTGGTGAAAAACTGATACCGAGGGTGAGGGAAATTTAAAAAAAAATAAAAAAAAATAAATATATATATCTATATCTCAGTGACAGGTGCACATCAGCTTGAGGCAAACCCTGCCTCCTGGGTGACAGATAGGTTGTGACAAGGTGTGACACGGCTGATGGACCCTACCTGAAGGAAGCAGCATCCCCTGCTCCCTTCCCAGGGTGTGCTTCTGAGACCTAACAGCAGCCAATATCACTCAGGTGTTGCGGCAATAACATTTTGATGGAAATTAAATAGACACATTGCATCAAAGGCATTTGTATAAATGGCATAAGAAAGGGAAAGAGACTTGTTTGCTGCCTGCTGTTCTTTATATGCAAATCTTAATATATTACATGGCAACATACTTGCCTTCCATAGCCACATAAATGTTTTACTGTTTTATGAGATGTTTGCAATAAATGTGATTGATGATGATTTTTTTTTTCATAATTGCCTATTAGAAATACACTATTTTGGTGACAAATCCTTAAGGGATATCTCAGTTTCAAAACTGAAGAGAATGAGAAGTACCTGTGCTAGGAATGGGGTGGTGCTGCTAACAAATGTCAAAAGGCACATTCAATCTGCAGGTTAATTTTACTCATACATTTCTTTAAGCTTGTTAGCATCCTTTCCAGGTTTACTGAGTTTTGCATTTCAATCAGATACAGAGATGTATAAAAATACTGCTACCGTACTTTAGGGCAGGCAAATAGCTTTAAGCTACACACACAAATAGTCACAAGGGTGAATAGCTATAATTATATTGGAGTGCATCCAAGAAACCAGCTATTCTGTTTATACTTCTTGCCTCTTTGAATTTATGTGCACTTCAAGCAAACATACTGTAAACTGATTTTAATACTAAAAATGTTGAGCTTAGTATTACAGCTTATTGACTATTTTTCATAAGATTGTTGTTGTGCTGGAAAAGATGTAAATGTCTGGATAAAAATTTATAGCAGGAAAATTCCCAGACCATTTGTAAAATAATCTTGGATATCACTAATAGTCACTTTAAATGCAGGAATGTTAAAGATCTTTGCCCTACAGATTTAAAGCCAAATCCTGTCCCCAGCAATTCTGAAATTGGTCGAGGTGTACAAACAGAAAGCAACCAACTCTGTTAGGCTGACATACGCAGGCATTTTGAAATCCTAGATATCCGTAGGTTTCTTCCAGCACAAGCCACATCAGAGCATGGAGACAGCTGCACGAATGCTCTAAAGGTCATACATGGATTTGCACTCATTAGTAGCCCTTGTAATTTATTTGTCAGAGGTTTGGCTCCATTGTTTACATAAGACCTCTCCACATATATTAAGGAAGTGGCAGGAAAGCAGGACTATAGCTGTTGGCATGAAGAATATGAATTATCTTCCTGGAGCATATGCAACTATATCCCTCTTATCCATATCCTGTCCACATAAAATCAAAGTAGCAGCACAGACAAGCTTATGTTTGTATGGTGCTGCTGAACCTGCACACAGCCACAGCCTTGCTTTGGCTTTTGTGGGGACTTGGAGCTTAGGTTTTCCCAGCATTAAGACATGAACAATGAGAACTCTTTTTGTACCACTTTGAGTTCTAGCAAAATTGCCAGAGATACATTATTGCTGATGAAAATGCATCATTCACTCATTAGTAGTGCCCACAAAATATCAGTAACATATCAAGGAAACCAATTGGTGAATATAATACTCAATAAGTATGCAAATAATCACATAGGACAGAAAAATCTTCTGCAACATTAACAGATAAGAAATTAATTTGGTATCATTTATCAAGCTTTTCAAATACCTACATGGTACAACAGACTTTTTTGAGTTAAATTATAGGAAACAAAAATACCAATTGTAAGCTAGTAAATGAACAGAACCAAACCCAGGACATCCACATCTTTGAATTATTAGTCCCAGATTTCCATAACAATACATTTTTTTCTTCTAGGTTAATTGAATTAAGAAGAAATTTGTCCAATTTTTTGCCAAATAAATTAGATTTAATATATTAACTTGGGAAGACATCAGAGGAAATTTACTGGGTTCATTAGGCTTAGGAAATTAAGTTACAGAAAATTGTGCTTCCTTGTAATGGATTTAAGCAGTAATATTTAGCAGTCTGCCAAAGATACACATTTCTCATACAAAATAGATATCTTATAATCTGAAAGAGCCACTACTTCACAGCACCTGCAGTCGTGATTTGTAAAGGAAAGACTATTCCTACTTCTAAAACATCAGAGAACTCAACAGAATGTTAATTACATCCACAAAAAATGAACCACCTGCCCGTTATTTGGGGTAATAGCAAGAGGAGGTTACTCTGAATAACCAAAAAACTTGGTTAACCTCCTGAAGAAATCCCAGCCAGACACTCCAGGCTGGGCAGTGGCTGCATTGTCCCCTGCTCAGCTGTGCTGGCCCTCAGCACCACCCAGGGAGGGCAGTGAACTCCCAGCCCAGTGCCCAGCCCAGGCTCTGTGGGGCTTCTCCGAACTCACAGGAAGATTAATTTGCAGCTCAGACAAAACTCCCATGATACCAGTATGCACTGAGATACACAGGTCCAAATTTACAGCCTGGGAGGTTTGTTCTGGTGCATTCTGGTGGGCTGCAAGCATGCCAGGAAATGTAAGGTAACACACACAACACTTTACACAAGTGCTCCTACAACACTACCTTGATGCATTTTCCAGTAACAACTTAAACAAGGTGTCCAACTCCATTACTCCACATGGAGAGAAGCAGCCCAAGCAGAACTATTTTACAGAAATTCCTTTGTGGATATACTATCTCCTATTGAAAAATAACCATGTCAAAGAAACAAGAACAGGTAGGAAATAATCTTCTTGTCTTGTAAGGAGGTAAGGACCAAACCCTTTTTCAAATGAGCCGAAGGAGGAACCTCCCCCCTCCTCCCGTGGTCATATCCATGGCTGTGACAGTCCAGAGCTATTCCTAATCTGGATCAGGCCATGGAGTTCATTATCCCATGTGGTTACAGCCATTTCTGACAGCTCAGAGGGTAAAACAGGAGAGACATTAAAAACTCTTAATCCCCAACCTGAACAGGAAGAGAATTTAAGATGCTGAGTTCTCCTCCTGAGCAGGAAGACACAACCACCTGGGTTGTGACCTTTCAGGAGAGCACCATGAAGTCTCATTAAATTCCATCCTAGAGGTACAAAGATTTTCCAAAAAGTATTGGCACAACTATACCATGATCCTATGAATGCTTGATGTTTGAAAAGTTACCCATGGCATGAAATTCTAAAAAAGATCAAGAATTCTGAAATAGAACTGCCTTCCACATGAAACAGAAACTAAAAAGGTTTGTCATGATCACCCTTAGTTCTAACAGCAAGGATATTGCTCAATATGAGGTCCTTCCTACCAAAGCAATTTCATCTGTCCACATAAAGATTGATCTGAGTCAGAGAATAAAGTGGTAGCCTCCTCATGACATCACATGTGTTGTTAAAACTCATTTGAAATGTAGTCTAGTTTATAGCTAAATTTGGGCAAAATACCACAAATTAAAACTTCTATTGGCAAAAAACCACCAAGGGTTAAAACAGTAGTTTCCTAATCTAAACACTTTGATAAACTGGGATCACAAAGCCACTAAAAATCTATCCAGAAAGAACACTGCAGGCTACAGAACACCCTCAGTGGTTACTGCCTTAATTCACCCACCCAACTTCACTACCCAGCGTTGGTTCCAAGGCAGAGAAAGACGCACGTTTTTGCCTTTTTCAGAAAAAAAAATAAAATGAACTCCAAGTAATTGAGGGGCCTTACAGCAGACCTTCTCTGTAGCCCTTGAATAACTGATAGCAAGGCTGCTGTGGAGCACTACTGCAGAGACAGACTCAGCGAACAGGCACGGAGCAAGCCAGACCTGTGCCTCTGCACTTGGGTTGGTGCTTGAGGGCACGCTCAAGATTTGCATCCCCTTCTCCCAGGGATACATCAAGTGAAGTAACTGGAGTTGTTACTATTTCCCCTCTCTTTGCATTCCTTTCCTCACACAAATTGTCTTTTACATCTTATTGCCCTCCCAGTTATCAAGCAGATAATTTGATTTGCAGAAGAAGGCACAGAGGACTCCTTAAGTGGCTGATTCCAAGCTACTGGCAGTGAGAAAACAACACTTCAATGGGCAACCTCAGCTCCCAGGAGGGTTTGTGTGATCTTCCAAGTATCAAGCAAATAGCACTTCGTCAGTGGTGCGTAAGATGGCATTTGAAGAAGTGAATCAAGCTATGGGTTTCAAATTCTTTATTTGGTAGATGATTGAGACATTCTGGTTTGTCATACTCCTAAGCTTATACAGCTGAGACTTTGACCTTAGTGGAGCAGATAGTGTGGTTGGCTTAGCATATATTTCCAGGATCTATGAAAATTAAAATCCTTTATTATTACTTTATTATTAATGAACTTCTTTATTATCACTCCTTGTGGCATCAGTGGTTGGTTAGGGAGAAAAACAAGAGCTAAAGATTCAAATTTTCCAGACATTTTAGGGGTGTCCTAGAATATATACTGCAGACTATAAAACCATTCTGCACATTTGATGAATACTCTTAAAAGTGACCATCTGGAAATTATCAAAATTCACAGGACCTAGAAAATATATACACAGTGTGGTTTTATTATTCCCCACACTCCCACATCAGCTGCCATATTTAGAAAGACAGAACTGCTCATGTATTTATTTTTAAAATTCTTGAGCAGATTAAACTCCTAGAGAGGTTGACTAGAAGAAGAATATAATGAACCAAACCAGACAATAGGGCTTTTCTACTCTTTTCTGTCTCCTCCCTCTTCCAGTACCATGTCCCTATCACACAAACAAATCCCACTGTCCCCATACACTGGGTACAGCTCTCTCCCAAATCCCACTGTCCCCATGCACTGGGTACAGGCTCTCTCCCAAATCCCACTGTCCCTGTGCACTGGGTACAGGCTCTCTCCCAAATCCCACTGTCCTCATACACTGGGTACAGGCTCTCTCCCAAATCCCACTGTCCCTGTGCACTGGGTACAGGCTCTCTCACAAATCCCACTGTCCCCGTGCACTGGGTACAGGCTCTCTCCCAAATCCCACTGTCCCTGTGCACTGGGTACAGGCTCTCTCACAAATCCCACTGTCCCCGTGCACTGGGTACAGGCTCTCTCCCAAATCCCACTGTCCCTGTGCACTGGGTACAGGCTCTCTCCCAAATCCCACTGTCCCCATGCACTGGGTACAGGCTCTCTCCCAAATCCCACTGTCCCTGTGCACTGGGTACAGGCTCTCTCCCAAATCCCACTGTCCCCATGCACTGGGTACAGGCTCTCTCCCAAATCCCACTGTCCCTGTGCACTGGGTACAGGCTCTCTCCCAAATCCCACTGTCCCCATGCACTGGGTACAGGCTCTCTCCCAAATCCCACTGTCCCTGTGCACTGGGTACAGGCTCTCTCCCAAATCCCACTGTCCCCATGCACTGGGTACAGGCTCTCTCCCAAATCCCACTGTCCCTGTGCACTGGGTACAGGCTCTCTCCCAAATCCCACTGTCCCCACGCACTGGGTACAGGCTCTCTCCCAAATCCCACTGTTCTCATACACTGGGTACAGGCTCTCTCCCAAATCCCACTGTCCCTGTGCACTGGGTGCAGGCTCTCTCCCAAATCCCACTGTCCCCAAGCACTGGGTACAGGCTCTCTCCCAAATCCCACTGTCCCTGTGCACTGGGTACAGGCTCTCTCACAAGACACTGCCATCCCCAGTGAGCTCAGTCTGACACTTTGCCCATGGAACTCAAGCAATCTGTGGCCTAATGAAGGCTCTGATTTTCTCCTTATAATTATCACATCTTTATTGACACACATTGGGAGGCATGACTCAACCTCCCCACTCCAGCCTCCTGAACCTTTTTTTCTTTCTTGTGAGGTTTACAAAATGCCAGGTACTACTGCATAACATCAGCTAATCCAGTGGAAAGCATAATTTCAGTTTGGTGCTGTCTTATAATGGAATAAAAAAAAAAGACCAACAGTTTTCACACAATTACTTTAGGCCTGTGGGGATTGATTCATTAAAAAATAACTTTGTGGCTTCCATGGTTTGATGCCAGTAGAATCATTAAAATAATGTGTCTTATATTTCTTAATATGAGAATTCTCATTAACATGATACATCCACTATTACCATATTCATCTCAAATTCAGTGCCAACAATTTCCAGAGTGACTTCCCATATAAAAAGGGTGATTGGAGAACTAATAATTGAAACAGACATTAACAAAGACAGTTTGATTATTAATAACCAACCTGGGCACCTTCTGATGGCAGTTTAAGCATGAATTGATTTTCTACCTGTAACACCTATTTTTCTAAGAAACTTTCAAAATAAACCAAGAAAAGCCAAAACAGTTACAGTGGGTCAAAGTGTATGAAAAAAGTTTTTTTCTACTTTTATTTTACTCTTTAAAGTAATACTGAGTATTTCAGGTAGTGTATACAGAGTAGCTTTGCTTAAGATGCTGTCTCAAGGTTCTGTAAATTTTTAACAGTGCCCTTTATAAATGTTTCAGGGCTATAGAAATGAAACAGGCCTATAAGAAGTTTAATGGGTCCCTGTTTAGCCATTTGTAATGGGGATTTAACTGCTTTGTTTGTGAGCTTCAGCCAAGAAAACAGATTACCTTCATCAAATACTAATACTCCAGAGTCAATCTAAACTCTGCTCAGCTATGGAAAGGTATCATGGGATGTCAATAAGTATTATAAACACTAATCCAGCAAACCTGTCAGCTGCTTTATAAAAAAATTATATCTAAATTCAAGCTCCGAGTTCAATACTGCTCTTCCATGTCCAAAGCCTTTAAAAAAAATTGTGATGGATCATCAGGGGCACATTTCAAAACATTCCAATCATAATTGAAACCCTTGCAGGGAAAGTGGTGTTCTCTGAGAACTAGCAAGATAAAGGCATGTATTAAAGATTAACTAAAATAACAATTTCAAGGCCTCAGGAATTATATCATATCCACCATTTCCATCAGAATAACTTCCTCCCCATATTTGTTGTGTCCAGCTCACAGGAATGAAGCTGTTGCCAGCAGAGCAGTATAAGTAAACCACTGCTCAGCCCAGCCAGAGTATCCAAGTCCAGCCAGGAGTTATTGAAATCGTTCCCTGGAAGTCCCCTGGACTTTGCTACTGTTGCATTTAAACACAGTCCACAGGAGTCAAGAACAAAAGTCTGCCTCAGCCTCCTCTCCAGATTTACTGGCACAAGGACAAAGAGATGGTGCTGTGCTCCTGCACACCCTGGCAGAGCCAGAGCTGGCTCAAGGGAAGGTGCTGCAGGATGCACTCAGAGCCTGTGCTCCAGGGGGAGAGCAGCACAGAAACCCAGGAGCAGCAGCAGCTAAGCCAATGCCATTCAGAGGACTCTTCCAGCAGCAATCACGTCACCCCTGCTTTTGCCTTGTGGACTGTGAATTCCCATTTCTCCTTCAAAAGTTGGTTTTCCTTAAACCAAGCAGAGGAATGGTTCGTAGCCAGCAATCTCACCTTTCAGTAGCACAGCTAATCCATTTGGGATGAAGGAGGAGCCCTGGGCTGGGTGCCAAGCTGCTGCACAACCCCTGCCAGCCAGCTCTGCTCCCGGCAGAAGGCAGCAGGGGCACCCTGGGCTGAGGTGCTGCTGGGGGGCACAGGCTCAGCCTGCCAAGGAGCTGAGCAAGTGATCCAGCAGAACACCTGAGGGCCAGCTCAGCTAACCTTGTCTTCTCGTTGACTTCAGACAGACAGCAAACGCATCTTAGTGATCTTTTAGACCAGGGACAACACCACTGTGCTTTGGTAGATGGAGCCCAGCCAAAGAAATTCTGCAGTGCTGCTGCCTGACACATAAGCAGAAATTTCCTTTCTTCAGAGCTTTCAATCTGGTACCTTTTATGACCATTAAAAACNGAAGTAGTATCTTATGGGCTTTATCCTTCAGTCCCATCTCTTTTCCAAAAGCAATTATTTACTAAATATTTGTAATGGCACTGTCATTTTCATAAAACAAACTGTTTTTAAAAAGTTTGGGAAGCTATAGCAGGTAGCTGTAATATAACTGTCGTACTTACTACATATTGTGTGCTTGACAATAAATATTCCTATGAAGAGGAATGTTTAGTGAAGGAAAAATCATAATAGTTATATATGATTGGCATATGGAAAACACAACCAGAACACTATTTGCATAAGAGTACATTAGGAGAATTTCTTTTATGTTTATTCAACAAATGTTTCCTAAAAGGTTTTCTTCCAAACCAAGCAATTTAATTTTCTTTTTAATGTTATTCTCAGTGGTTATAAACTTAATTAGCTTCTTAAGCTTCACATTTATTTGCATTTGAGATAAATGTAATATCTTCCTGGTATAACTTTTTGAAATCAAAATATGGACTAAAAAGGTGCAAGTTTGATTAGTGGAACAGATACTGTAGCAAGTAATCATAGCAATGAGATGTTTATTGGTGTCTGGGTGGTTCTATTCATAGCAACAACAAACCACAATAACACCCAGTGTCCTCTACTGTTCAACAGTATTTTGCCTTCTCATTTATCATACTGACAATTATATTGTTCACAAATTTCCTGCCTGTCTTAACAACAGAAAGGTATATAAAACGAGTCAGGCATCTGTGATTTTTTTGAGGCAGATGAAATCAGAAGGAATGTGCTGTAGTTTAACTCCTGTTTCTTTCTGGAAGTTAGCAGCCTGGAACAAGTCTAATATTTTTTTCCACAAATATATTTTAAAATAATTCCTTTTAAAAGCACATTTTGGTGGGGTTTTTCCTCTCTTGAAAAATTCTGCTCCATGTATATCCCCTAACAAACCTAGGGCTTGTGGTGGCACTTCACCCAAGAGCAAAGGGATCAGAATGTGTCCCAGGAATCATCCTACTCCTCTTCAAAACACAGAGTAAAGGACAACATTTAGGGCTTAACACAAAATCTTCATCCACCAGTGTTAATTGCTACTACTTTTGCTTCTCTCTGGCTGAATTCTCCACCCCCATCACATTTTCTTTATTTGAGCAGAAAGACTGAGTTCACTGTTGAGTTCACTGTTGAGTTCCTCTGGTTAGAAACTCAACTAGTATGACTCCTAAATTTAGTTGATTTTCAATTAGATGTCAAATCATCATCCATGCCCTAAAGTTTAGGGCACATAAGCAAAACAGGTATCCATGCTTGATTTGTGCCCACTTTTGTGGGTCCAAATTCAACATCATTTGTTCCCAGTGGTCCCAGGAGCATAGTAGGAAACATCTGTCCATGGGTTCATGTCACCACACAGGTCAAATTGTAGACAGGGCTCTGAGAGGTACAGAAAGGGCAGGATGAAGAAATTCAAGAGCCCAGGAAAAAAGCACCCATGCTGAAGTTGCTCCTTCATTGATATTGTATACTTTAAATTTTGACTCATTATTTTAAAGTGAAGGTTACTTCTTTCTCTTCCTCTACTTCCATCTGCAGAGTTTCCAATTATGTGGTCAAATTTATGCTCAACTGCCTTTAATTCCTAGTTCCCCTTGCCTGATCTTTGCACTATTTATCCCAAAAATGCAGATTTCTTCATTTAGGTAATTTCATTTCATTGATAGTTCTGTTCTCTTCCTGGGAGAAATCTGGGGTTCACATTAACTTACCTTCCTTGACATTTTCTCCTACTGGCATTTCCCTCAGTAAGCCACCCATACTTCTGGGTCAGAAGCTGTTTCCATTTCCCCTCAGAATTTTGCTATTTGGTTCATCTGAATATCTGCTAATTTTGAGTGTTACTTCATAGACAGCAAGAGTCATAGGAAAACCCAGCAAGTTCATGAAAATACAGAAAAATACACATTTGGGAGAGAAAAAGGACAGTCTTTCAGCTTATTTGAAGTTTATAAACAAAAGTCAGCTTCACATTTAAGAGAAGAATAACCCACTTTATGCTCTAACATGCACAATGCTTGCTTAAGACATGCAGACCATGAAATTACACTGTGGGCTGTGTTAGGAACTCAGAGATGAAACCATAAGTTTCTTCATTTTAATGGGACATGCCATTTTCCTGGGTTTAAATATTTACTTGCCAAAGATTCCTAAAACCCACATTATGTTCCAATTATAATGATGTTCTGCTTTCATTCCATACACAGTAAGACACATCCAATGCGTTAACTGACCCTTTCTCAGACAATGTACCTTATTTGACTGTCAGATAGGGAAAATGAAATTGCAATGGAAAAGGAGAGGACAGAATTTATCCCAAAAATTTTTGAGTAGATGAAGTCTGCTTATCAAGAACGCCGTAAGTTGTCCTTCCAGTTTATTACAGGCCATACTTCACAAACTCTTCCCAAAAACACTTTGAAGTACTGTCCTAAAAAAAAAATAAACAACCCTATGTAGATAAATGAGAGTTCCTGCACAGTGGCAAGACACCGATGCCTTCATCAGAAAAGCAGCTTTCAATGCTGCTGGAAATATCAAGCCCAGAGACAGTTCCTCTCCTTTACACTTTTATTTCTCTTAAATTTAAAAACATGGTGGGGGATAAACAGGGTTTAGATATTGTTGTCCAACTTGTATATGAAGGAGCAATACTCTCCTCATAGCTCAGCTCTAACATATTCCAAACCCAGTGTCACCCAGAACATATAAACCCCTTGATCTCCCAAAATAAAGGAACAATTGACCTAAGGTAGTTTTCATCACCTCTGTGAACTGCCTGGAAGCAAACATCTCCAGCATGTAAAACAGGTTCCTGATCCTCTGAAATTGATTAACTAAAACAATTACAATCAATTAACACTCTTCAAAGTGTTGCTGCAATCCAAAGACTAAAATCAGCCAGGTGACCTTTAGCATTAAGAGATGTCAGAACATTTACATATTAAGTTCATATTTAAAAAAAGAAAACAACCCTCTATCACTCCAAGCCCCGATCCTAAGCTGATGTGAATAAATAAACCTGAATATATTGAAACAACAGGGAGTTCAGAAGCTTCGACCAGCTGAGAATGGAGCACTCCAAATGCTTCAAGAGAAAAGTGCCTCAAAGGAATAACTAAGTATTTAATATAAAAAAGCGAAAAATGAGACACTGAACTACAATCGCACTGTGGAAAAAATAGTACATAAATATTGTAAGACCATGAAAAGATACACAACAGATTCAGATTCTATACACACAACATTAATATTCCCCATCAGAAAACCGTAAAAGCAGGCACATTTCCTCCATTTTAAGGAATGAGAATTAAATCTTCTTCCATATAAGCAATTTCTGAATAGTTTCACACACACATTCAGACTGAAGTAATCAGATTGACTACATTTGCTCCCGAGAACTGTCTTACTGCTCTTCCCTGATGACCTCTGTTCATAAATGTGCTGACTAAATTTAATTAACCGAAGTTTTTTCAGTTTAATAAAATCAAGTTTCTTAAAAGTTTAGCATAGTCTTTTCTCAATAACAAAAAGTTAATTTTTGAAACTTGTTTCAAAAATACCTCCTTTCAGAATAGTACAGCCAGTTTCTTCAGAAATTTTACACACATTTTGTTCTCTTAAATATTATCCAACAAATACTACTTTCACTTGCTTCTACATTTTATATACATTGCACAACAGATTATAAAGGAGCCAGTGAACTATTTCGGAGCTGCCAAGGCTCTCATGTCCATCCCATGGCTGCAGAGTACAAATTCCCTCATAATTTATATTTATGTAAGTGATATACAAGGCATCAAGATCTAAAAGGTATTCAGTTATTAACAATTTAAAATTCTAACTCAGTGGTGAGAGGTCAAAGCAAAGACATTTGTCGGTACAGAAAATGTTTAACTTGCAAATTTCTGTGACATTTTCAGCTTTAAGGTTAAAAAACAAAACATGGAGTTGTTCTCATTCATGTACTGAAAGGTATTGTTTGACTATGTCTAAATCTTGAAGAGACAAACCAGGGAATTTACCTCAGAGGTTGCACTGCTTGTCATTTACAGCAGTGAATATTGGAGATTCATCAGAAACAGGATTAAAGAAAAAAAATGAAAATAATCACTTCCCACTAGCTGGATCGCAATGACCAATTTTACTGTCCCTTGCATGTCTGGTAACCTCCAAGATACAAATGTCATGAGCTACTTATGAAAAATGAACGTTTCTCCAGGATTATAACAACATAGAACACATTTCATGGCTTCCTTGGAGAAAAGAGCATTCGTAGTCTTGGAACGTGAACAGTAGGAAAGACTTGCCTAGCTCAATCTCATTTTATTTAAAAATGTGTTGGAATTGAAAGGTATAGTGTAACATGGGAAGAGTGATTCTGATTGCACACTGTCTCCAAAAATTAAGTATTTCATTCTGGCTAAGGCATATAATCTCTTCCAAGACTTACGAGTATCTCTGATTGTGAAAAGGCAGGGGTGAATCAACACTTTCACTGGAGGCTTCTCTATCTCTAGATTAGACAATGCTTGTTCACAGTATAGTGGCAAAAGTACCATTATTGCTCAGAGGATTAATATGTCAGTGCTGCTGCTCATTTCTGTTCCCTCCCTACATTTAAAACTGAGAGCCTCAAAAACAGTATCTGCTGCTGTCCAGTTGTTTTCTGTCTCTCTTTGGGCACATTTTAAGGATGTATCCCAGGTGTTTGTCATATTTCATACCTACATAGGTATATTACCTACCTACAGGCAAGTAATGCCTTACAGCAGCAGCATTTATCTGTGTGATCAGCAGGAACCAGTGCATCCCACTAAATTCAACTGTTGCAGAGAGATGACTGCTGGTGCCTCCTCTCAGCCGGGAGCTGACAGCTCCAGCCCGGTAAGGACATCCCACAGTGCTAGTCTTGGCCTTCTTGATGCAGCCAAGAAGCAGGATCCCTTTCCTAAGAGCACAGAGGGAAGAATCTGTCCCTGCTCAGAGGATGAGGGAGGAGATGGAGGGCACTGGGTTCTGCACACACAGCGGCTCGAGGCAGGCAGCATGGCTCCCAGCCACAGAAAGGCACTCAAAGTTCAGGAGTCAACTGTGGGTCAATGCAGAGAGTCTAAAACATATCACACTCTGCAAGAACCAGTTTCAGTGCTGGGGCCAAAGAGGAGAACAAAGCTACAGTAACCAAGATCAATTTACTGAGTGGGGTATTCACAAGGGAGAAGGGATTGTAGTAATGTGCATTAATAAGCTGCAAGTATCTTATTAAACTAAGCCTCCCCCAATTGTCTCTTTGTAGTCAAGCTATCCAGCTCTTGAACTTAATACCAACTGAGTTGCCTTAATATGACCTTCTATTAGTTTAAAATCTCTTTCAAAGTATCACGAATACACTACGAGAGAAATACACAGGCAGCCAAGGAGGGCTGAACAAGGAGAATGGTGGGTCTGCCACTTCCCCAAAGTATGGGACGTATTTAATAAATCCAGTGTTTACAGACCCAAGCTGCAAAATGCCCAATCTCTTCTCCTCCTTAAGGGACAGGAACATAATCTGCTAAAAGACCAATTGATATAGTATTTGTATGTGATCAATGTAGTTATACTGCAAGGGACACCTGTGCACGAAGTTCATGGAGGGAAAAGCTTACGAACTGAGTACTGAATACCTGCAGTATAGTATTTATCTCAGCAGAGATATAGTAAAGGCTCCACTTGGAACATTTCACACTTGCAAAATAAGCTCTTAAAAACATTTCCCATAAGATTTAAAATGTACAAAAATTTACTTATCCCACAGAAAAAAAATGTGTTTATACCCTTGCCAGCATATGTGGTCTTGTTCCAAATACTGCTGGACAATTTTATTGATTTTAGTGAAATATGATTTGGTAACTCTTTATGGAGATAAAGAGTAAATTAATAATGATCTAGAAAACTGTCTTTGAAGATTCACCTTAAAGCTTTTAAAATTAGTGATCAAATTTTGTATAGAAAGTGTATCTCTTTCTATTACAGAAGGACCTCTATTAAAGAAAATATAAGCCTTTATGTTTCCAGTATTAGTTAAATTTATGATCAAACATGAAAAAATTCCTGAGCTCTCCTCAGTTAAAATTACTTGTGCTGAAGTTTAAATCTCACTCAATTAGAATAAATATTTCAATTAATGCATAAAGAAATGCCAGCAAGATTAATGGCAAGCAAGTAGTAAAGATTTGTTACCAGCTTATCATTGCTCAGTGCTCATGCCTCCACACCTTGTATCACTGACTGTCCAGTCTGCATCTTAAATGGTTCCTGCCTCTTTTAGTAAGTTAAAGAAGACACACTTGCATGGTAAAAATTTTTCTGTCATTATCTTCTTTAGTAATTACTGACTTTAATCTCACTCTAGAGACGTGCACACTTTTTGCACTCATGTTAACCTGAAAAGGGTAAGGTACAAGACCCTGTATGTGCCTTAACAGTTGTTTGCATAGTATCACTTAAAATAAGGCTGAAAAATTATTTCCAGAGGGAAAACTCTACTATGTATGACACATCTGTTGTAAGCTAAGTTTTCCATGTAAGCTGCAACTATGACAATGAGGTTCCTTGAATTGCAATAAAATTTCCTGTCATTACTGACACTTCACGTGATGCAGTTCAGTGCAGCGCACACTTTTGTCCTAAACATGCACATGCTTAAGTTGCACTAAACACAGAGGAAAGCTGCAGTGAACCTTACAGCCTCACTGTGGTAATAGATAAATTCTGCCACTTCAGCACTGACCTGCAAATTACCCACAGGACTGCCACTCCAGCCTCAGCTCTCAGAGGCTGCATTATATTCCCACATGCCTTCCAGCACTTGCCCTCGCTGCCACCTCATTTCAAAACAAACTATGCCATCCAGAAAGGCAGTAGCCCCAAACTGGCTTCTCACACTGGTAATTCTTAGTACCAGTTCTTGGAGAAAGGAAACCTTCAGTGGAGTGAAGTAAAACCCTTTGTCATCTCCAGGATGAGGAACATGCAGAGAGTTTCAGAGCAGTACTCCCTTCCTCTCTCTGGGCAGTTCATGTTCTAGGCCACTCCTCTATCTCCTCCAAAGTCACTAAAACAGTTCATAACAGATGACAGACTAAAATATTTATTTATAGTTTTAACTAATTTATAGTCTGCAGTTGCATATGTCATATTATATTTTATGCAGTAAGGCACTTTGAACTAAAAATTAACATTTGACAGGACCAGAGCTCCTGAAGTGACATGGGGAAAAGCAGAGTTTCCTCAGTAAATCTAATTCAAGCTTCCACAATTTTTAGACAAAGATTTCTCAAACTGCTGGTATATTCCAGTGCCCTAAGTGAGTGCCTCAAGAAAAATTATTCATTATAAAAGACATTTGCATTGTATAAAAACACATTACTTTTGAAAACATAAGAGCACAATCAGCTGCTTCACCTACAAGCACTTCACTAACGAAGACATCTTACAGTGTTTGAAGCTCTTACAACAAAACACTCTGCCAACACAGAATGCCCCAATTTTCACCTTCTGGAGAGAAAATCAGGTCATCAAATCAACTTCTGAAGAGGATCTCAGCCGAGGGAAAGCCAATCCTCATACCCTGTAAAGCAGAAAAGGCAAGGATCTGGAGTCAAGAGACTTCAGGGAAGCTCCAGCCTGAAGGATGCAGCAGCACAGCCCAGGGGCTCCTGCACCCCTCACTCTGACCCTCTGCCCTGGCAGCAGGGACAGAGCCAGCAGAAAAGGTCCCACTTGGTCTCCCCTGAAGTTGTTCCACTGGAAAAGCTGCTGCTGCACAGGAGTTTTGTGTCTTTGGTGGGTGAGGATAGAGCAGAGTGTGGAGTACATTGTCCGAGGTCTGTTTGCCAAATAATTGAGATGTTCAGCACTACTGAATCCACCCAAAGCAGTCATACTTATGAAAAGTGGATGAAATCTGTAGCATAATATAGGAGTTACATCTCCTGCCTCATGTGACTGAGATCAGTCCTACCAAGTGAACTACAAAAATGAAACCTGAATGGTTGCTTTCCAACTATGAAAAACTTTTTTATTTCATAATAGATAAACTAAATGCTTCTTGAATAAAGAAAAATATGAAAACAACAATCTATTGCTAGTTAAATACAATATATAAAATTATGCTGGAATAAAGGCTATCCAATAAACCAAGAGTAGCTATAATAAGCACACATTTCTGATAATCTCAATGAATGAATAAAATGCAATAAAAATTAAAAAAACTTGTTTTTCTATAGAAAGCTCTACACTATTTGCCATCAACTACACAGTTAATTCAGATAAGTCAAAGAAGTTTTCATTATATTAATAAACTGACTTTTTTTTCAGCACCTGTATAATAATGCCATGTAAATTACAGGCACTAAATAGAAAACACAACAAGGAACAGTGATGGTATCATATACCGTAATTCCAACAGCTCCTAAATTGGGAAACAAAGGATAATCTATATTTTCTGGATTCCAATCTACTAAGATCATAATGTTATAAAGGTTTTGCAACTATTGCCTAAGATACAATTTTAAATTCTAAACTGCTCACATTTTTACTTCAGAATTCACCTCATTCATTGAAATGTTACCTCAGCATCTATTAAGGTTTTGCCTTGAGCAAGGAATTATTGGGCTTTTTGTTTTATTTTGTTTTTCATTTTTACATTTAAAAGCTGTCTGCTTCTAAAATGAAGCTATTTAATCCCTTGTCATCACATGGTCATAAAAATTGCAGGCAGACAGAAGTTAGCAGTGGCTGCTTCACAGGCCCCACAGCAATGCATGGTAACAGATTTTCAAAGCAGTTCAAAGAGTCCAGTTTCCATCTGTGTTTGGTGAAGGGTGCAAAAACCTTGGGGCCATCTGAAAACTCTGCTTCATCTCTAACACTTGGAATAACAAAGGTGTTATTTTTCAAAGCCACAGTCTCCCCTCCTGGGGTGGCTGTGCAGATACAGTTCAGGGAAGGTGGGAAACTTCAGAGTAGATATTCTCCTTCTAGACTTTGCCTCCTTCAGGGAGTTCTTTTGAGGATGGCACAATGGTGGCCTATATAACATGGGTTACTGCCAGCAGAGGCCAGCAGTTAATGAACCCTATAGACAAATTCTTTCTTCTGATTTCAGTACAAAAATCTACAGGAAAACAGCCACGATGTTCCCCCTACACACCCTTCTCTTCAAGCCCAGGAGTGTTATTTGATCAGAAGAAAGTAGAGGGTGCTCTACACCCATTGTACAACCCAAAATCGTGTAGTGCAACTCAGGTATCCATTACATCCAGCTAAGCCAGCTCACAAAACAAAACCATGTGAAAGAAACAAGAAAGAGGATGATCAGTTTGCTTTCCTCTTGATAAACAGCCAGTTGCTAATCTGCACTTCATTGTCATACGCAGGGCAAGTGTTTCTCTGATGTTTATTTCTACTATGCAGCTGTACAAAGTCTAAAAAAAAAAAGGAAAAAGGAAAAAAAACCTCAGCATTGTTTATAATATTCCTCTATTAACCATTTGCTATTGCATTGCTTGTGATCTGGTATCACACAACCACACACCAGAACAAAGATAGGGAGAACAAGTTGACCAGAAAACACCAGTATAATCATGGCAAAAGGCTTTATCTGGCAAAAGAGCCTGATAGTCTCTTGAATTCTCTCTAAAGGAAGGTTCTGGGCAATAAAGGCTTTTGAACTAAAAAATTCTGTCTAGATGTTCATTTACATTCAAATAAAAGTTTCAGCGTATTCACGTTAACTTTAATAGGCATTGGCCCAGCTCACTTCCAGCCTAGCCAATGTGTCTGTGGCCAGGATAATTTCATGACACTGACAGGAGTTTACGCCTATTTAATGCAGTATTTCTGTTAAAGTCAGATTGATCTTTCATATGGAGAAGCTGGGTGAATGGGTTTGACTTCTGTAGTCTTCTGGTGTGCATGCCTTAAAACGCACATGCTCAAGAGAAATTGCTTGATTTTCAAATATGTATTTTCCCCTAGGTTAACTTATTTGGTGATATCTACTACAAGCAAGACAGGCTGTTTTGAAGTTAACCTTCTTGACTAGCTCAGCTTCTGAAACTGGATACATCTTCAATATGCCCTCCCATACTTCCCCTGAGACTCTTTCTTCCCTCTCCTAAAGACAACATGATCATTTTCTAGCCCTTTTGCATTAGTGTTATGCAAATCATTTCAGTGGAAATAAACCAACACAGAATCAGCATGAAGGAGCTCTGTCCCAAGGTCCCTGCCTCTTCTGCAGTGCTGGGACTGGTGAGTGGGAGAGCAGAGGATGGTTCATTTTGGGGAGGAGGTGTAATGCACCATCTGTTCCCACTGCTGGTAGGAATCAAAGTGGAAGAGAGCACAACAACTGTACACTCACACCACCTTTCCAAGAGCTCACTGCTTATTTTCCACATTTTAATGAAATTCCATGCCTACCACTGCCCACAGGGTTCCACGTTTATTCACAGGCATTTCTTTGTTGCAAGGCTCCAGGCCTCCTCTCTTTGTTCAAAGCTTCTCTCTCAGGGCAATCTCTGCCCTGGTTCCCATCATGTTGCTTCCTCTTTGACGTCATTGTAGGCAAGAGTCAGGAAAAAGGTTAGTCTTAAATCTTATAATAAAGATACATTCCTTTGAGATCAAGTATTATTTCTTGATAGTTTTATCATTACCTCTATGCCTTGACTAATGTTTAAATCAGAGTCGGAAGGATCAAGTTCCAAACCAAAAAATAGTTTCTTCCTTTCCATTTGTGCTTTGTTCTCTTTATATTGATTATGCTATTGTTCTGAGTAATTTAAAATTGAAATGCAGTGAGCAGTGGGTTACATTAATTCTGATCTCTGAATAAAGGTGGTTGGTTTTGGCAGAAGACTTTCCAAAGCACTAGAAGGTTTAGAAGGCACATGGAGGATGGCATTAGCCAAGACTTGGTTTATCAGAAGGTAGGGCCATTCTTTCTGCTTTTCTAGAACTCCTTGGTGTTATGGCACATAGTATTGGATGTATAGGAATTGCTGGGGAATGGGGAGCAGTGACATTTTGGAGGGAAGGGGAGCACTTTGAAGTCATGCATTGTTCTGTCTCTTCTAGCTCCTGCACACTTCCCATCACCATGGTAACTGCCTGCTTTAGTGAAAGAGGAAACCTGCTTGGAATTTAGTTTTGAGAGTCATGCATGTACTGTAACAACGATGGTTTCTGACTAAATTATTCATCTCATGTCATCATCAAGTTTAGGTAAACTATGCAAACTTGCAGCAGCTGAGGAGTGAGCCCCAGACAAAGATTTTTGCTCTATGTACAGGTTGAAAGTAAGCCATTGTTTTGAACATTGCAATAAAATAATATGTATTAATCTAGAGAAACTTTCTGTGGATTTTCTATCTTGTGCTGTTAGCTACCAAAAATAGATAAACCTGAAAACTGGCATTTAAAGTTTAAATCTCCAGCATGTCGAAAAATATTATTATGGCATTGCAATCATTGCTTTCTTCGTTTCCAATATATTCTCCAAATATGTTACCTATTATATTATATATTTGAACACAGATTCCAGATTTGCTTTGCAGTTGTAAGTGAAGACAAAACATACAGCATTTCCTAGTAAGTGTGTAAATGTGACCAAGAGCTGTTATTTTCAAAAGGGAAAGATAATAAAAGTCAAATTATCAGGGCTACATTGACATGGAAACTCTTTAGACTCATCATCAAAATACTAATCCCTGCCCAGTGGCACTGCATGGTCTTAGAACTGATACTTTAAACTCATTTTTCACCAGATGCTAAAATGCAACTCAATCAAAAAATGTTTCTGTCCCTGCTGCAGTGCTTCATGTAACACAGAAAACTCTGTCCAGCATTTACCAAATCCAGACTAGAACATAAGAGTCCAACTCCCACTACAATTTTTTGAAAACTCTTGTGCAGGGAGATGCCCCAGTGTATTTTATGATACAGCTTACTCTATCGCACTGAGTTGGCAGGAAAAAAAAACCTAGCAGTTTATGCTTTCTTTCACATTGTGTTACTCGATATCATCATAAAAGTATGAAAACAACTTTTTTTGAATGTAAGGTGTGCCATCTACTAGGCAAAGAATTTTCTGTGTGTTGCGACAGCTGTACATATGACAGTAAATTGTCTCCACACATTAAGCCTCTAGAAATTTCTGATAAAACAAACAGAACCAAACCACCACACTCCACATTCCTCTTGATGCCTCTTACACCACGAAAGGCAAAAGTTCTGAAGTGATTAGGCTTTACCATAATTCATCCCCGTGCATATGTAACATAACATACACCCAAGCAAACAGGAGCATCCATATCTTGCACTGAGCCATTATCATACGGGCAACACCAAGACAACAGACACAACAGAGCAAACTGGAAATGCATAAATGAAGAGGAAAGTCAGGCCTACACCTTCTAGACAAAATCACTGCAAAGTAACTTCTTTCTTATGCAAAGTTACACATGATTGAGCTTAATTCAGATGGCTGCCCAGTGACTGTCTTGAGGCTGAAGCCCACACAGGCAAATGGTTTCATAGAATCTGTGAGTGTTCTCCAGGTCCCCCAGCTATTGTACCTGCAGCTCACACAGGCAGGGCTGAGCTGTTTGTAGTTATGCAGCTGACACCACCTGACAGTGACAGCCATCAGCAAACTTAGTCTGTGATGCCAAATCCTCAAACTATTGATCCATATTGAGCTTAACATCAAAGATACTGAACTAGTAACACTAAGGAATTTAACTATTAGTACCTCAGTCGTGTATATAAAATTACTTCATTGCAGATGTGATTTTAACTTAATTACTAGTGTTAAATTAAGGCAAGAAGGCCAAGACAGCACTACTGAAAACTTTTTTCTGCTCTAAACCCAATTCCCAGTTACTAGAGAGCAAACTAAAGACTTTTAATTACTAAGACATTAATGACTTACTACTAGACATTAATTAATTAATTACTACTAACTACTTAAATAGTCTCTTGAAGGAGATAGGTTTCACCACAATGCAGAAAAACAAAAAAATTAGTATTTAGCCAATATTCACATTTCCTCACAATTTGCAATGTACAAAGCAGGAAAACCAAGCACAGTAAAAGTTGACCTTAATAACTAAGTATAGGGAAAACATTCAGAACACTTTGAAGTGAGACTACTGGTTGTAACACAAACACAGGCCAATTAATTCATTACAAAATATTAACAAAACAGTATAAGTAGATAATTTAGAACCAAGTGAATTACAAACAAAACCCCTTTCCTCAGCTTTTTATTTGAATAACCTCCTTGTATAGCCATGTGTGTCATAATTTGATCAGAATGGATTAAAGTGCATAGTGGGTTTATTTATTACTGTTTCTTTTCTCCATGGATTACATCTTCATCACTCATTAAAGGGCAATCCCTTTAAAACAGACTACTTATTTATCTAAAGCACATTTCCATTAGATACATAAATTAGCATTTAGGCGTAGCTTAGCCTTTGTGCCAAGGCACACAGACTGAGATCTAGAGATTCAGATGGACCAATTATACTTGAATTTCAATCTCCAGACATCCCCAAATCTGTGGTTTGGGGCATTTTCTCGATGGCTGCTACCTCCACGCAAGGCACAGAGGAGGCAAGGATTGCCTCCCTTGCTCACAGGGGAGTGGTGTTTTCCCATGTCCCACCTGGAGCAGCCACAGAACTGCAGGAGCTGTGCCTGCTGGGGATGCTGAGCCGTGCTGCAACTCATCCCAGCCCACAGAGCCCAGCTCAACCGTGCTCAGGCTCCTGCCCAGGCAGGGCAGTGCCTGCAGGTGACTGCGCAGAACAAGATTCCTTCACCAGGCGTCGGCCAGAACCACCTGCACGTTTAAACATTTTCACCAAGGGAGCTACCCTGCCCGCCACACGTGATTTTGGCTGCAAGGGTGATTATTGCAGCCTTTCAGCAAAGATTAATCAGTTTCCCTGGAAGCCATCACTATTAGAGATTAACATACAAAGGTGGGAGAAGTTTACACCAGACCACAGTATATTTTAATTGGCTATGGCTAGCCTAGATATGAATCCTCACAAAAAGATGCACTTACATTAAATGCATCCCTTTGCCTTGGTTTGGGAAATTAATTTATCTATATTTCCTGTTTCAGCAGTGTAGTCTAAAGGGAAGCCTTTGTACTTGGCTGCTAGATATTCCCATCCCGCTCAAATGAACTCAAAAATCTGGTTTCCATCCATGCCATGAGAAGATCAGCTAAAGCAGATTTAACTGATTAGCAAAACACCCCATCTGGTAGGAGGGCTCCATGCATGTCCTTCGTGCACCAACATCTGATGCTCCCAACCGGGAGCCTTATGGCCCAAACTCGGCAGTGCTGCCGCAGGGCTGCAGAGGGACTGACCGAAGGCAGGGGCTGCACTGACCTTGTCTCAACCTCAACTTCTCTGTGCTTGCTGTAATAACTGTAAGCACACTGCTGAAGTTATGCCTCTGTTTGCCCCAGCAAGAGGGAGACAACACTGATTTGACCAGTTTGCCTTCACCAAGGGGAGTGCAAGTGACTGCCACAGACCTTGGTTTAAAGCATCAGCACAGACCTCTTACAGTCACAGGATTCTCGACTGGATGGACCTGTGGTGTTTCCCAGTACATTTAATTCCACTAAAAATAATAAATCCCTGTAATAGGCTCATGTCTTGAGCTAGAGCCATTAATCTGACTCCCCTCTCCCTACCCTAATTCTTACCAGCAGTCAGGGAATCTCCATCCGTCCCCATCCCTGAGCTACAGACTGTGTCAACAGGAATTAAGCAGACACCTGTGATACCACCTGCTGCAATCTATTTAATTCTTTGTCACAAAACCATTTTGGTCTTTTTATAGTTCATTCAGTGAAAGAGGAGGAAGAGGGGAGGATTGGCATTTACTATAAATGTTATAGATTTTCAATTCCTGGAACATAGTATGTGAAATTAATAACAAAATTAATAATAGATCTAGTTACAGTGGATGGATTTCATGAAAGTTTTTCTAAAGACACATCATAAAATTGCAAAAATGTAAGGACATTAGAATATGCAAGAGCAGATGGGAATCAAAAAATAAGAGAAACTATTTTTAATAGAATTTTATCTCTCCTTATCCAGTCTAAATTGTAGGCAAAGGAATGGTATGTTTCTATCAAGGAAAATTTGCTGAAAAAAATGCTTTGCTTACAAAAAAAGGGGAAGTTTTCTATTTTCAAATGTAATATAAATCTAAATTTAACCTGGACAAACACAAGGCCAGTGGCCAAAAGGTAGTTTACAGACATTGTAGGACTTCATATTCTTTCTAGGGTTTGAATCTCCAGTCAGACCATTTTTAGCAGACATTTTAAGACTCTAAAATGCTTTACATAAGTGTAAGAAAAATTCCTGTGAAAGAATAGCAGGTAAAATTAAGAATGAATGAGGGTTTGCAGAGTGAAAATTCCCTTTGATTTTACTAATCTATTCCAATTCTGAGTAATTTTGTAAAAAAAAATAAATAAAATCAAGTATTACCAGTATTACAATTACCTGTCAGAATACAGAAGTTACTAAACCTTTTCATCATAGCTAAGGAGATAGAATATTATACTTTCTTGTGTCTACCTCTTGCACTAAGCCCATCTCCACAAAGCCTGCATCCTGTCAGCAGCCACCTACTTATCTCTTAGAGCTCTTGTTAGAGCAAAAGCGAGACTCTCTCCTGAGGAAAACTTAAATAAAGTGAGATAAAGCTCTGCTTTAGGGGTGCCTCCTTAGCTTTACATTATTTCCATGCCTTTACATTAATTCCATGAGCTCAGATTTTGCCATTTACATAACTGTGATCGGATGCTCCCTACTTGGCTCCCTCCCAAGGCAACAGAGCTTTGGGTGTCCCCTCTCTGCTACTTCAGAATCAGTTTGTGTCCACTCACAGTCTGAGCAAGTTTTCAGTCATCTCACCCCTCACGTCTTCAGTGAAGGCTCACACTTCTTTCTTTCCATGTTTCTTGTTAAAGAATGTGCAGAAGGGTGCTGGAGGGCACACAGCAGATGTGCCCAGGTGATTTTCTGTGAGTGGCACTGCTCTGCTGAGTTACAGACCAGCGCTGATTCAGCTCAGCACCTTCCCAATGAATAGAGAAGAGAAAGGTATTACTCCAGAACATGCCACTGTTAAACACTGCTGCTCTAAGCATGCATCCCTTTGGGGATTACAAGGCCTGTTTACATGGTCAGCCTGAGATGGATAAGCTGTAAATTCCATGCAGAAATGCTGATTTTTGCTTTTTGGTGCCTGAGAAGGCTGATTTTTGAGGGTAGCTAGGTTGTTCCACCCTGGTTTGTTCCATCTTTGTCTTCAGCAAGTTCTGTTGCCAGGGGGAACACTAAGGCAGTGAAACATCATTTTTGTTGTGTACAATGTGCTTTTTAATGGTTTTATTCCATTTTGCTTATAAAACTCAGAAGCCAACTATTGATTCTACCAAGACCTTGTGAGTGAAGATTAAAGCATTCCAACATGCTTGTCTACAGTTGTGCCATGGTGAATTATGATCTTCGCATAATTCATAGAATGAAAAAGTTGCACCAAGAAACCAACTGTTAATCAGTGTATAGGTACAGGAGATCAATCTTTGATTCGTGTATTCACAAATCCTGTTTACTTGGCCACATTAGAGAACAGACGGGTGTTCTGGAATGGATTCTTAGAAATGATGGATGTAATTGTCAAAACTGCCAAGGTCAATGTATAATGTTCAAAAAAGAACCAACTCATTTCAAGCACCTTCCATTTATCATTCATGCAATTTGACCCCCAGTTCTCTTTGTAATAACATACTATGAGGGAACAACTGCTGTGTTCATTCCTATATACTCCTGTGGACTTTCAAATATCATGCAGGTCACAGCCTTTCCAAAAGACTGAGGACATTTGTATATAACTTTTTTCCACCCTGAAATATGTGGAAGCTATTACATTAAACCTGACTTTAATAAGAGTAAGTTTGTTTCCTATAGAATTTTTATGCTGCAGTACTATACACATTTGAAAGAAACTTGTTCCAGAATTTCATGGTTTTTCCATTTAAGAAATGCAGATTGATTTATAATAAGTTTTGAAAAACATACCTAAAAAATTTGCTTTTCAGAACTGAGATGTCCCCTTCATTGATGATGTATCTCAGTTGCTTAACATCATGCTGTGGAATATAAGCCAAGTCTAAATAATGAGGGTTAGAGAAAAACTGTCCCTGTGGACAGTTAACTCCATAACTCAGCCATTTCTTTTAAATACCAGCCTTGATTACAGCCAAGACACTGAGTCGAGGGGAATGGTATGATAGTTTGCATTTGTATGTAGGTCTAAGTATCTGGAAGTAATTCAAAGTAGTTAAATTTTCATATTTAAAGAGAAAGAGAAATGTAAATTTTAGCCTTTTTAGGGTTTAAATGTGGCATTTTAGGATGCCAATATCTCTATTTTCTGGTGCCACTTTTGATAAAAACAAGGGGAAGACCTATGCTTCTGTTGATTTTTGGTTACCAAAGGAACTTTTTTTTACTTTTGGAGTTTGCAGTTTTTACCACTCTATTTTCACAAAAAGTGGTACAGGTTGGTGGAGTGAACCTGAAAATTGATAACCAGCAGGTCATTTTTTCTCAGCTTAAAGAAGATAGGAGTGTGTTTTACCGTTGCAGAAGTTCACAATTATTTTTTAAATTGAATAGGTTCATAACATACATGAATAGCACAACCTTTTTTTTTCCCCTGGAGCATGATGATAACCCGATTGAGTTTGCTTTTCAAAAATCTAACACATAACACTGGATCATATTCCACTGAACAATTTAGAAACCATTATAAATCTGAGGATCTGGCTTAAGAATTGTACAAGCCACTAGGCATAACTGCATCAAGAGCTGGCACCAAACAGCTTTATGAAGAAGGTGAAGAGGCCTGGGACACCAGGCACATGAACATCTTAAATCACATACTTTAATCCTATTGGTTTTTACAGATTCAATAAAAAATCTCGTGGATGTGATGAAATGCCATTTCTGCACTAAGACACTGATCCTGAAACAGAAGCTTAAAGAAAAAGATATTTACTAAATTCCCCCTTTTCTTCTTACACCATTATCATTTCATAGAAAAGTAACAGGCAGCCATGCACTTCTGTAAGGATGGCATATTTCTCCTCAAGCTCATGATATTGTATTTTAGTGGGGAGGTAATTTGCCTAATTTCTTAATTTCTCATATAACACTGAAATAAGGCAGTTACTTGTAGGTGAAAAAACTGTGACATCACCTGAAGGGCAACAGAAAGGTACATGAAGAAGCAATCATGTCTGAAAAAACAGAATAATTTTTGTCTAACTTTTGCACCTTATGGCTAAGACGGAATCTTAGTAAAAAAACTTTCTACTTAAGGAGCACTTTCTCCAAAAATACTCTATAAAATAGAGGGAAAAAAATCTGTGATACGTAGACCAGAGAATGTCCAGAAAAATTAAGTGACTTCAGCTTACGTGATCAAAAAATTCTCTGTGGCGAGGAAAAAGTTAAGCCAAAAATAAAAGGAGCAAAATATTCAGTGCAGAAGAGCTCCACATTCCCTCACAGAAATGTGTCCACTGAAGGCTGTAAATCTGCAGGCTGGTTGAGAGGCAGGCTGCCATGGAATGCCAGAGCAGTGTCCTTGTCAGGCACGAGGCGTTTATCAGAGTTAACTGAACATGAACCATTCCATCCCCTGGCTGAAGAGCCAGCACAGAGCCAGCCGAGGCTCGGGAGGGCAGTGTGGGAGCCAGGGTTTGTCTGGCAGCACCAGTGACATCTGTCAGGCAGCTCCTGCACGTGTTCTGGGGCTGCCCTACACCCACCCACGGGGACACGCACGGTGCCAGCCTGCAGTGCCCTGCGCTCAACTGAGCCCACACATCCACCCCTCTTTATTTATTTTTTCTTTAGTGAATTAACAGACAACAGGGAAAAACCTTTTTGACCACTTCAGAATAAAAACTTGCAACTTGGAGAATATACTTCATTTGTGGTCACTACAAAGGGAGATGAGTTCATCTGATTAGTTTTAAAATCCTTCACACCTAATTGCTTTTTTAAGCCAACTTGATATTCAGGTATAAATCCACTGTGGAGACAAAAGAATGCTTTGTAAGCAGCGTCAGCTTTGAAGTATAACCCATGCTGCAGGTGGAGTTTGGGTAATGTTGCTTTTGTACATAAATCTCGGTCAACAAGTCAGACACAGACCCTTAAAAAGCATCTAAGAAAAAACATACAAATTAGTGCTCCTGAAGAAGCTACTCATTACACACTTTCAGTGCATCACAACATCAGGCTACTGCAAGTCTTCGCCTCCACATGTGGAATTTATCAAGAAGAGCCAGTGGCAGCAACTAATCAGTAACCACAAATATCAGGGACACCCAGAGGCAAGATTGCACCCCTGCAGATATGCTACACAACACTGGATAACAGGCACACTAATGATGAGGGCTCATGCTTAGGTACTAGATATGACCCACTTACTTGCCTTCAAATTAGATCACATAAGCTTGGAGTGCAAAACCACAGAGGTATTTCATTAGAAGGGCTGCACTGGTTTCAGGTGCCAGCCTTACGCAAGGACAGGAGCTGTGCATTACTCTGGCCATCAGTACCCTTCACGCACAGGCAGTGGTGTCAAAAGTTATCACTTGCAGATGAGAACTGTGAAAGATGTGAACACAAGTGTCAAGTTGTCTCTCTGGAGCACAGTGCTCATCCACTGAACGTGCATACACTGCTTCACCTCAGAGACTCAATATTTGCGAACAGAAGCTGCTTTCACATCTCACCTTCTTGGTGTCTGCTGAGGCTTCCATTGAGCAATTGCTATGCAGTCTTTACAGAAGCAGGGAGTTTTATTGCTTGGTGGATCCCTGCCTCAACCAACACAGCACTGATTCCTTAGAAAAGAGCAGGTGAATTTACAGTTGGGATACTGAGCTGGGACGTGAGGGGCCCTGCCCTGAGATACTTGTTGTACTGTGCAGCTGTGAGATGTTGGGTAAGACTCTGCTCAAAGACTCTGTGTGGGAAATTTCTGTATCTCACAGGACTATGGAGCTTTAACAACTCTTAAGAGCTTGGACACTTCCTTTAAGATGAGACGTTTTACTTCCTAACATAACATACACCACAGAATTGTTATTATAGGGCATATATTTTTACAAGACAATGATTACAGCCCAGAGTGTGGGTTTAATTCATCCACTGCCACAGAAAGGTATGGCAGAAGAATCACTGAAAGAAACAATGAGGTGACTGCCATTAATGACCTGAGCTCAATGTGCAGAGTGCGCACCCTCAGCTGTCTCTCTACCAACATAGAGCTGACTGCAGCTGTACATCTCCGTTATTGATGCAATGCAGAAAGGCAAGATCATTTTGTTTATCAGAAGGCAAGCTTCTGTCAGATGTCAAATTTGTCCTTTTCACAGTTTAAGCCATACAACCCTTAAAATATAAATAAGATGCTCTAATAATCTGGATGTACAATTCCTTTTGAGTCTCCTACCATTCCCAGCACTTCTGATTTGCAATAAGATCAGTTTTCAAAAGGTAGAAATTACTATTTCATAACAAGCTGGTTATATCACAATAGTGCATGCTTTTACATTTTTCTTATATAAATACGATTGATAATATGCCTCACTTGTACATGCCAGGAGTGAATTCATCTTCACTGTTCTTTCATATCTCAGTTAATAAAGAGAGCAATTATATTTCTGCTTCCATTTTTTTGCTAACACTGTCAGATAATGAAGTATGTATTACTTTAGGCTTCTGCAAAACAAACCAAAGGGACAGTAATGTCAGAACGGAAAATGGAAGAAGAAAGTCAGCTTTGAAGTCTACCTATACATCTCTGCACTGCCAGCTCTGAGCTCATTTTGAAATCAAAGAACGATCACACAAAATTTGAAGCAATCAGACATATATTGCTACATGGAGACTTCGCATCAAGTTCTTTCTTTTTAGCATGAAAAAGTAAAAACCCTGATGTTTTGAGATGAAGACTACAAGGAAATTAGTCACATCTAGCATATAAATAATGTTTTCAGCAAAACAGTGAAGAAAAACACTTTGAAAACATATTAAAATATAGGTTTATTCTCCTCAACATTTAGTAGGAAAACCTGACATTTTTATGCAGCCATGGTAATCAATTTTGAAATCATCACAGATGTGCTCTTAAAGTTATTAATTTCACCAGGCTGATTATGAATGCTTTACTCAGCTGTTCTACAAACATTAGAACAATACAAAGCAAATCAAGTCCTAAATTATGATACTTCTTGCCCTTTGTGCAGGGATTTTGGTTTTGACTAGCATGCTTTGAAACTTTGTTAAATGCAACTGAAGCTGAGGAGTTAAAAGCTTTATAGATGCTTGACCAAATGAATGGAACAAGAAACACCACATTTATATTTAGTAAGCCCTGATATCTTGGGAAGGGGAGGCCTTCAGCTGCTTGTAAGCCTCCTGTGAGAACGCCTGGACATCAACACCTGGGAGAGCTGACTCCAGTGGAAAGGAAAATTATCTGAATGGGTCACATCTGACAGCGTGACACTGTGAACAGTGACAGTGAAATAGAAGACTGTACAAGGGTCAGACATCTTTGGTTCGATATCTGTTTCCTGGAACACTGTGGATGTTAAAATTTGGCAATCTGTTATTTAAGACAAAAAACTCGCTAATGTTATGTAACCCAATAAAGTACTTGGTTAACAGCATCCCATTCAGAGCAAGACAAACAAAGCTGCTGTCAATATTCCTTTTAATTAACCCAATAGTATTAGCTGCTTATGACTTCATTCCCTTCGGTCCCAGTGGGCAACCTGAAAGGCAATTCTCACTATTACTTAGCTCCCGTGGAGTAATCCACAAGCGGCTGTCAGCTTGCCTTGGCTGGTGACCTCTGACCCAATCACTTGCTTCCTTTTAACATTACTACCTTTGCACATTTAATGAACTTTGTACATGGCTAAAAAGATGTCAGCACAGCGAAACGATGGTTCCTGCTGTGAAGGCTCCATTGTTTCTATAAGTCTAATTGACCTTTCACATCACAGAAAACGAGAAAAAAATCAATATAGTTACTTAGTCACCAGTCCAATGCTATCTTTTATAATTAATATGCTAACCACAGTGCTTTTGGAACACTGACACCCAAACACCCCTCGATGTACAAAAATGAATTCTCATTAATAACCATTATATTAATCACTGTTGCCCAGAACTGGAACCTGACTGCGAAATCCCCCGGTGGAAATTGCTATAATCGTTCAAACTACAGGAACGAAATTTTTTCGGCATAATTACTGCTGTCTTCTATTGAAAAATATCCATTAGATGGCAGCTTTTAGTTACGTAAATCAAGCTGATTAATTTTTAATTTTTCCCATTTATATGACTTTGCACAAGCAAAGACAATTTAAACGATTAGCTGAACAATTATTAAAGCAACTTGCAGAGGTTCAAATATTCATTTAGTTACTAGAAAAGCCATACATCATTAACTTCCAATTAAAAATTTGGGAAATGGTAAATGTTGATACCATAAAAAATATGCTTATCTCCTTGTCAATAAAGCTATATACTGCTGTAAAAATATTGCTTTCATTTCAGCTGAAAGCAGGAGGTTCAGCCAGTACCAGGTTTCTCCAGCTATTTCAAGAGCAAGAAGAAGAGATTCTCTTATGTGTCTGAAAGTCATTGGGAAGAGGCATTCGATGGCAGCACAGCACCTCACTGCCATTCACTCCAGTGCTCTTCCCTCTCATCCCATATCCCAGAACAGGTTGGCTCAGACTGCTGACTGCAGAATATGCCACAACAATTGTCTTTCCAACAAAAGCATTCTGCAAAAAGCCAGCCACATTTTTATCCAAGAGCCCAGTGGCTAGATTGACTTATTCCAAAAACAAGGGGATTCATTTCAAATCTTACCCTACCTCCCTTCAGTGGCTGTGGCTGAGTTGGATACCAGCTGAGTTGCCTAAAAACTTTAATCTGAATAACACCATGAATAGTCAGGAGCTGCGTCACTGAAATCAGAGCTAGCAAACAGTGGAAGGAAAAGAACTGTGATGCTAAGCAATGAGCCTCATCTTCAACATCAAGTCCATAGCTGTATTGTATACAGACTTAAAAGATATTGCACTGAAATTCAGTACAATATTCTGCCAGTGTGGCAATCAAAATCTTCAAGCACATACACAGCATTGGCACTACTGCAGTTGCACATGTGCATTATACCTTTCTGGACCGAGCTGTTTCAAATATTATAATGAGGCATGATTAAAATGTCTTTTTTCTGAGGCAGTAACAGGTCAGTTGTACATGGTACAGCGTTGGATGATCTGTTTGGGGATCTGGAGGCAGCATCACTGCACATGAGATGCAGTTACCAGGATATCCTGCATGTCTGACACAGCTGGCTCCTGTGCATCCTCACTGAACTGGACTGTGTCACTCAGGGCTCCTCTGAGTGACCACAGTACAGAGAAAAGTGGTTGGAGTTTTGTTTTCTTTTTATTTAAATTGAAGAGTATTTGGTTTCTTCAGGAGACAAATAATTAAAATTAAATAGTCAAACTCACTGATCTTCATTTGTCAAAACACAAATTCAAACATTCAAACAAAAATTAAGGTTTGGGGGTTCTTTTAGTGTCCTGAGGTTGATTTTTCTTTTGTTTGTTTGGGGTTTTCACATAAATTATTCCATTGACACTGTCACAGGGAAGACCACGATCAATACAACTTACAGGAGTTCTGTATAGAAGACCCACATGCTGTGCATAAATTGGTTTTATCTGCATGTTGTGAACTTTCTGATTTTTTGCCTTTTACCTCCAATTGTTAAAAAACAACTTAACCTCTGCTCTAACCAGGTAAATTACCCTACCACTGAGGTATGAGCAATTCTGTACTGTACTTCTTCCCCTGTCCCTGTGTTCCTTTCCTCCCACCTCCAACAAAAACCACAAGATAAAAGCTTCAGTTTAGACTGGAACTTAAACCTGTATTGCTGTGAAATATATGCTTTTCAGGTAAATATAAAACCACAAGGAGGGTAAAATGGAAATATTCAAAGTAAGTGGTGTTTATGGATAAAATCACGCTGGGTTTAGGTCTTAGAGGTGATTAAGTGTCCATGGAAAATCTCTCTAGATCAGTACTAGACCTCACAATTTCCTTAAAAATATTCCACATGCACCATGGAGCCGCCTCATTTAAAGGAACTTCTTTCAAAAATGTTGAATGCTTCCATGCTCAGCAAAAGAGTTCTGATCCAACCTAGTTTTTTCTTATACTCTACCCAAATTTATTAAGAATTCTGCTTTAAAAAGCAGTTTTCACCTAGATTAAGTGTAATCAGAAATTGTAATTGATATTAAGCTCATGTGAGTGCTTACAGTGTAATACTTTAAATCTTCTCTAATTTTTTTTATTACTGATATTAGTTCATTTGGACTGGTCATAAGACCTCCCTGGGTTGACATTTCCTTCCATTGAAGGGAAAACAGAAATGCTGAAATTTAGAAGGGGTGATTTCCAGCCTGTTATAATGTTCCTACATATATAGCAGGCTGCATCTACATTCAACTACATTTTCCTTCCATACATTCTTAAAACAACACACTCGAGCAAGTTATAAATTGTAACACACACTCATATTTACATTTTTACGTGGGTATCTTGACACCTGTTTGCAAACTGAGCCTGAAGCTGGGGATGAAAAAAGACTTATGTGAATTTTAAAAAGTCTTTCAGGGAAGTCTGCCAGGAAAATTGGAAGAGATAGATTGAAACAGGTCTTCAGCATCCCAGTTTTCAGTTTTAAACCTACCTATCCCTTCCTCTAGGCTATTGGTGCCTCTACAGCAATGATCATTTTAAGGCTATTTTTAACAGTTAACCATCTCTCCTTGATATGAAAACTTATTTTAAACTCTCTGCTTAGCTGTTTTAATGTTTAGGATATTTGGCTTTTGGGGAAAAGAATATGATTTAAAGAAGATACCTTTTTTTTTTCCCCCTTTTTAATAATAATTGGAGGGGTTACGAGTCCATTGAATATGGTTCTTTGGAAGATTTTTGTTATCAACATCCAAAGGGTAACATCTCCACAAAGAGAACAGACAGTATGAGCCACTACTGTGTCAATTAAATCTTGGCAATCATTCATTATGCCTATGTCCTTTTCCTGCCTCTTTCTTCCTTGGTGGTCTTCTGGTATTTTTCTTAATACCAGCAGCCAAAAAAGAAAAAAGAAAAGATACTAAAGGCAATTTCTTTAGTACAGTCACAGACAGACTTTTTTGTAGTTTAATATTTGAAACTGCAGCCCTTGTAACTTAGAGGGGCCACCGCTGCAGTATTTACACAGATGTTAGAGAAGGCAGCCTGTAACCATCCACCTCCGCCCCTGCGGTCACCTTTGCCTCTGAGCAGTCTTTGGGAGGTACATTAATAACATTTGTATTAGATACCCATTTCTCAGCTACAATATTTTTATTTCGCATTGTCTGTGTGGAATGTAACTTAATATATATCCTTGATGCAGGGAGATGTTTACATAGTATTTTAGGATTAGTTCAGTTGGAGACCACTGGGTTTCACAGGTTGGTAACAAAGGCAGAAAGCAGGCAAAATATAATTATGGAGTTCCAAAAGAACCGCACACAAAAAGTCAGGAATACATTTTGAAGGGATAATAAACAGCCAGCTACAAAGAAGAGCTAAAATTAATTCAGTCTCTGAACCTTTCTTATTGAAATTAAAAGTAAAATATCTTCAAGAAAGTCTGAGTAAAGATAAAGTGGCTGAAATTGCAGAGGCATTTTATTCTTTAAAAGTCATAATTGCTTAGTAATGCAATTGAACAGTAAATTTTGTCTCTCCCTGGCCATCTTGCTTTGGCTTTTTTAAGTGCTCCAAAGAAGCAATAGTACAATTAATAAAAAGTATGAGAAGGACTTACCTAACATTTCCTTTGAGTCTACCTTTTAATTTGCTCCTCTCCCTCTATGGAATACAGAATGAAATTGGTGAGGGCTTATTCCACAGGACCTTCCTGCCTCTTTAATCTGCAGCTTTGCCTTCCGAGCGCCTGCAGGTGCCTGTGCCCTGCTGGCAGGGCGAGTGCAGGTCTCCCACTGGGAATTTTACACAGCTAGGTGTCCTGCTGCCCTGCTGAGCCACAAACACTGAGCAGAACCTGCCAGGGGAATGTTTGCATTGTGGCTCTGCCTTTCGAATCAAAAGGTGTTAAAGATGTCATTGAAGAGATTAGAATAGTGACTAAGCAATTTCTATACTTCAGTCTCTCAAGGCCTAACTTAGTCACATGGCCTCCTGCAGGTATGCCTAATAACTCCAGCCCCAGTGCCTGTATCTTTTCACACCTTTTTACCAAGAAGGAAGCATTGTCTTTGATTGTCCATCAGCCCTAATCCTTTCTCAGCATGAGGCTTGTTAGCATAATTGGAGAGAAGAAACCAAAAAGGTACATTATGTGCATCTATGTGTTTCTCTTTCAGTGAGGGAGGCTGTTTGGATGAAAGACCACTGTATTTATTGCACTAATCCAGCACCTACAGGTTCCCTCGACAGAAGAAAGTCTCTACCTTCTCAGGTTTTGATTTAATGCAAGTGGTGAAAATCACACACAGAGTTTTGTGAATGACAGTCACCATCCTCATGAAAGACTGGCACAAGCACCTGTCTCTGATATTGGGCTCCCTATCAAAAAATAACTATGGAAAGTAACTGGCATCCCTGAACTCAGCCTCAGCTTCCTGGTCAGTTAAACTATAAAACTGATTGCAAAGAAATTAGTGAAGATTGTTTTTAGTTTTTTTTTCCAAGAACAACAAAGATTTTTAATATCTTGCCCAGGACACTGGAGGCTAAGAAAATAAATAGGAAGGTAATGAGCCATAAAAACTTCCAAGGCAGTTTCCCTCTTCTGCCATCTTAGTCTTTAATGACAAGCAGTTAAAGGACTATAAGCAACAATAAGAGAAAGCCAACCATCCATCACAGGCACTCTGTATTGGGATTTACTACGTATTTCAGTCTTCATCTCTCATGAATAACAAGACATGCCAAAATAAGTACAATTTATCATTGATTACACACTTTATCAAGCTAGGAGAAGAATCTTTGGTACTTCTATTTGCATGACCCAGGATTTCCACACAGCAAGATTAGGATGACCAGCAACAGTGAGGTATTTGGCACCTCTCTAACACATCCTGTATGACATGACTCACACTAATTCAGTCATCAGCTAACTCCCCACCTTTCCTTCCACTTACCAGGATGAGCTCAAATTGCCTCATACTTGCAACACTTTTACTACTCAGACTGCATGCAACTTGCAGTACAAGTAGAGTCCTCCAGGGAGTCATGTTTATCATTGCTGCTAAGCCAGTAAAAGACTTTGCCATCAAGCACGTCACCTTGGACTTTTCTGTAAGACACAGCTGCCCAGTCTTGTCACAGACAGGAATATGGCTTCAGTCAACTGGGTTTTTAATAATTTCTGACCTCATAAACTCAGTGTGTTTCCTCCATTCCAAAGCCATAACACTTGCAACACACTAACAGGTGACCACTTTCTTAAGGAAGATGAAAGATAGGCAACAACCTATCCAGATTTTTAGTTATTCCTTTTATCAGAAGACATCTGTAGCCCTAGCATCTAAGAGCAAGGGAAGGGAAAGGTGAAGCAGGTAGAACTCAAGACAAAAAAAGGGAAAGAAAAAAAAGAAACTAGACCATAATAAAAATCCACACATCACAAAACGACGCAAAATAAACATTTTATCAACTCTGGATTTGAAAGGGAGAAGACAATGAAATGAAAAACAGGATTCCTTCCACAGATTGAGTAATCTCTTTGCTATTTTTGATACCAGAAATGTAGGATTTAAAGGATTTTGAAGCATAGACACAGAATGCTCAGTTTTCAGCCACATTATCAGTCACCTAGCCGTAGATACATACACACACAGAAAATGAAACCTTGGTCTTATCCTGGCAAACGAGCCTAGCACCATTACCCAGGCAACCTGGCCATCTAAAGTTGTAGCAGCATTCCTTTCATGGATCCTTCATAAATCATTGCCAAAGTCTGCTTGGGGATTAAACATTTACTGAAATAACTGATGTGATTGCAAACCACCCCGAGCAGTGTCCTCATGTGAACGTACTTTTCCCACAAAGGATTACCTTAGACCCCAGGAGAATAGCACACTACACACTTTTGCAGAGCCAGAAGATGCATTTCCTTAATAGTTTTCCAGGACACTATCAATATTAAATAAATATCAGTCATTACATGTAAATACATCTAACAGTTTTAACATAACAGTTTCTTCCCTCTGCAGGAAAGAAAAGGAAAATCCATCAAAGAACGGTGCATGGGGAAATCAAATATCAAATGCTTCCTGCTTCCAAGAAGAGATGTAATATTCCGTGAATGACTGACCTGGCTCTGACCTTGATCATGGTAAGAGATTTGTTTTGGTAGTCTGCTGTAGCCAGCAACCTGCAGAGCAGTTTGGGAATCCTATCAGAGGGAGTTCTCAATGCTGTAGTTAAGAAGCACATTTGTTTATGTGGAGATACTACTGCAGATATGGTATTGCAATAATATATTTCAGATTGCTTGACAAATACATCAAAAGAATGATGGATAATTAAATACATAGGCATTGAAGATAACAAAAGGTGAGATGTAGCATTTACCGTGGTGATTTCTGTAACTAAGGCAACATTAGAACAATATTAGTGGATTTAAGTGTGGCCAGACAACAAATTCAAATAAATTTTCTCCCTCGATTTATGCACTACTGACCCCAGGTATCACAAAAGATTGGAGAAAAGTTCAAATCACTGTATAAAGCAGCAAGTACATATATTATCTCCATATAAGGCACATGAAAAAAACAGAGAAACTGAACAAAGCACCAACATTTTCATGTTTAACACAAACACAAGCCAATTTTGATTTTTTCCACATTTAACTTGGTTTTACTTTCCATTAAAAAACACTCAAAAACTTAAAGAATGTTCAAACTTCCAGGACAATTAGACACTGAAACCTGTTGTGCCTAAACAGCTTTTAGGTCACTTAAATGTGATTACTTCATGCTCCAAGTTTTGTGTCATTTTTTTCCTTCTCAAAACCAGGGTTTTGTTAGGTGGCCTAACAAAAATAAAAGCTGAAAAAAAGATAAAAGTGCAGTCCTGCAATAATTGTCCTCCCAAGATTTATTGCTTATTATTCTATATTGCTCCAACCTTCCAGTACTTAAAGGGGGTTTACAAAAAAGAGGGAGAACTACATTTTCCAGAGGCAGTGATAGGACAAGGGGCGATGGTTTTAAATGAAATAAAGTAGATTTAGATTAGATATCAGGAAGACATCCTTTGCTGTGGGGTTGGTGAGACACTGGAGCAGGTTGCCCAGAGAAGCTGTGGATGCACCATCCCTGGAAGTGTTCAAGGCCAGGCTGGACAGGGCTCTGAGCAACCTAGTCTAGTGAAAGGTGTCCTTACACATGGTAACATGCTGATTTTTAGGGTCCCATCCAACCCACACCATTCTAGAATTCTATGATTACATTATATATATATGTTATTTGTAGATCATTTAGGTTGGAAAAGACCTCTAAGACTGAGTCCAATCACTAAGCCAGCATTGCCAAGTCCGCCCCTGAACACCAGTTCAGCACAGCATCCTGCTGCACAGGGCACGGTGTTAATTCTGTTCCAACAATACCGAAGCACCACATACACACAGAAGTATATTTATTTATTACAGGGAGGCAAAACCCAAGACAGCTGGGTAGCACATGGTGACTTGAACAGACTAGAGAACCAAGAACAAAAAAAACCAAAAAAAACAAAGAAAAACCCACAAAAACAAAACACAAAAAAATACCAAAAAAAAACAAAAACAAAACAAAACAAAAACAAAACAAAACAAAAACAAAACAAAACAAAAACAAAACAAAACAAAAACAAAACAAAACAAAAACAAAACAAAACAAAAACAAAAAAAAAAAAAAAACCAAAACCAAAAAAAAAAACCAAACCAAAAAACTGCTTTTTGGAAAACTACAGAAGAGATGGGTAGCCAATAGCAAATATCTGTGCGAATCTTGACTCTGAATTAAGAAGTTAGCAGCTCCAAAGACTTTCAGGTAAATTCCAGTAATTAAACAGAACATCCAGTCAAGGCCAGCTTGATTCCATGGTGCTATGGGATGTTCAAGGCTCTAGCAGAAGCCCCCTGCCCTGCAAGCACAAGCACAGTGCCAGTCCAGCACAGTGTCCTGCTGCACAGGGCATGGTGTTCATTCTGTCCCAGCAATACCAAATAACCATCACTAAAAATACTCTGCCAAGTCCATAGTGGTGTCTTTTCCCACTCCTGAAATCACCAAATTGTCCAGGGAGCCAGTGAAACAGGGACTGCCAGGTGGGATGAGCACGGGGCACAAACTGCTGGCTGGCTCAGAGGATGCTCCCTGTGGAACATGAGGAGCCTCCAGCAGTGCTTTTGCATGGGGAGCACAGAGGACACACCCTGAAGGTTTCCAGCAGCAAAAGACAGCACACCCCTAATTGGCAAACTCCACTTTCACACGTGGCACAAAACAGCTAACAAGAAGGCTGAACACAAAATGAAAAAAATATTTCCTTGCATGGAAAGGACTGGGCCCAGGAGAAAAAGAACATTTTGCATTTTTTGTACAGGTATGAAAAGGCTCTGCTAACCAGAAAAGCTTTGCTGGTATCACAAAATAAAGGTGTGAACCTTACCTCAGCATGAGAGTAATTATGGATAAACCATAATGTGTTCTCAACTCCAGTGTGATGGTGTTTATATCTCAGGTGTAGTGTGAGTTTAACTTTAGTGGGTTGGTGATTAAATTTAAGGTATATATGAATAATACATGGGGAATAAAATGGGGCATTACTATAGACAAAAGAAGTGAAATAACCAGTTGGGGATGTTGTTACAGAACTCTGAAAGTGCAAGCTTCCAGATGTTTATGTCCTCCAGCTTAAAAGATTAATGAGAACACTAAAGATTTATACCCAGCCCCTGGAGCAGAATACAAGTGGGGTTTTCTAGGCATGAATCTCACCACTTCCTGAATGAGGCAATTTTCCAGGTTCACTGTGGTTGAAGCTAATTTGCCAGGAATTACCTGGACTCAAGGCCATTTAAATTCAGTCTTGACAGAACCTCGAGGGAAACTTGCTGTGCTGGCACATACGACATTTGAACCTTTGGAGCAATTTCATGGCATAAATAACAGTTTTCTGTGTTTTGAATTCTTGGATTAGCAATGATTAAGTAGATTGCACTGCCCTTCGAGCTCTAAAGCTGCTTCCAGAACAGAGAGAAAACACACAGAGACAGTATCTAGACACATGACCTGCTACTGTTTGCACTTCTCAAGCTTTGTTGTCTTGTTGTTTTTTTGTCATCCGTCACAACTTGGTTTTGAATGAAAGAATGAAGAAAATCAACCCAGCTCCACCATCCAACACCAGAAAGCTAGCCTCCCATCACAGTAACTCTGCTTTATTTGAAACTGTGCAGCATTTATTCAAAGTTGTGTCAAAATGCAGGAACTGATATATTCACCACTCCTACCCTTGCCAAACTGTAAGCCTACATTTCCTCATCTCTGCTACATTTACAGTATCCACATAAAACATTTTATAGCAATTAGCTTTTTCTTGACTGACTGAGTTTTTCCCTAAAAACTGGTTTTTAGGGAACCAGCCAGCAAGCTTTTGAAGGTCCACACTTGCCTGTTCTTTCATGATGACTGTGAATGAATACCCTCCGCTCTGCCAAACAGCCCTTCTCACTACACCAGTTTAAAACTCCTCAGAATCCCTGAGGTGAGAGAGTTGGGAGCCACAGGGATAACCACTTCCAACAGGCTGACCTGATAATGGGAACTCTCCTCTTCACAAACACATCTTCCTTATTTCCAACCCTCTTTAAAACAGCACCATTTTCCTTTACCCAGCATGAGTTTATGACCATAACATCCATGTAAATCACTTACCACTTCCAGCCACATCTCCAGTTTCCAAGCCAAAGGAACACAAAGAAAGCCTCCAGAGCAGCTGCTCTCCAGCCAATACCTAGAATCACCTCCTTCAATGGGTGGGCAGGCAAGCCCAGCCTGCAGATCTTGGTAGCCCCAGCCAGGGTGGGGTTGAGCCCTCACCTGCACAGGCTGCTGTTAACCCTTTGTGGGTGGCACAGTGACAGCCCAAAACCTTCTCCACCCAGGCTCAGAAGTAAGTTTCATCTGAACATGACATGTGGTATGGCTCATCCCAGAAATTTTTAGGCACTGCCATAGCTGACTGTCACTATTCTATTAACTTAAAGTTTATTGGAAAGAACCCTATTGTAAATTCAATGCCCTGCATTTATTTTTGCCAGCATGAGAATACCTTGCTAAGAAGTAGCAGTAAGTTTTGATTGCCCTACGACTTTTTACCTGATCAGAGCATGATGGTCAAAACTTTGTGTGAATGATCCTTGTATGTGGACTGATGTGTAGAGATGCTGAGCAGAAGTGGTCTCTCAGAAAACTCTTATGACATTGCACAAATTAGCAGAACCTGTATAAGTGTAGGGAAATTCATGGATCAGAATCAGAGTTTAGCATGGCAAGACATTTTTGAAAGCTCTCTTTGCCCCAGATGCATGTTTTAAACATTCCTGTTCTCCAAGGAGTAAAAAGTTTGGATGGTGCTTTTGGTAAGAAGCAGTAGATCAGTATTTTTATGGAACATGGTGCTTGCAAAAGCTACTCCAGACCCTCTGCTTTTACTCAGCTTGGAGGCAGTGCTGCCACAGTTTGTGTTGGTTAGAGCAGTTCAGCAGCAGCCCCCGGTGGGTTGCATGTCATGTGTGTGCGTGCCAGCAACTCTCCACAGTCTGCTCCTCACTGTGAGTGAGGGGCTTGGTGACATTTGATGCAAATGCTCAGAGAAGCAGAGAAGTGTTAGAGAATTCAAACCCAGCACAGTACACATGTATCCCACAGCACCTCTGTGAGAAATCAGGCTTGGTTCACTTAGACTCACCAATTAGCTACAAAACAGGATAAGATTTGCTGTATCAAAGCTGTCTCCTGCAGAGCTACTTGGTATACCTGTATTATACTCTAAGCACCTGGTTTCGTGGACTTTATTATATTAAGGTACAAAATAGTCCTTTGGAAATCTGACTGCGACCAAAAAAGTATTTCCACATGTTCAATTCAAAGAGCACAACCTGAGTGGACTTAGAAGACCCCAGCAGGATCTGACTGGCTTTGAGATAACTTATCTCTCTACCACCTTCCATGGAAACACAGCCAGAGAAGCCAGGAGGTGAGCACACACAGAGTCTGAATGGTTTATTGGCTCAGGCCCTGTGTGGCAGGAGACCAGCTGTACCTGCCTGCTCCTGAGAGCAGTGCCAGTGTTGCTGCACCTGAGCAGTTGGTCCTGAGCTGGCCCTACACTCATGGCACAAATAACTCAAATTTGGCTGGCTGAAAGCTGACCACACCAGAGTTCAAAAGCACCTTTCTCCTTATGTGAACAGAGAAAAGGCAGCAGCCAAAAGATAAAGGAATTATTTCCTGCAGGTCTCCTCTCTCCTTATTAACAGGCATCTGTTGGTTGACAATGCAAATGGAATAATAGTATTTCTTACTTTTATGTTAATAATGTTTAACTTAATAACTTCTTCTGAAAGAGTTTGCTGCCAAGCACCAGGATATCAGATGAAGCCCGTCATATAAAATGAGTCTGACATGATTGCTTTTAAAAAATTAGGCTTACTAAAGATACACTATGGAATCAGTGGATGAATATAAAGGTATACAAATATGCACAAAGACAAGCTAGATTACCATCAAAGTGGTTCATCTTGTTTTACAGAGTACATATGAATATTTTTTCTTGGAATATAGTCCTGCCTTACAACCCCCCACCCCCAGTTTCGAGACATCTTTCCCAAACTTTTTTACAGATCCCGAATTAGTGATTGATCTGACGGGAGGCAGTGGCTGTGGCAGCAGTGAGGAGTCCCAGGGCACAGCCCATGCTGCAGTGCCAGCTGCCATGGGGCCCCGGACCAGGTGCCAGCCCAGCTCCAGCCAGACCCTGCCCAGAGCAGCAGCAGCAAATCCTGCTCGGGCAGCAAAGGGGGACCCTGCTCGGACAAGCTGCTCAGCCTTGCGAGCTCCCATCTTCACCAGCTCACTCAGACTGTCACTGCACTCACTTCCACAGCACAGGCATTTTCTGTGGGTCAAAACCTGCCCTGACGTATGTCAGCCATTTGCTTCGTATCAATGAAACTCAGGGAAATAGAACTCCCTGAGAAAATGTTTGATAAGATTTTAGCCATATTAAACCATTAGTCCAACGCTTAAGTTTAAGAAGTGATAGGGCAATTTTAGAAATCACTCAAACCCTTGGCACAGGTTGAGTTTTTCAAAGTTCCTTCATATATCTCATGCAGTGTATATAATAACTCCCTGATTTTAAAACACTATTTATGTGGTCAATATAATATCAACTTTAAAGGCATTCCACTGTAAGCTTGCTATCTACCTTTCATATGCTGCATTTATGTTCTCAGTCACAAACTATTAGCAACAGTTTTATCCAATAGGCTGGATTACATTTGGAAAATCACCCTGGTGATTAAGTCGCTCTTACTTATGTATTCAGAACCAAAACATGCTTATTATCATCATGGTAATTTTTTTTTTCTCTGTGCTGCTAATTTGTGACAGGATGGTGCTGATATTTGTTAACATTTATTAAAAATTATAATTATGTGAAAAAATCTAAATATGGTTTTCCTGGAAAAATGAGAAAAATATAAGGCTTTTCTTTTTGATGATTTTAAAAATAATTTTACAGTAGATTTTAATATTTGCATTTTTCAATTCTGTGTAGTTTGGGTCTACTTGGTAAAGCATATTTGAGATTGTTATGGGACTTTAGATTATAAGCAGGACATCTATGATTAAAATATATTCTTTAAAAGATTTTTTCTTTTAGTTATCTTTCACTTTCATCTGATGAAGGATAAGAGATAAAACAGGCTTTTGTTGTTTACTGTACATCTGGAGTATAAAAGAAGCGTTATATGAGGAAAGGATATTCCATGAAACACTATGTCAGACACATTTGCAGTCAAAATTCCAGAAATAGCAAGATGTTAGATAATTAAAATGTCTTCCAGGTCTAAACCATAGGGAGCTGGAGTTTTAATCACGTAGAGTATATTCATGAGAAGTTTCCTCTTTTATCTACACGATCAGATTTTGATGCTTTCTTTTAGGAAGAAATAAGATCCTGCTCTGGCGCACAAACGTTGCTATATTCCCTCAGTACTGGCAGCGCTCACAGAATCAAATGCCTTTGTAGAAATCCGGTTTTTGTTTACCTTTGCCTTAAGAAGGATGTGCAACAGAAGTTCAAGCTCAGTTTGTCCTCAAAGTACACCCATCCCTGTGGGTTCGACCCACCTGGGAAGCAGCTGAGCAGGGAAACCCTTCTGCAAATGGTTTCTGCCCCTGCCAGAACAGCACTGGGGAGCAGCAGCCAAGGACCAGAGCCTTGTTTTACTGGGAACCCCAGAGCCATCCTTAAAAGGCTTAATAAAGTGCCTGCTACCATGACAAGGTAAATGTAAAGGGGACATTTTTGCTGTCAGGACTTCACTGGGCTGTGGAAAAACTGGAATGAGCTTAGTGAGGGAAAAATAAGATTAGCCATTTTTTCATAGCTAGAAGATGGTTTCACGGCTAAAGCACTTTGCTAATCTTATTTTCTAATTCCACCACACCTTTTATTGACTTATTTTTCATCTTGTAGCCCCCACACAACCATAACATTTAAATAATGATACGCTGGTATCTGTACCATCTTAGTCTATGCCTAGTCAGATCTAGTTATTGAATAGTATTTTAACAGCTACAGTAATTTTAAGGAACAATTTAGATCTAGGCTACATTAAAAGAAAGGAAAACACATCAGTGCCAAATTAGGCTCTGATGAGGCTCTTGATCACTTTTCTTTCTCCTGACAAAAACAGAAGGTGCTAGTAAAGCTGAGAAGGTCTGCGTCCCTGATGAACAGATGTTAATAACAAAGAGCATCTTCCCCATGTTAAATAGCCAAAAGAAGAGATATTGCAGCCATTGATAATGATACCCATATATCATGCATGCTAAATCATGACTAAATAATTAAAGTCTGTGCATGATACTTGTTTCAGGCAAGTAAAGCAGATCACAGTTTTAGTGGTCAGAGGAAATGAAATGCAGCTTTGCAGAAATGATTGTCACTGAGCACACAGAGCATTAAAATACACAAAGAAAATTAAACTAGGAAAAAGGCAATTGCCTGTGAGCAGCTTATTCAGGACTGAGCACTGGCGATTCAGTGGTGGTTTCCCTTCTGGTTATTTTGATGAACTGTTTGAATATGCATTAACATGTGGAGAGAGTGAAAGGAGGGAGGTGATGAGCAGAAAGTTCTCCCAGCGTGAGGTTGGTGGCTGGGTGCTCCCTCTTGGTGGCAGGGCCTCCTCTGGTCACTGCTCAGGCTCTCTACCCTTCTTGGCGACGAGAAATCACGGATGGATAGACTGATGCTATTTCCTGCAGTGGGGGAAATAGCTGAGTAGAGGCAACTCTAACCTGTTAACAAACACTACATGCTGTATTCTCCATGATCTCCACTTTACCAGCTCTGCTCGCATTGGCAGGAGTGCTGCAATGGAGTGCTGAATTGCCCCAAATTCACCCAAATTCACACATCACCCGGCTCCCACACTCCCTTTTTGCGCTGTGACTGTGACCTGTGGGGCCCTGCCCAGCAGATATCCCTCCTGCACACATCTGTGTGCACAAGAAGGCTCCATTTCCTGAGGCCTGCCCATGTGCTGTGGCCAGCTGAACTCGTGGAGACCCATGCAGAGAGCAGCTTATCTCATGTCTCATAAAATGAGGGCTACAAAGCCAGTGCAGCTTTGTTAGCTGTCACACAGACCTTTCCTTCAAAGCACAGAGAAGAAAAAAAAAAAACCAAACAACATGTTTCATTCAAAACATGAAAGAAGAATTGGTTGAAATTAAATTTTTCCTCCTACCCATTTATAGAAACAGATTAAGTGAGTTTTGAGGAAGAGAAAGTATCTGCTTCATGAAAGGTATATTTACTTGGAGTGTTGAAGTTAAAGTGTGGCTTTTTGCACAAATTAATTTAGAACAGATTTCACTCAATAAATTTGCATGGGCATATACACAAAACTTTGAGAACTATAGCCATAGGAATACTTTAGAGAATGAATTAGCAAATTAGCTATCAATAACTAGCAATAATTAACAATTTAGCCAACAATAAATGGATGTTCCCAGGAGGACCATGTAATCACCTATGCTGCCTTTCTAAGACTGATGTTCTTTGACAATCCAAATTCAGGTGAAGGGAACCAAGCACATTTGTGTGCCATGATCTCAAGGCAATCTATCCCTGTTTTCTACCAATTATGAATTTTATGAACATCTACATTACATGATACTTGATTTTCAAATTTAGAAGGGTAGAGAAGTGTTTCCCTCATTTTCCAACCAACTGCTGATATAGTAATCTGAGAAGAGCAAGATGTCTTTTTTGTATTGTATTTTTCTATTATACCCATTTTTTAGTATTAAAGAACTACAGTAGCAAACAACATACACATACCTACTTTAATTAGATATCTTTAAACGTGGTACTCTTTTCTTTGCACATGCACCCCAAAGACTTTGTGCTGATTAATGTCAACGTATTTCAGCTAGAGAAGGAAAGTTTTAATTTTGCAGTTGTTTTAATAAGTGCAGAATTTGTCTGAAGCACAGACAAGGCATTTGTTGGAGTCTTTTGGGACTGTGCTCTTTATTGTCTTTCTTGCTCCATCTCCTGTTATCTTACATGGTTTGGGATGCTGAAGGTTAATGATGTCATTTAATCAAAGATTATTCTTTCTACACAGCCCTGGTAATAGTGAAAGATTAAGGCAATGGAGTTGTTAAAAATACTTGAAATAATGGCAAGAGATCAACATCACGTCTTTGAAAATGCTCCTTTGTGTTCTGACTCTGAAAGTGGAGATCCACTGTTTGCATCTTTATGACAAGCCAAAAATGTTTTTTAAAAATTTGAATCGAAATACACCTGTGGCACACCAGGCAGCCCTCTGTGTGAGGAGGTACAAATGGGACATGGTTTCTGACTTTTATGTCACTGAAAGTGTATCCTTTGGCTTGGAGAGCAATCCCAACTGAGTGACAGAACATGAGGAGTCTTCCAGCTAAAATGAAACAACAGAAATAAGTCTGTACTTTCTTTGTTGTTGTTTTTTTTTTAATCTTTTATTGTATTCTTATATTTTCCTTCATCCCGGTAGGTCTTCTTTTTTCTTTTAACAGCCACTAGTTATTGTAAGTTTTAGTTAATAGTACAAGATGGAGGCTCAGCTTTATATTCTGGCCAAGATCTGAGGTTATTTCCTTTAGATGTATCTATATAGTTTCCTCTGTAAAATAAACACTTGAAAAATTAGGTGTGTTAACTTTAGATTTCTTCTTAGAAGCCTAAAGAATGACTGTTGTGTTGGACTGACATTTGAAGGTGAATCTGGAAAGCACAGAGGATAAAAGTAAACCAAAATCCATATATTTCATTTTATAGTTTTAAGTGGTAATCTTTCTGTCCTGGAGGTTTGTGTATGTGAGGTAGAAGGGGAAAAAATTGCACCAAAAACCCCTATAACACATGTGAGCATCACAAAGCAATTCTTTAGGATACAATAACAGCTGTGAAATCTCCAAACACAGTAAGTAAAGTGGAGAAGAACATTTTAGCAAAAGGATATTTTAACAACCAGGAAAATGCTCTTAATTGTAGTGAAAGGAATCTTTTAAACTAACATGACAAGGTACAGGCAAAAATTAATATTATACACTAATGTTGTTTTTAGTGAGTAGCTTAGGTTGATTTATTCATTTAGGTAATTATGTACCACGGTATTAGTAATTCAGAGTAAAATTGAATCAGGAAACACAGAATAAATTGAAACTGTAGTCATATTTCTTTCTCGCTGTGTAAGGAACAGAGATGTATTAATGTAAGTTCTAAGTGCACTACATAAGTTAAATTCCCTAGACTGCAATTTGATCAAAAAGCATTAGACATTTACTTAGGCTATAATAGGTCCTTGCCATTGGATGGCAGTAAAATTCTACATCAATCACCAGAAGCAAAGTGAACCTAGGAAAACAATGGGATTTTTCCTTTTTTATTTAAGAGTAGAAAGATTGAGGGGGGATGGTGATGCCTTAAATGCTGCGATAAGCACTAATATTAAAATATGTTTCCTTTTTCCATGTTAGGAGCATGTTAGAAATATTAAACTCAAACTTCTATTATCTGGAAAATCATTTATTTCTTCTTGAAAAGAAAAGCAAATCTGAGCATATTGCAAAGACAATGCAAATTTATTCTGTTTATTGTTACTTAGCTGTCAGAGGTTTATATACATATATTGTTTACTTTTTTACTCAACAAGATTATTGTATTTCACACAATATGGAAATTGTTTTATAAATAATCAGCCTTCTGTGATAGCATTGTAGAATATTAATTCTTTTCTTTTGCATCCATTATTACTGCAGACACTATGACCAAGAGAGTTCCCTTTCTAATAAAGAAAACATCCATTCTTTCTGCATGCCCATGATCACAGCACATGTAATGAAAACACTCTCTGTATAGCCAGAGCCTCTCTGTACAGCAGTTTCATATCACAGGCCATGTTTTACCACCTTTGTTCAGACCCATACCAGCATCAACAACCATTCAGGTTTCTGGAAATCCGGTCTATGAAGCAATTAAGTTTCTACAAGGTGATCAGCAATGAAGATTCTCAAGCCATTAAAACAAAGGGACTCAGTTTAGCTGTGTGCCTTGTCCTTGACTGGTAATGTCAAGGTTTAGACCAATAATAAGTACAGTTTTTTTTTTAATCGATACTATAACTAACAAAGAATAAGGTGGAACTACTCTGTCCTTAAAATATTGTTTATATAAACTGCACATTAAGTAAGGAGAAAAAAAATATTATCAGACAAATTATTGTTCAACGTTCATTTTCCACTTCCTGTTTTGGGAAACTTCACATGCAAATTAGTTTCACTTTTAAATGTGCAAGTTCTGATCAACAAAAATCAATAGGAATATTATGAATAGAATTACTATCATAGTAATTACACGAGCTTTTTATTGGACCTCTTTTATGCCAAAAATAGATTTTATGTGTTTAGCAAGTATTGAGAATTATATTTTTACAGGACTGAACTAAATAGAGCAAGAAATGTGTTCAGCATATGGTCTCACATGAAAAAATACAAATTCTTATGTCTTCATTTAATGTATTTTTAAAAAAATTGTTATAAATTTAGTAGCTTGAATTACAGTCTAAATAGCAATAAAATAAGTCAACTGTTTTTCACAATGTAGTCAGGGTGGTCTAAAAAAACCTAAGGGCTATTAATCAGGATTTCCTGGGATCAAACCACAGACTCCCTGGCAATTTATTCCCTCACTTTATATTTAGAGTCTGTTAAAACTTTATAGCTTTTCAAAGATCGTATTAGGCATTAAAATTTGGAAATCATTTAACAAAAACTGCTATGGGAAAAAAAAGAGAGAAAATAGCTTATCACAAACTTATTCTTAGGAAAGAATGTGTAAAATGTGCTCAATGGAACCATGCTAATCTGGGGTTTCTGACAGTGACTGTGAAGAGAAGCAATGCCATAAACCTGGTGATGCAGTCTTAGTTTCACTCACAAGGACTTATAATTACAGTGCTCCTGAAGTGAACTAAGAAATCCCCCACAGAAATATTTCTCCCCCATGTTAAGGTCGTGATTTTACAACTATGCTATCAACTTTGGGGGTTTGAGCAGTACCAGCTAAGTCAGCTGAATGACTCAAGTATTTAAGATAATCATGTACTGGCAGGATCAAAAGTGTAAGATTTTGTTGTTGAAATCCTCTGAGACTTAGTGCTTGGGACTAAATCTTCTGAGGTCCACACACTATAAATTCAGTTATATTTAGTGAGCCTGAGCAGCCAGCAATTGGCTGTTCATATTCTTCTCACATTTGTATTTAGCCGAAGAAGCGTCATTAAAACTCATGCACAGAATTTCTTGAAGTGTTCAGAATTCTTAATGTATCCAGAATTTGGATTTTTGGCATCTCCCAGTGGGATTTGGTGCAATATAGGATCAGACTGCAGCTGAAATAAAATTTACAGAGCTGTGATATGCAAAATAAATCTCAAAATATCGTATTCTTCTAGAGGCACATATTAAGCTTACAATTCCTTATTAGCAAGAAACTAAACAAACTACTGCACTATAGCCACTCTTGGGGATACAAATGAAGCCCATATAATATCAAAAAGCCTTTCTACTGCTATGCAGACACTGCTACCCGCAATCTGACCTTACTGTGGTCAAACACCAAACTAATTCTACTTTTCTTTTAGCTCCTTATTTCCTATCGTGTAAACAAGGCTGTGATGTTAGTGTGAACATTCCAGGAAGCCTTAACCTAATCTTTGAAAACATGCTTTAGGTTTTGAAATGGGAAATTACTCAATTTGTGCTTTTATAAACTTTAAACAAAAATGGGATCACCAGATTTGCACAAGTATATTTAAAAAAAAAAAAAAAGTCAGCATAAATTAAGGAAAAACAACTTCTAAGGCCATTTTTTGTACACAGTGAGCAACTGCATGTAATCGTGCTGAAGTTGGGAACCGTACTTGCTTTTGGGTGGAAAACTGTACCATATATACTTCAATTTCAAGAATATAAGCATCTTTATTTAAAATAAAGAATCAAGTATCTCAAGAAACATTAAGATTAGAGTCATGCTCAGACAGCAATGGGCTCAAACTGGCTGCTCTTAATGACCAGGTGTGACAGCTTGTTGGTTAGTTATTATTCTGTTTTACAGGCATAAGAACTTGGGGTAATGTCCCGATATTCAAACCACTCTGTGTGTTCTGTGGACAGGAGTAGGGAGGAAGAGAAAAGGTGTTGGGAGAGCAATAGAAAAGCAGGAGTAAGACATCCTGTAGAAGCAAATGAAAGTTTCAGAGTCAGATGATCTGTGGACATCTGTCTAGTATAAGGTGGGTAGAATGGGCCTGGGGAAAGTGGGCAGAGAATAAAGCAGTAAGGCAGGAAGTTGAAGAGTCAATAAGGTGGAGGAAGCAGAGTGTTGAAAAGTCAATGAGTCACTGCGGTGGGGAGGCAGCTGGAATGCAGGTGCTGAGCTCAGGGAGCTATGGCAGCACCAGCAGAAAAGTTTTTGGAAAGCCAGAATTTAGTGCAGAGAGCATCATCAGAGGGCAGGGCTGGTGTTAGGTAGGTGCTGAGTGCTTCTGTTAGCACTCCAGCTTCTCCCCAGTGCTGCCAGACCTTCCTTCCAGAGAAAGGAGGATAATAACCAGAATTCTCGCAAATTCTCAAAAATTTCTTTTCTACCATGAAAACAGCCTATTTATTAGTCAAAATCCTTCTTATTCTAAATAATTTCAGTATAAATTATGGTCTAAAATAACTACCAACAGCAAACTGCAACTAAGGACACTAGATCTAAAGGAAGGACTTTGGTTATGCTTCTTAAGATTTAGTTCTTTAAAAAGGTAAAAAATTTACTATGCAGTGCCTAATTCCCTATAAAAATCTCAGCCCAAGACCCATAGCTGGATCCAGTAGACACTTATTCTCTGATCTAGAGAACTGAAACCTGCACTTTATGATTTACTAAGCTGCTATATTAATTGGTAACATACCACTTTTATTTCCTGAAGAGTTACCTGTAATGTCAGCAGCTCAAACTTCAGGCACATCAAAACAGAAAGGTCTTGCAAGTGACAAATACCTGAAGAGAGAATTGAGTAACCAATGACCAGCTGAAAAAGTCTGCTTCTTGCTCCTAATTTTTCCTTATGTGAGAGTCTGTCATTAATAAAATTTTAATGCCGAGTATTAGTCTTACAGATCTCTGTTGTCTGTGTAAGATGCAAATTGGGAATGCACAGAAATGTACAGAAGGAGAGGGACTGAAGTGCTGACCTAACTCTGATACTGCAATCAACTGCTCTTCCAATGCAGTAAGATATGGGTCAGACTGAAGCAGTTCGCTAATTTTTGCACAAATTGAAATAATTTCCTAGTCTCTTTTATACTTGTTCATAACCTAAACTTTCTCCCGAGGGAATCAAGAGGCTGAAACTTTAATGTTATGTCATTAAGTTGGGTTGTACAGCTGATCTGACTTAATAAATGTTAATTATTAGTATCTCATTTCATCAGTTACAACATTTGTGCATGCAGAAGACTTCCAAAGCACAGACAATTTTTGTTGACTTTCTGAGAGGAAGTATGAAGGATCTGTACTTCCAAACGGGTCGCTCCGTGCTCATACAGGATGTACATTCCTTCAGTCAAGTAACAGGCACAAAATTATGCCAAGAAGTCATTAACTGTAAAACAAGTAGCAGGAAACAGGTGCTAAAAATAGATTTTGAAGACAATCAAGTAATTTAGAAACTATGATACTTTTACTTGAAATACAACTAATTACAAATAATAAAAAAAAACTTGTCAAGAATCCAGTAGTTCAAGAAGTAACAACTCTGCCCATGAACGGCAAAATGCAAATTGTCTACAAGAGCACTGACTGGAAGCATTGCTCCCAGCTATTTACCAGAACCAGCTACAGGTTGTCTCCAAAGGATGTCTCCAAAGGATGTCTCCAGTGGAGCAGGTGTGGTGGGGAGGACATGCAGCTCAGCTCTTTGCCCTGCCAGGCTGCCCTTTGGCTCTGTGTGCCCCAAAGCAGCAGGTGTGTGACTGCAGAGCCCTGCAGCCACCACACAGGGCTCTTAGTGGGGACTCAGCACATCTGTTAGACCTCTGCTTGCCAATGGAGGTTTCATTTTCCCTTTCTTACATAGACAAGCCCCAAGTTAATTTCAAGTCATGATTAGTTTTTGACAACATTTAAGATCTCTGAATTGGTATTTATTTTGAGGCTCTTGATATGCAAATCACTTATGCTAAATTCTGCAGCTTTGACTCAGTTTAGATTATCAGCGTTTACCTGCAAACATTTGAATAAACACAAGTGAGACCATCCTTTTACAACCCTTTTAAGATCAAAGAGTCAGTATTCTGCCTTTGAGGCTTGTCAGTTTAAAACCTGCACTAACAATTAAAGGATTCCTCCCCCTCCTCTCTGCTGTCTTCTTCCCTCCCAAAACTAGGAATGAAAAGATTCCACCCTGCAAGAAATGTCCAGTTTTATATGAGAACTTCTCGTTAATGAATAAACGTGCACTTTTCTGCAATATTGTTTCACTGCTCTTCTGCTTAATGGGCTCCATCCTGCACGGCTAAAACCTCAGGATAACAAAAAGGGCTCTGGTGAGATCTAAGCTTCCATTAAGAATTCGATTTATTTTGTGCTGTTTCACTAAGAATACCCCGAGATTTTTTCCATCATAGTTAATGTCAGAATGCCATCGGAAAAACACTGTGAATAAGTATTAATATGCTTACTGCTGACATCCCTCAATCAATAAAATGGAGTTTTGTGCTTCTTGGCTAGGTGGAATAGAGCATTGTATTTTTCACAGGCATACAAAACATTTGAAAGTCTGTGGAATAATAATTTTTTTAAAATTCCCACATATCGAAACGCATTTTTATTACTCAACAGTGACATTTCTGAGCTAACATCACTGTCCTCTCTAGGATGTAGAGACTGTAAAGAGGAAAAAAGTAGCCTTCTGCTCTGTAGGAGAAACTATCTTTTGGTTGTTTTCAGAAGCAAGATTACACTCAGCATCAGTTTTGAAGAATTTATGTTTTCTATTTAAAAAAACCATAAAATTAGTTTTTCTATCTGAAAATATTGCACAGCAGAATAGGGTTATTGGCTGTCCCATGGTCTGACAGTGTCTTGACTGACAGGCATCTTTAGCCACGTTTAGCAAGTGGGATAGCTGCAGAACACTTCAGAGTATTCAGTCCATCTTACGAAAACTGGTGTGCTGTTTTTCTTTTCAGAAAGTAGCCACCCCCACATAAGGGGTGGATGGAGCTGTAAAAGCTCTGGGTCCTGAGGCTGTGCTTCAGCAGCAGCAGCCTGTGGCCATCTGCACCACCAACCTCCTCTCATTCTGAAAGGGTAACTCTGGAGGGTCAGGACCATACAATGATATATTTTTGTAACCACAAAGACGGAAAATAGCATTTTCTATGTTATTTCCATGACTCTGGATAGGTGGGGTTAAGCATAAAAACCAGGCCATTCTCTAGCTTAACTAAAGCAAAAACTGTGAGTTTGCATGTAGAGAAGGATCTTGGAAGCATAAAAATGAGAAATAAGGTGTATGAATGAATAAAACTCGAACCCATAATGGATTCTGATTCACACTAGGTTTGAGTTATGGTTCACTGCTTTGCAGTCCCATCACAGAACTTTTTGTAATTTTTTTCCAGTGTTCTGGGAATAAACAAAGCCAAAAATCTGTAATTTATTTATAGACCTATGTTTTCTGACCATTTTTTTAGGAGAACTTCAGTGTTTGGACGAGTCACCATTATTTCCTGTACAGATACAAAATAGTTTTGTGTTCTATAGTGATTAGTCAGAAGCCAGACAACAGTTAAAGTCTTTGTTGTAATGGACAGCTAAGATAAAAATCTGATAATTCATTTGGGAAAACCAGTACATAAGTAGTTGCAAACTAAATTAAAATTTAAAAAAAAGGAAACATAGGAAGTGTATCTCCTGAAAAAACATAGTTGTTGTCTGTCTGCTTCTCTTCCCCCCTTGCAGTAAGGTCTTTACACAGACTCCTTAGTGTACTCAGCAGTACTCTGTGTGATTCTTCTATGACTGGGCTGGATTTCTTAAATATTGTGAGCTCAGTTAGTGGGTGATACCAGCTACTGAAGGGTCATGAAGCAAATAAAAGCCCATGTTTAATGAATATCACCTTAGTTGCCAAAAAGTACCTTAATATTTTAAGACCTCTGTGACATTGAATGTTTGCAAATACATCAGTTCTGACTATCTTTGAAAGAGAAGTTACACAGTCCAGTTGCTTCCACAGTTTGTATTAGAGGACCTAAAAGCTACAAAGCAAGTTTTCTTCCTGCAAAGTAAAATTTTACTGATGCTTGAGAAAAACTGGCAGTTGCCACAGTGGGATCTTATCAAAATATGACAAAATATGTGAAATAGAGAGATACAGTAAGTTATCCCAAGGACAAAGTTGAGGAAATGTGAAATTAGATCTGAAACAGATTGATATGAGAGAAAGGGAAACTGAAGACAAGATGCTCACACAAGAGACATGACAGAGTGTGGGGAGGAGAAAGTGGAAGATCAGAGGGCTGAAGATAATCAACCTGGTGACAAGGGACAGAGGAATCAGGTGTTTGCTGTTGCTCAGAGAGTTTAGTCAGTCTGGAAAAGTTCTCTGAGAAGGCAGGGTGTAGGCTCAGGAAACCAGAAGCTTCTGAATGGTAAGTAAAACACTGGTACTGAAGCTTTTGTGGAAACCTGAGGTTTGGAGAGATCAAGACACGTGGGGATTTTTCTTGGAAGACCTTCTGGGGAAATGGAGAAGGAAAAGGTAACATATTCCCTCAGGATGAAACTGTGGAGGTCTCAAACCTCACAGCAGCCAGAAGGAGTCGTATTCTAATCATTCCATATACCCACTGCATCTGCAGCCCCATACAGGGCATCTACAGAGCTCTTAGAGATGGTCAAGAGAAACACTGACTTTTCTTTGTTGGGCAGACCTAGAAATGATGCTACCGTTGTAAGATATAAATGGGACAGAATGGGATCAAACAAAGTAGTTGTGACTCATGCATTCTATTGTAATTTTTTTTGGCAGCAAAAAAATTATTATTTTTAATATATAAATGTTTATATATATATAATAAAAATATCCTATTTTATAGCTAAATAAAAAGCTACTTCAAAAATTAAAATTGAAATATTGCAAGAATTAATGAAATTATGTGGAAATTAATTCACAGAATAATCTGCACAGTAAGAAATGCAAAATTTTATTTATAGAACTGGTATCTGACAACACCACTGTCTTTAACCACAATTATTTTATGAAGTAAATCCCAGGATTTCTTAATGTGAAGAAGGGATTTAATATTAATCATTTTTAGACATCTAGGGCTAATCTCTGAGTCTTTGATATAGAACCACAGAACTGAGAAAGCTGCTCCAGCTCTGGAGGAGCTTATTGACTGCACAGGCAGCCCAGCTAAGTGGGTTGGAAATTCACTGGTTAAATCAGCTGCATAAACTCGGGTGAGTACTCTGGCGAGCCCTCAGCTCAGTCAGCTTTCATGCCTCCTTGGCTGGGTTTGGTGACAGCCAGTGACACCCCTGCAGCCTCCCTCAGGGGCACCCAGGGAGGGAGCCAGGCAGGACCCAGGCACTCCCCACCTCTGGGGCCACAGCCTGCGAGGAGACAGAGACATTCCCCCCCTGATGGGCCAGGTTTGGCAGGGACATGAGGGTCTCTGCAGGCAACACCCCCAGCCACCAGCACCTCCAAGGCTGGAAAGCTGGAACAAAACCCAGAAGGGAATCCAGGACAAAAAGGATAACACATACCAAGTACTGCCTAAAATCTGTTGAAACCTCCACTCTGTTAGCTTTGTCACTCGTTCTACTGACAAACCTTGACCATGATTAAGGAAGAAGTAATGAACTTTTTTCTTCAGTAAGATTTTTTTTTGTAACACTGTAACAAATCATATATCACAAATATAAAAATCATAATATTAGCTCTGCCTTAGCATACAAAATATGCTAATACTGCCCAGAAATCCCTTTTAGAGCATTCGGGGGAGAAAAATTAAGTAGATATGAATGTGGATTGCTTAAGATATGCATTTGGAAACAAAAGACTTAATTAATAGTGCTGTGACATAGAAAAGTACAGAACTTGTTCTTGTTTGTGTGTTCCTACTTGGAAAGCTGTTGGGAAAATCTTGTCATTATCCTGAAGGGAATACAAATGTGTCTGTTTTAATGTTTATAACTATGTCTGCTTTATGAAACAAACATGTCTATATAGCCGCAAAGTGAGATCCAAACAGAAAAGACAAACTTCTACTGAGAGTTGACATTAAAAAAAAAATGGATAGAAATATTTCCATGAAGCTTGGCAGGAATATGTACACTGTAGATGAACAACTGTTTTAACAAATGTTCAATAGAAGTATCCAGAATCCAAGGAGGAAATAGCATAACTACTGATGTCTGATTCCATTAGGATCACAACCAATGCACTGCTAAATTATCACAGGATATTTTATGAACTGTTATTGATGATTTAGTGGCAGGCTAGGTCATGTAGCTTACAAGCTGTCACCTTTAAGGTGAGGCCAAAAGCGAGCCCAAGGATATATTCTAAAAGAAAATGTAACAATTATTATAGCATGTGTGTCAGCAAAGTTCATATGATTCATTGTCCTTCTGGTAATAGGAAAGCTGTCAGTGGGTGCTCTTGGGCATGGTTCAGCTAACTATATAAAGAATGTTCTCTTAAACATTCACCTACGGCTTGGGATTCAGAGGTTGCTTGTCTGATTAAATGGAAAGGAGGTAATTTAAAAGCATCTTCCTTTCCAAATATGTTACTGTCAATTGGCTTTGGTTCAGAGGTTTCCAATCTGAAGTACATGAGGCAGCTGCAGAAGAACTCTATTAATATTCCTGTGTAAAATGCTTTCTTAGCCCAGGTCAGCTCCCCTATGAACTTTTGATGTATTAGAACTTTAATGTTCAAATGAATTGACAAGTGATGGGTTTTATAATCAATGTGCTCAAAGGACGTGCCATTCCCAAGCAAGCTCAAGATTTATTAAATATAATGACAAAGAGGAGCATATCAGGTGCAGAGTTTTGTTCCTCTATAATTCATATATTGTGCAAGTTACACCTGTGATATCCCCTGGTTTAAAACTGGGCTGTTTTAAACTCAACTCTGTTTCAGTATTAAGTAAATGAAAGCTTCGATTCTAGTTGAAATGCAGAGTGTCAACCTGAATGCTTAAGAGAGGGGAAAAAATAAATCTGTGGCATATTTTCCTTAATGTTTTGCCACAGGTTGATTTCTGAACTCACAGCACAGATGTTTTAAATATAATACAACCTATTTGTTCTGACGTTCCATGCTAATTCTTTGGGAAATATGTACTAAATTAGGGGAGTTTATGTTTTCTTGTGATGAAGTAGCTCAGCTCCCACCAGTGTTTGCAGGAACTTTCTCACTACTTTGTGAGCTGTTTTTCTTTAATGGGTAAGGTTGGAATGAAGTGGCAGGGTCTTTCAGAAAAAGGCTAACTTACAGTAGTTTTTGTATAATGCTCTACAAATGTAGATGTTCCCCAGATGTGAACAGACTAGAAACTTAGTTTTGTCTCTGGGTATTCATTCACCGAATAAATCTCCCAACACATTCTTATCTGCTATGTAAATAAGATGTGGAATTCCAATAGTGTCTCAGCCTTCTACAGCAGATGGTATAGTGAGATTTACCACACCATTACATTTAATGGGATTGAATTCATTTGGATTTCTTGATGTTCACTCTGTCCTTCTCTGAGCAGCAGTGTTGCCAATGTTCCTGATTATATATGATTTGAGAGAGTGCTTAAAGAAGGAAAAACCCTTTATCTTAGAAATACGAGTATTTTCTGTCAAATTTTAAAGTGTGTATGTATTGCATTTCAGAGGATTTATAAGCCCTATGAGAAAAGGATATTTAATGAATATTCAACAAAGAACTTGAAGTCATTACATTTGAAGATTTTTGTAAATATCAGCTATCCAGTTAACTGTTTTAGTACTAGCATCATTATATATTCATTTGGAAAGAAATGAGCTTTTTACCTCACCACATCAGTGAAGACAGAGTGAAAACAACAAGAAAAAATCTATGTTGAGAAAAAAAGAATCTTTCAAGAACATATTTGAAATAGAAGTTTTTGATTTTCATTTCAAAGTAAAAATGGCTCGCCTATGCAGTAATTACACTAAATTAATAAATAATATTTTCAAAATTTAAGTGCAAACTGACACTGCTAAAACATAATTAAAAATGACAGTGTAAAACACTGTCAAATCCTTCTAGTAAATTTTCTTTTCAAAAAAATGCTATTGCTAATGCCTTGATCTGCTTGTTCCACAAACTGCTGTGTACCCAAGATGACATTAATATGTATACAGATATCATATGTAGTCAGCCATTACTTTAATTTATTTTGTCTGCTTAACATTCTATTATTTCTACAATATCTTACGTGGCCTAAAAATTTACTCAATCCAGTCTTTTGAATTTTGTCATGCTATTGCTATCATTTCTCACAATAGTCACAGAACAACAAAATACTCTCACAGGACAGCTGAATGATGAAAAATGTTTCTTTTTATAATGAACCTTAATGAGGATTTCAGAGCTACGTCAAAAGCACCCAGCTTTTCTTGTTAAGTTGAAGTTATTTCTAACGCCAGGCTTTAGGCTCAAGAGATATGAACTGTTTCATAAATTATTTTATGAATTGTAAACCAGTCATCTGATCAGCAATAACACACTGTACTGCAATGCCAAGCAAGGATAGCAATCATGCTGAATCTACATGCATGAATGAAAAAGCTTTAATTAGTACAGTGAATGGAAAATATCTCGCTTTTCTCAATAGCCTATAGAGGCAACACCAGCTCTACAGCTGATCTGATTTACACCCAGAATTCCTATTCCATTGGGCACTCCAACTTTGACTTTTACTTAGAAGATGGATGAAAAATGTATTGTTCAACTTCTGAAACCATTGGACCACTGTGGAAAACCTTGAAATAATGATTTTTTTAACTAAATAGTATAGAATCATGGGAGAAAGAGGTGTTTCCACCAAGTCACCAAGCTAAAAGTGAACAGAGCTATAAGCACACTAGGAGCCCTGGGCTAGACTTGCCAGGAAGGGGCTGGAGTGGGCTAGAGGTTCCTTTGCCCAGCTCCCCTCATCCTGCACACTCAGACAAAGCCAAAGTGCAAAATCCAAACTGTCCTGTTAAAAATGCTGGGTTACGAGAGACAGAGTTTCAGTGGAGAAATATTCTGCTGGAAAGTTAAGCAAGCTGCAGTTTGTGGCAGGTCAGCACACAGGTGGGCAGGGTTTGCCAACACGTGAGTTTTGCTGGCGGTCATGGGGGGAAGGCACAGCAAGAGAAGTTCCAACTGTTGCACAAGGATCACACATTGCTGACTGAACACTGAACAAAACCTAATCATCAGGAAATAATTTTGCTTTACTATGATCTCCTGTATGAAAGAAAGAGGAATTGCAACAAAAATCGTGGAGGAGACAGTATGGCAGCCCTGATTCACCTCTGCCGTAGTTTATAATTGGAGTAAAAGTTTAGAGCTCTATAGATCTTTCACTTCAGTGAGACTTCACTGACAAGCCTTTCCCCCTTCAAAGACAATACCTTCTGATACAGCAGACCTACCTTTCCACACACTCTGTGAATTCCTTCTTCACTCCCTGCCTTTGATGGCAATTAGATCAGACTGTCAGTATACCTCATTTTTCTATTGCTTACTCATAGCTCTTGTTGCTTCTATCAAGGCTATTAATGTTAGACAATATATTAGTGATAGATCTATATTGGTGTTAGGGAAATGAGCTACAGGAGGTTGCTGTCTGCCCTAAGGAATTTTAGTACTTTCTTTGATTTATGAATGGTAAAGTGTGGCTTTAAGGCTGGTTCTGTTTGTGAGAAAAACTAACTAACTAACAAAAAGTCTTGTGGTTGGTGTCTCTTGGTTTAAAAATCAAACAAACAAAAAAAAAAGCCCTGAAAATGCTCAAACACCTGTTATTTTTCAAATATTAATATTATCAAGGTGAAAAACGTAAGGGGAGAAGCAATTGCCATACAAAACCCCCAAACTCATCCATACACTAATCCTGTTATTTGCATGTATATGAACTCCAAAGCCTTCTGAAGCATTTTTCAGACTTTTTAGACAGAAAAGTCCCCAAAAAGAAAAACAAACTGCCTCAATTTAATTCAATTTTGCTTCAATATTGAACCTCTAATGACTCAAGCTGGTTTAAACTGAGACTCCCCATGAGATGGACCAAGGAAGCACTGTTTGGTTCTGATTAAATACTCATTATTTAAACATGTGTTTAGATCAGGTTATTTGAAAGCATGTAAGAATAGATTTTCTGTAAGATACTGGTGGTGCTTTTGGACTATCAGAGGAGCTCCATTATTTAATATGTCCTTTCCAGTCCTAGTAACATGAAAAGCATGGGAGAGAAAATTCATGATGTGTTCACACATCAAAGTATTTGGGTTCTGACTTTTAGTAAAAGAATAACAAATTCATCTGAGTCAAAGGTCTGCTCTGCTTTTTTTTTTTTTTTTGTCTTAATATATGGTTTGGAATCTCCCAAGCAGGGGTGAGGCAATGACTGCAGCAGATAAAGAGTAAACTTGGGTAAAGAAGTGATAAATCAGAATTCAAATTCTGTCTAGTCAATGCATCATTTACCCACTTAGATGCATCAAATAGAGGAATGTATCCACTTTTTTCTGTAAAGCACTGCAGGATATATTAATGAGCCAGTGAAGGACAAACAGTACATGAAAAATACTGATATTCAGGTGAATTATGATGTAGTAAATGAAATAGCTTTCATTGACTAGCTTGGGGGTTGTTCCTTAAGAAATAAACAAAAAAGAGATCTGTCTACACAGCCAGTAAAACCAGCCCAAAGAAGGGAATTCACCAGTGACATGCACCAGATATAGTACAAGAGTTATTCTCCCTTCTCTGTGCAATCCCAGGATAAAACAAACATATCCAGGCTTCCTGACTCCCCACCACTGGTTATTCATACTAGCCAAGTTACCCATGTAACTTGGAGCCATCTAGACAATTTTTTATTGGAAAAAAATCCATCCCAAATGAAAATTTAATGTCTTCTTTCCATGTTCTCTATTTCCTTTAAAGATTTGCATTTTCACCAAAATTATTCGGAAAAAAAAAGAACATGGTATTTAATTTAGCATTTAATTTAAAAGTGGGTATTATCTCTGTCTTTTAAGTTTCTCACTTCAGTTATTCTAGAAATTTATAGGTTTTGGGTGTTTGGATGCCTTTGACTTATGTCAGTATTTTATGCACTGGGCATATCTTCAACAGCCATAACAGAACTGTTACCCTAGTCCAGCTTCACTATTATACAAGACTTGAAGATTCCCCACTTTGGATAGGAGAAACAACAAGAGTCTTCCACTAGAGTACTTATGATAGTGACTCCAGATGGGAAAACATTTTGAAATTACAGAGAGCTTGTTTCTACATCTCTGATCACACTGAGCAACTTCTTGCTCTACAGATGGTGCCACTGACATCAGCACTTCCTGCTGAAGAGTCAGGTGCTAGACCATATTAAATTGATACCTAAACCTGGTCCTAAATACAGTTCTAGCACCTATTCTTTTATGAAACAAAAGGAAACACATTTATTATTCATTTTTTATTTGATAGTCATCATTTTTATATTTGTTTCAATGTTATCACTAAAGGGAAAATTTCAGATACTTCTATTATACATTTGTGACAGCAACTCTAAATTTCACATTTCTCATGCAGTTATGAACAAGATAAATTTGAGTCATGGACCAAACCTAGAAGGTTGTAAATCAAAAGGCACCACAGGCACTCTGTGTTCTTGTTAGTCAGTCCCTAGGATTTAGATAGGAAAAAATTTTTAAAACATGAAAATAATATACTGTTAAAGTTGATTAGCTGGCTGTAGTCTCCTAGATACAGAAGATTCCCTCCTTTTGCACAGCAGGTGTATGCATGACTTATGCAGGCAAAGCTCAATTTTGTAAAGGTTAAATTTGATCAAATTGATTAAATACAGATCTTTCTTCCATTCTATCAGTATCACGTTTATGCTTACTGGTTAGAAACCTGTTTCCCAAAAGCTGCAGTCATTTCCTTACTTTACTGGTTCTGATTGTTAAGTATCTAAAATTTCAAATAGAGAAACAATCCTTTTACTTGTATCTTGAAAGTACCTTAAGTAACCCCCTGCAAAAATGTTCCTGCTCACCTGTGACAAAGAAAATAAGTAAACGTTTCTTCCAGCCCTCTGTGTTTGGCACTTTGGTGCTCATGCCAGATGAAATGTTTACTTAAAGTAAAAGTACTTTTTCTTTTATCAAATCCGAAGAACAAAGTTTCTAAAATCATCACACACTGGGAAAAATAAATTACTTTATTCCTTTTGGCCAAAACTGAAAACACAAGTCTGGATTTGGCAAAAGTTTAACAATCAAGCTAAGAACTGTGTGTAGATTAGAAATGTTGATTTTTACAGGGATTCTAATAAAGCTGGTGAATGTTTAAAAATCCTGATAAGCACACATTCATGAGTGTTGCATATGACTGGGGAAAAGCTACCCCTGTTTCTGGGAGAATGAATGCATTGAATTCCCATTTCAAGTACCTGGTAGTGGATTATTTTCAACACCTTGTGGCAGTTACTTGGTCTAGGGGCAAGGCTTCTCCTTTACACCTGGACTGATGGCTGGTGGTGGGCAGGGTTTGAGTTCCTCGCCATGAAAAACCTTTGCATCATCCAGGAATTATAATGGAATTTATTCAGGGTCATTAACTACGTTGAGACAGCTGTGGGCACTAGTAAGATTTGCTTAGCATGAGGATATAGAAATTAACCAATCTCCTAGATTATAGGTACAAGTCTGTGCTGTGAATCTGTACAGATCAATACTAAATGAATCACTAATATTCTGTATGAAGCAGAAAAAAATAAGTCGATGAAAGCTGATCCTGCTACCTTGTCATTACACTCTTTATTACCACAAGTTCATCCAAAACTGCAAATCATTACAGCTTCTCCAGCATCTGCCACACTCCACTACTGTCCCTGGAGCACTCAGAGAGTCAAATATGTTTACTAAAGCATAAAACTACTAGCACCACTCATCCATGGTTACACAGACACATCTGAACATTACTTTAAAAGTGTCATAGACCTTATATTTATTGTTCTGAATAAACATTAGTCTCATGAGCAGAGAAGCACCAAAGACTGGAGCCTGGTAATTACTCGCAGGATAGGTACACTGCCATTAGCTGCAATGAAAGCCTCTCTGTCTTTCCATGTCAGTGGGTTTTGGTGCTAGGAAACACTTTCTTACATCAGACAGGAGAATTTAACTCCCTGCTTCTTCAGTCTTATGTACTTAGGCAATAAGACCATAATGCTGCTGGAGGTTTGGCTGGTTTTTGACACAAATTGCACCAGACAGAGTACATGGATAATTAGAAGTGCACACAGGTTCTGTTTTTAATCCAAACCTTTTAATATAAGTCTCAAACCCCAATATTTGGACTACCTGCAATATTTCATTATATTTTCATTTTTGTAAAAAGTGTAACCTCTCCTACAATACAGATAAAATCTTGATTTTTTTCAATAAAATTTTGAGAGTTTAGCCTGTTTTAATAGTTATTTTGATTTTAAGGTAAATATTTATAACAGTTTCAAAATAAATATATCTTGTGTTAACAGTTTTAATGAAAATTGGGCATATTTTTGAAGTCAACAAGCAGAAAAAACCAGATACTAAGCTCTAGCAGTGTAATTTTCTGTCAATAAAGGCTCAACTGCGCATTAGATATAAACATGCTACAAACATCAAGACAACATAAAATTGTTATTTATACTATCATATTTCTAATTAGAAGGGACAGGAATCTTCTCAAAGGGACTTTCATACAGTATAAGCTAAATATGGCAGCAGCAGCAGCAGCACAAGGTCAAGGAAATCAGAGTCAAGTCTGACACCGAGATGTTTCTGTAAAATGCTGTTTGAAGGACTGTGACCCAGGGAGAAGGGCACAGGCTCACCCAAGACACTAAAATGTGCCCCTGCTCTCTGTACTCGTTAGACAGCAAAGGAGTTAGCTCTGTAACACAGCTCCCAACAACTTCTTAACACATAGCATTTATGAGTACCAAAAATTGGAGCTACTTCTACTGCTATTCGAAATTTAAGCGTTGAACTCGTTCCAGTCTTTCATTGATGTGCTACAGTAAACTGAGAGAGAGAAGAAGAAAAGCAAAACTAGCAACACCAGAATTTTCCACTATTTTTCTGGCAGCCCCTGAACCAAAAGCCAATGTGTGTTTTGGCAGAGTAAAACTTTCAGGCTGACGGGAATTGAGATTATTCTGGTTTACATCAGCTACTGGCCTGACCCAGGGCCTTTGGCACTGTCCTCCAAGGGATGGGTTTGACAGGCTGAGAGGCTGGAGAGCAGCCCTCATCCCTCTGCACTGTGCTGCAAAGTGCTCTGGGGTGGAAAGTGGGGCTGGAGGCTCCACACACTGACAGAAATACAGGCACTGTGCCATAAGGCTTTTTATAACTCGTCTCTCAGCCTCACAGAAGGCAATAGGCAGCCTTTTTTTCTTTAGGAAAAATCTGCCTTTATGCATTGCTCATATTCAGCTCACAATCAGATGCTATGCAGATCAGTGCCCAAAATATCAATCCAGCCAAATGTTTGCCAGAGCTTTAGGGAAACCTTACGGTCTCAGAACTATTTGCATTCTGAGTTGAATGTGCTTTAATTTCTATCTACTAGCATCTGCTATTGTTTTCACAATCTTTTAGATGGGTTACTTGGATTATTAGCAAGTGACAACTGCAGTTTGACTTTTTTTTTCCACTTTTCCCTCCCCCAGTATGGAAAGGCAGCAGATTATGTATGAAACTCTGCTAGAAGTTGGTCTATCCCGTTCATTTGATTTGATATTTTTAGTTTGAGGTTTGCTTTCCAGTATCCACCCATGCCTCAGACAATATAATCTAAGTGCTGGAGAGGTAATACCTTTCAAGATATATTCCAGTTGTATTTGATCTTAGCCTGTGTTGACACCTTTCCTCCCCAGTCTGTGTTCATGTCCTTAGTCACTTATTGCCTTTTCTCCCCAGCCCACAAGCACGTTATTCTGCAAAAGACCTTTCACTGATATATCCTCCTTTTTCACTGATACATCCCCCCTGCTCTACAACTTTTATTCCCCAAGCCTTTCATTAGCAGATGCCAATCTCCTATTTATCAACTGGCACCAGAGAATTTGCTGGATTTTCTTTTTCTTTCCAGACCTGTGCTTCAGATCTCCCTGGGCAGACCAAGCTGGGAAGAGAGGTGACAGGAAAAACAGTCATGGGGAATTTCATTCAGCTATGAAAGCAGCAGGCAACAGCTGTGGTCCTTGAACAATAAAAAGCTTAGAACATTCACCTTTTTAATTTATCTAATAAAAATGGATGATACTGGTGTGGGATGGATTCTAGCTGCTTTAGGCTGGTGTTTGCATGAGCAACAACTCAAAGATCCTCAGGAGTCCTCGCTTAAGAGAGTGCTGATTCTCCCTCTGGTTTGCTTTCCAATACTTGGGAAGCACTAATGAGTGTTTTAAATCAAAGAGCATCTCAAATATTAATGATGCTTCGATGTGCCTCCTATTTAACGTAAAGCAGCACATAGCTCTTTTCAGCTGATTCGATTTTTTAAATAGGTTTTGCTCTCTAACTGGCATTAGCAGGAGACCTCCGAGTGGCATTAACATATTAAGGGCGCTTAGTTCCCTGCCTGTCTGAGTCCCAGCCACCCAAAGAGTAACAGTTATGGCTGAGCTTGTGGAAATTCCTTTCAGGAACAGATTCATATGCAAACACCTTTTACGTCCTTTGGTTTAGCCGATCATTGTATTTTATATTTTTATAGGGATTGGCTGTCAGAAGAGACATATCACATCACATTGTTTAAATATAACACCATTACAAAGACTTCATGTTTAGCTGCAGCTCACTAGGCCTGTTTTCCTTTTGGGGGGTAGTTTGTGCCAAAATGAGAGGAAATAGCATTTCCTCTGAGAGTAATGAGCAGCTGGTGCTTTTGCCCTGGTGTTTATGGGATGTAATAGGCACAGTGGCACATTTGGAACTGGTTGGAGAGAAAACTAAATGCTGCTTTCTTTTATCTTTATCACCCCCTCTCCCAAGAAGGCTTTTCAGTGTCTATGGTTTATACCAATTTTAGAAAATGCAATAAAAATAAAACCACAGCACTTTGCCACAACGTACTCAGATATTACAATGCACTCTTTGTAAAGACGGACTGTTTTTATCTACTGGAACCAGAAAAACTAAGACAATAAAATATTTTTAAAACTTCTCCCAATAGCTCTTGGAAGAATTAAAGCAAAGGGAGTACATCTGGAAATCATATTTGCAGAAGAACCACTGAAATTGCCAAAAACTGTACGTCTGCTCTTCTGGCCATTGTCTGACCCTAACTTGCATATTCATGGCTGACGTTCTCATCCCAAGAAACTTTAAGCCACTGTCAGGACAACAGAAGAAGAACTTGAAAAGTACTGATTTCTCCTGCGTTGCATTTACCAGTTCTTCGAGCAGTGTAAATTGGTGTAGCTCCATTAACTGTGATAGTGCTATGCAACTCTCTGAAAACAATACAAACCCATTGAAACAGAACCAGGATCTGCTCCTTTATGCACAGCACTTCAGACTGACTGATTAGACCATTATGGATTGTGAATAGGGGTGGCAAACACTGTTGCACAGATAATGTCCTCTTCATCAGCCATACTAATTGGTATTTGTGGTGATCGCATAAACACTGCATAAACTAATGATCCACACTTGATAGCATTTCAGTAGCCAAAAAGTATTTGTTTGTGTTGATATAATGCAATGAAACACATAATTATCTACACTTCTGCTAGCGGTGTTTTTTATGTGGATCACCATTAATCCAAAGTCTTATAACATTCTCAAGTAGTGATGTCACACTAGTGATTTTAGAAATGAGGTTATGGCCAAGCGAGGAGCAGTACTCTTCCAAGAAGGTTACATAAAGAGACTTTAAAAGAGTGCTACTTAGGTATTATTTGGCTAATGAATCTAAACACATGCTTATGGAACTATCTTTTTAAACAGTTCAAGATTACATAAGTTTTAAAAGTGCTTATTTACTCAGCATTGCTTAAAATTTGCCACCTAAATACAGATTTAGGCAGCTTATTTGGGTTAGTTTTTCTCTAGTTACAACCTTCCACAAAAGCAAGTTAGAAGTAGGATACGTACCTAAGGCACTCAGATTAAAAATCAATATGATTTTATATTATAAATATATAATACTGTATTGTATTATTACTTATAATACTGTAAGAACATAGTTAAAAAAAACCCCAAGTTTTAGCGTTTCTCAGGAGAAATATATCATGGTCAGATCTGTGGTCATGGGAACCTCCAAATAGGTTACAGTTCCTGAATGTTCACAGCCTACATGAGACAAGAAAACTCCACATGAGCCAGAAAGTTATTTACTTGGGTCATATTAAACTCTGACAGGCATTAAACTTGGTTTCAGGCTTTGCTGCCAGCTGAAGGTTCAGACTGGGGATACTGAATTCAAGACATATGAAACATTTTAGGCACAGTCCAACACAGCGTTTCTGACATGCTTCTAAAATGAAAGAGATGATGTGAGGGAGTACCTTGGACATGCCGTGGAACATCAAACTGCTTTCTCCGTGACACACAAGAGAAGAGCTCCTCACTGTAGCTTGGATCCCTGTTGGTATCACTGCAGCCCAGCTCAGTTAGCTCACAAGGCAGTACTGGTATTTCCCTCACATTTCCTTACCTCTCCCACACATTCCTCTTCTGGACACAGCCTTCAGGATAAAAGATTACCCGACCATGAAATTGCACTGCCCTTTTCCCTTTTTTTTTCCTGCTTCTCTGACACCAAACTTCCTGTATTATCCAGAAGTTACTATGACTTGCCTTGCCTTGCTGTCACCAGCATCCTTCTTGGACATAAGCTTAACCTCATACTTCATTTACCTTGGCTCTTTCATTGCAGCCTGCTTTCAAAAAGTTCTGCAGCTGGAGGGCTGAGGGAAAAACCTCATTCAAGGCATGAAGATTATACAGAACCATATTTATAGCCAGATATTTCAACTATATTCTGATGGCATATATTGTGCCCAGTTTGCTGAAAAGAGAATATATCTTCCTCATCAGCATGAGACTGAATACATCACAACCTTTCTTTTCCTTTTTTTTTTCCTTTGCATTTGAATGTTTTAAGTAAACTAAAATAAAATTCAAATCAAGCCTGGATCAGCAAACCCAGCCCTGAAAAACTCTGCATTCTGCAAAACTGGGTCCATTTTGAAATTGTCTGCTATCTTACCATTCACTTTAGCAGCAATCTGGATTGTACTTAGTCTTCAAAAAGTCCCTTACATGACTCCTCCAGAGAAAAAGGGACTACAGGTGTATTTTCTATTTTTTTTCTGAGTTATGACCATTACACAAATTTCCAGAAGAGACCAGGTGTGCTCCAGCCCAATCTCTTCTACTTTACACGGTTCTAGGAGTAAAGCAGCTCCAGAGCTCTTCTTCCTTGCAGCGAGAAATGTATCTTTGGAAAAGCATCCCAGAGAAAAATGCAACACATAAGGCTTCCAGTCCCCAGACTGCATGGTTAAATAGCGTTTAGGAATCAAAACAGACAAGCAACTAGTACAAACATTTGTACAATCCCTCTGAGACTGCAGAGAGGTTTTCTAACATTAGCAACCTCCTTAGGAGAGTTTCTGCTTCATAAATGCTTTTCACACAGTTCTGCCCCTTCCCTTAAGCTCTTTCCATTTAGTGAGTCCTTGTTCTCTTGTTCAGAAGCTCTAATATGGTCACGAGGTTTGGATTACCTGACACAGGACTAAGAGGTTGTGACAGCAGATTTAAAAGTGTTGGTAATTCATACTAAATCTTATTCTGTTGAGCTGATGGAAGCTGTCAAATTCCCACTTCTTGTCACTAAAATCTACATCTTATAGCATAATTAGTGGTTTGAGGTTTCTTGTTCCACCCCATCATTAGTCTATGTTTCACATAGCTTCAGTGGGGTAAGATGGGAAAGGGGCTTATTAAAGTTATGAAAAAAACTACTGATTTTGCCACCAGTAACCTGTGCAAATTTTCCCTGGTCAGGAATAGATTACTGACAACTTACAGCAAAAACACAGGAATTCATCTTCTTGTTGGAGTGAGAATATGGCACACCTCACATCCACTGCCACTTTGCTCCATTTAAGGTAGAATTTTATTTTTTTTATAGTAGTAAACTTGGACCTTTATTTTACATGTAATAAATCATCTTGACCTGCTGCATCAACCACCCAGCAGGTGGTGAACCCAGCAGGTTCTCCTGGGAGAACTTAGCACATGCCTCAGTGTTCTCATGGAATACAGCACAGTCAGTTTGAGCTCTGGGCCCAGGATTACAATGTGCAGCCTTATTTCAAGCTCCACCTTTGGGCTTCCCTGGCCTCTATGCCTGCCCTGCTGCAGTCCCCTCTCTGGTTCAGACCAGCTGCTGAGTCTTTCCCTGCCTACTTAGCAGGGACTCTCTTATGTCTTATAGCAAACATTGAAAAAACTCATTTTCATCCTGACTATCTTTTGTGTGTCTTCTCCAGTCAGTAAATGTTTTACACTTCTGGGTTGTGCTTATCCTGCTAGTGGAGTTTCTGTGCTCATGGAAAAGTGTGTTCAAAGCAACAACCAGAGGAGGCTTGCACAGCCACCAGATTGCTCTGAGGTGCACATCAGATTTGTCCCAAAACCCCAGAGGCCATTTCAGCTATCCAGGACTAGTGGAGCACAAGAGCATCTCACCAGCCTGGCCACAGCCTTGCTGAGGCAGCTGAAGAGGAAGGCACGTAAGCTAAAATCGTTCAAAAGTTCATCTTTTACTTGATGTGTAGAGAGACCTATGAAAGACCTGTCACTGTGGTGTATGTGGAAAGGCTACCCCGACAGAAGTTGTGTTTATTATGTTCAAAGTTCTCCAAATGGCTGGCAGTGAGTTGGCTGCAGCCCCACAGCACAGGTCTCTGTCCTCAGCGTAAAAATCTGTGCTGGTTTTACATGTGGTTTCACATACAATGACAAGCCAAGCCCTAGTAACTCCTAAGAAGACTCCCAAAAGGCATATTGCTTATCAGCTCATTTCTGTTTCATTTCTACTCCTTTTAAAACCAAAAATAACTTTTTCCCTGATTCACCAGCCATAAACCCACTGGAATGTTCTACAGTGAGTCAATCAGTTTGTCATGCCAAGACCAGTAAGAACTGATATTTTATAATTGCACAAAAAAGGACTGGAATGATCTTTTGCATCTTTATTTACTTCTATTAGAAAATGTCTTGGCAGACTTAGCCATTAACATTTTCTGCTTTCTCAAGGAAAAGATAATTTATCCTCTTAAGGATATTAGACTCCTGTGTATTGTTTTTCCCCATTTGGTATCCTTGATTCCCCCTTCTGAACACTTGAGTGCTTGCAATCAGCACACAATGACACTTACTAATAACAACTGAACTACAACACCCCACCATAATGTTCTTCTAATACCATATATAACACCATATAACCCCAGCAATGTGGAGCAGCTTCGCTGTGCAGAGATTTGAGTCTCTCCATACCTACATCTGTTTTCTTTCCCCTCCGGTACATCTGCTATGGAGCGTGACCCCTGCTGAGCACAGTGAGACCCAAAATCATGTCTTTTGCTGTAGTTCTGAGCCCCAATTCAAATTCTGGAGCTTGGCTTTAATTTCTCAGGAACTGACAGATGCTGTATCAACACAACAGCGTGCAGAAAGCTGTGTGTCATGTTCTGCTGCCTTTGTTATGCTTATTATGTTCTACTGGAGGTGGCCAACAAACAAATTCTGTAGCACACCTTCTTGTTACATTATATGCCACATTACCAGCAACAAGAGAAATATATGAGTCACATATGGGAAAAGGGAGAAGAAATGTTATATGGCTAATCTGTATAACAGACCTCTAAATTTCAGTGCTGCTTTGCTTGCTTCAGACAGCAACAGATAGAAAAATACTCGCTGATGAAATTTTTGTCTTTTTTCCTGCTATATTCTGTCCTTATTAGTAACAGACATACATAAATATAGTCATAGACTGGAGCAGCTGCTCCATCAGTTACAAGACTGCAAGTCTTGGGCATTCCTGGCGTCCCTGAGCTCTGCAATTCCTTCTGCACCTTCCCACAGCACGAGAAAGTCCAAGCAAATTTAACTTGTAGTCCTCTCTTTCCCCAGGAGGAAGAAGAGAAATATATAAATCCTTATCCCTCCGAGAGAGGATATCTTGCATTCATGCCAGGTTTTTTTCTCTATTTAATTCTAGAGGTCTGCATAACAAGGCTTGAAGTCCTCTGTTGGCATCTGCCTTTTAAAGTTCTGTAGGCTGTTCCATAAGAGACTGCTGATGCAATCCTTAGAGTGTTTCTTTCTCCTCACATTGTTTATGGGTTGCCTATACAACATCTCCATAACCAAAAGTGAGAAGTCTATTCCTATTGCTAGGAAAAATAAGGATTATAGGCATATGAATGCATGCTCCTTCAGATGGGCACTGTCCACCAGTTTGAGAGATGCATTATTGAGCTAAACAGAATTTAACACCCAGAATGACTGTGCCATATATCTCCAGAGAGATGCAACAGATGCTTTACAGGAATTGGACCTTCCCAGCCATGTACCTGAAGAGTAAATCCTCAGTGATGTGATTTACTGCTCCTTCCCCCTGCATGGAGGTGGCTGAGCACTTTATCAAGCTAAGCACCTAAGGCACCTCAGACCTTCACTCTTTCATTAGTGGACTTCAGATTCCTGAGGCAGGAGAGCAGAGCAAATTCTGGGCATGAGAAAAGCCCTCCCTGAGCACCATTCTGTGCTCCATTCACCAGATCTCAATCCTTCCCTGCTTAATAGGAAACTATTTGCTTCTTGAGCAGGTTGTCTTCCTAAAGGGCAGGCTGGGGAAAAGACTTGGGGAAAGCATAAAAGGTCTTTGACATATTTAGCTAAATGCCCTTCATAAGAACAACTTAATATTGTTAAAAGTATAACTAGCAGCAATCACCTTATTCCCAATCTTATTTAAATGAGAATTTTTACTTTTCTTTTGTGGTAACTTTCCCCACTTTTTCTCTACTAGACCCTCTCCTCCCAACATTCTTTGCTTCTGAAGAAGTTTAGAAAGGAAATAAAACCTGAACAGTAACTGTTATTCTTTGTTTGGGGAAAGAAAAATTTGAAAAAAAAAATATTAAGGTGATTTTTGATTATAAATGTTCAAAATGTTTTGACAGCTCTATTTTGATGTAGCATGGGATAGATTTATGATCTTTTCAATGCTATTTTACAGTATAAGCATTTTGGGGAAAATGCTCATACAGCATGCTTGTATTTCAGCCATTGCTATATCCCCGGGAGAGAGCAGCCCAACACACAGCCCTGCAGTGGTAAACAAATGAAAGCCCAACTGTGTTTCCCTGTAATATTTCATCCATCAGAAAATCACACATGAAAATACAATGATTAGGAAACTAGCATGCTCTGGATTACTGGGCTAGCAGAAGCTCATCCCAGCAGCTTTCACATCTACAAGACACTGGCAAGCTATCAAAATAGCACCAGCAAAGCAGCCCATGCAAATCAGACTTCCAGACTGCACTTGGGCCCACTGTTCTGCAAAGACCTTGTGTTATACCCACCGTTTCTCTCTCATTGGTTTAGATTTGACCATAATATTTTTATGATGTGGGATTTGACAAGACTGGTTAAGCAGCCCCTACTGCTTCCAGTCTACACTGTCTGATAGTTGTCCTGACACTTGTTAACACTCACAAGAAACTACGTACAAACATGATATAGTAAAAATGAGGCTGAGGTTTTGCTAATGCTGAACACACCAAGGTGTTTCAGAGTACTTTAGGGCATCCAATGCATAATTGCAAATAAGGATTGGTAATTGATGTCTGTTTCTATGTCCTGGGACATGACATCATTTATTATAGACAGGCTTTCCATTTCTGTAAAATTTTTACTTTCTTATCTGAAATAAAATCACTGGGAAATAATCATATTTGAGGAACTAATAGGTTCCCACTGACACCAAATTTTAAAGCATTATTTATTGGACAAAGGACAGTTCAGAAATTTGGTGGCACTCGGGCAGAGTTTAAGGCAGTCATTGTCAGCCACTCTAGCAGAGAGCCTGGTTTTCTGAGACATCACAGCTTCAGGAACTATTTAGATTCATTTACATTGTGTATCAAATAAATATCATCTGTGTGAACAGTGAGTGTGAAATGTTAGAGATTTACACCTACTTCATATTTATGCTGTACTCCTTTAAGTAATTATAGGGACCAACAAAACTGGGTAGACAGTATTCTTATGGTTAGCATTTGTAGAGAGGAAGTCTTGAAGCTTGAATTTCCCTCGCCTTCACAGCACTCAAAGGGAATTCTAAGCAAAAATAAAATGCTGCCAACATCATCTGAAACCAATGTAAGAGAAAAGTTTGCTCTGATGTAAATGAGATTAAGCCCAAGGAGTAGACAACTCTCAGAGAATTTACAGATCTCACCTGTTTTCTTCTTTTCATTTCTGAAAATGAGGTTGCAGTAATAACTGAGCCTACAGCAGTCTCAGAACTTTCTCTTTAGTCCCTTGTACATATATAATTGTTAACAGCTCTGTGTTAGCTCCTCTGCATGAGAGTTACAAAGGAAATTGCAGAGTTCCACCCTCGGACCTGCTCTTGCACTGATTTTAGACAGTGAAGTCTCAAGTGAGCTTCAGCTCTCCCTCCTGCAGCCACAGATTTCATGACTGATCAGGTCACCTGCATAATGCTACTCCAAAGTCCAAAATAAAAAGAAAATGTTTGGTCTTGTAATTCCAATTTATGTGCCTAATATATTCCTGTTTAGTTAATTTCTTTAATCTCGATCTGGTCATCATCCTCCACGTGTAGTCATCCATCCACTAGTCACCCAAAACAGAGATAAATCCATTTTTCTTTCAAGCTGAGTTTTCCAATCTTTTAATTGGTGTCCAATTTAGGTCACAGTGAACAGGGAGGATAATGAATAAACCATTATTCTTCCTCCATGCTTTGTCTGGTCTTCCCTGCTGGTGACTGTTTCCTTCACAGTACTACTGGAGCATGTACTTCGACTTTGTGTGGATGTCAGAGAAGACAACCCACATGTGCTGTAGCTCTCGTGTGTGTAGCATGTTGTCACCAAAGCAACAGCTGTCTGATGACTCAGAGTAAAAGTGGTTCTGTTTGTTCTGTGTCAAAAAGAGAGAAATGCTACTTTGATGTTCTAGCGTGCATCAGAGCACCAGACATATGCACAACAGAAACAACAGCAAGCAGCACAAGCTGGTTTCACCCCATACATTTTAGGTATTTTCCAAGGTTTGAAAAAAAATCAACCCCAAAAACACAAAACAAAAAACCCCCATTTTAATTCTCTCGGAAGTGAACTGCATTGTGACACTTCTAAAAACAAAACAATAGCCCTCCCCCTTTTTTCAAAGCACAGACCACCCATATGTTATATCATCTAATCTTGCCAAAAAGGATGATGGCAGGATCTGCCCATTTACGCACAGGAAGCAAACTGTTGAAAGTTGTCCTTTCTAAACACATGATTTTCAAATTATCACAAGAGAGCTTTTCATAACATAAAGCAAAATAATCAGCAGATTGCTAAGAGCTACAAGAGGATTTTATTTTTGCTGTATGAAAGTTCTTCATATGGCATTCACAGCCGACTAGTGAAATCACTATTCTCAGTTGCCAGCTTCACACACTTTTAAGAAACAATTTTCCGCAGCTGGTTGCACATAGCATTCTTTGAAAATTAGGAGCCTTTCAGGTGTTTCAACATGAGCCTCCAGAGATTGAAGCATCAAATTATATCTGTCACTCTATAAAGTGTAAAGCTAAAGGTCCAGCTAAAGTCATCCATGATCCAGATGAGCTGCAAAGCTCCTGCCAATCAAGTAGCGAGCCCAAAACGCCAGAGAATGTGGGGACTTGGGGACAGATGACAGAGTGAATACTTTTGGGTCCATGCCGAAGTAGATTAGGGGAAATAAGAGCCTCCTGCTACTTAAGCATGGAGATACAGCTTCCAGGGAGGAGACAGGATCTGCCAGGAGCAAAGCTTGCCAAAGATGGTTTCTAACAGCCAGCTCAGAAATCATCTTGTGATTTTAACTACCAGTTTCGCTGAAATGTGCTCCAGCAGAGTCCTGCAGCTAGTTATGTTATAATGGAAAGGGCCTGTAGCCAGTTTGTAATCCAACTGCCTAAGAAGAGCAGGAAATTAGAGGGGATACTGCCATTACACCCAATGTGCCAGCTCAGACTCACCACTCATGAAAGTAGAGCTCAGAGCCACTCTCTTCAGATGAAGCAGCAGACAAGGTCTCCTGCCACAGAGAGGTGCAGTTCAGCAACAGGCAAAATCTAACCCTCCAGTTTGCCAAGTCAGCTAAATTAAAATGTCATCCTCATGTGATAGAATATTACTGCAGTCAGTCTGCTCATCATCTCTACGAAGAGTTTTTACTGCTGTTTGTGCAATAACATCACATCTTGAAATGGTGTTTGTTAAACTTGCACCATATTTCATTAACTCCTGCCATTTCCCATCACAATCTCTTTGAATTGCAGAATGTTATTCAATTCAGTTACTATTTGGATTTCTTCCAGAGCTGTATGGCTCTGAGAGCAGCACACAAAATAACAACATTGGCTTGTATTATTTTCAACAGCTCCCTTTGTTGTTTTCTGATGATGATAAATGTGTGGTGAAATAGCTGAGAATGTAATCAACAGTGCTGATTTCGTATTCACCTATATTACAGTCTATTATATCTTTTGCAGTTTTAGTAGTCTATGACCTTTTATACTAACACTGCAGTTGTTGCTATTATAAGGGTAATTTTTTTCCTCATCAAAACCAAAGTGAAACTAGAAAACTTCTGTGGAAGTCTCTAGTGGAACAGAGAACAAAATTTAGCCCCCATTTTTCTCCAAAAATTTTAACAATTCCTAAAAAACCACGAAAGATGCGAAAGGCAAGATAAAAAGATAACATACTTTATGACTTTCCACTGTCAATGATTGATTTCTTAGCAGACAAAACAATGTGAACCTTAAAAATTGAAGGTTTCTTTGTATACCTGTAATATTGATGCTTAGGCTGAGCAACCATGACAGCTCTAGCTAATCATTAGAAGTTTAAAGGAAACCCTCATTACTTGAACCTATACTCTGAAGTTTCTGTGTGATTCACCCATACACTCCTGACATCTTTGCAAGGTCATGGTACATAGAACCTGCCAAAGAGTTTACATGGAGTTACCAGAGGGTTTGACAGTGCACTAAAATTTCTCTCTGGCTTTAAATGCAGTTAATCAGGATCCTTATATCTCTTTCTTTAACATAACCAAGTATCTGGCAAAACCTTATCCTGGTACTGCAGTAAGCATAAGACTAAAATAATGTCCTTAATATTAAATACATAAATTTATTTTAATTTTTTTCTCAGCTTGTCTTCCTTTTTCTGCCTGTAGGTTTGAGAGTCAAATCTGTTACTGTGAAATTAAAGCATTTAGAGACTGAAGTTACAAATTTTTATTTCCAAATTTAATATAAGGAGGGACACTTAAAAACATCCTGTCCTGTGGCAGTTTTGATAGGACTGAGCATGTTGTCTGAGGCTGGGTTCTGCACAATGCCATGCTGCAGTAGCATGGGCTGCGAGGGCTGTATTTTATAGTAACTTCTCTAGACCAGCTGCAGAGAAAAATCAGCAATAAAATTCAAATGGTGTTTGTCATAAGCTTCTGCTCTTGCATCGCTACATTTGTGTACATGAAATGTAATATACTAGTGAGAATGTCCCCTGACATGGAGCTGATTTTTATATCCTTTAAATTTACCACGAGCTTTACAGATGCTGCAATCTTTTATTCCAGTTCTAGCAATTATAACGTAATCTGTGCTAACACTGCAGATTACTAGGGCAATTTTGAAGATAAATGATCACATCTTCATTTCCATCTGCTGGTCCAATCAGGAAAATGGTGAGAATAAAACCTAGCCCTTATACTGGTGCATTTTGGTGCTTGTCTGGCAGTCTTCTCAGTCAATCTTATTGGGCCATGAAGATGGGAAGAAGGCACCCAATTCTCCCCACTTTATATCTCCATTTCCCAACTGTGCAAAGGTCCAAGCATTAATCTTTCTCTCAGTGGGCATACTCCGGGACGGGAGTGGTGTACAGTTCCTTGTGTTCAATAGAAGTTTTTCCTAGGTGTAAACTTGGCACATGTCTGTCCCTACAGCTGCCATAATGACAAGCTCTGGTCAGAGTCCTTAGCCAAAGCCACAGCCAGTCTTTCTCATCCGAGCCCTGGAATACAACAAGGGCACTCCTGTTATGTCTGGTTTTGTTGGTCTAAACTATATCCAGGTACCAGTTTGCAATAGATGGGCACGGATTAAAGAAAAAAAACCAAACACCTTCAGAACATGCTTAGATGTCAGTTGATTTTAGAGCACAAACTAAACAGCCGAAACAAAACAAACGCTTCTCCCTGCCAAAGCAGGCAGACTTCTTCCTGCTTTCCTCCTCCCCCTCTGTCTCTAAAAAGCCTGTCTGAAGAAGATTTTTCAAGAAAATTAGGTTTGCAAATCTCCTGAATATAACGGTATCAGGTTGTGCATAACTGCTCAGACATTTCTTATATCGTCAGGTGCAAGTTTTCATAGCCTCGGAATGTGTTTCAATTCAATGATTAGAAAACAAAAATATTTGGGGGATAGGAAACTGGAAGAACAATGCAACTGTATTTTCAAGGGAATTATTTGCAGCACATTTCTACTAGTAATTATTTTTTGTTCTGGTTTGCAGCGCTTCTGCTTCTGGCATCTCATCTCCTTCACAGCAGCCAGCAATTGAATTAGAATCGTTGCTGAACAGCAAGAAAAATCTGTCATAGAAGTCATGTTGACAGACAACTTTGTTCTCTTCTCATTGCTATTTTCTCTTTATTGTATTTAGATCTGAAAGTCCACGCCTAGAAGCGAGCGGAAACAGACACAAATCATATTTGTGTAGCCTCTTCCTCCTTTGTCCTGCTTTTGTCTTTAGCAGAGCCCGCATTGAGCTGCTCGCGTCGGGGGGAGATAACCAGCCAGTCTTTACTACCCACGGAGCCTGGCAGCACGTTAAATCCTACCTTTTCTCCAGCACACTGCGCCAGCCCTGCCTGTCTCCCATTATCATCCTGAATGACTAACAGGAGGAAAAGGGGATCGAATTCTTCCTATATAAATGCTGGATGTCACTGGTTTTGTGTGCGGCGCTGTGCTTCTCGGTGTGACATCACAGCCCCAACAGCACCCGGTCCATGGACCCCAGCCATCAAAGCTGACTTTCTCATAATCCACTGCGGATTATGTGTGCTGGGGGGGTTTGGGTTGTGCTTTGGTGAGGGTTTTTTCCCCTTGGACAAGCCCAGTGTTTTACTGTATAACTCATTGTTTGCAGGCTGTGCCTTCACAGTCACAAGCAGGCACTGAGCCGTCTGTACTGCTGACTGGTAATAAAAGCTGATAAAAAGGGGTTCCATCCCAACGACATTGCATTCATCTAAGGTTATAAAAACCTTGAAAATCCTAAGAGTGAGAGAAATTAAGGCAGAAGTAGTGAAATAAGTGCATCTCCTCCACTTTTAAACTACAAACTATAAATACCACCAGAGATTGCTTCCAGAAAGATACACCCTTCAGAAGTCAGTTGGCAGAAGAAAACTGCACACAGTAAGTTTGATGCAGCTCATATTTCCAGTGACAGAATACTTATAGATAAAATACCTCTCTCCAAAACCTAAAGAGGTAAAAATTCTGCTAAGAGCTGTTTCTGCAGAAATTGATACATCATCTTTGCTCTATAAAGCACGTGTGTGGAGGACCACTCAGGGACCTCCCTGACTGAAGCCAACCTTTAACTAATTCACCGATGTCTTTGAGCCTGTGGCATCTCAGACAAAAACACTCTTGTGGAATGAGCTAGAACTCCTGCTGCAGCAAAAATGGGTCTGGCTCAGGACAACATCCCATGGGCTCTTCCTGGGAAGCAAACCTTTGAGGGCTGGTTCCTTGCTTTGCCATGCAGTGTGGTACAGATCATAGGGTGCCCTCAATTTTACAGCTCTGCATGTGTGAATAATGCAGGGCTACGCTGACAGAGACAAGAATAAACTCTGCTATCACTAGTGTCAAAGGATGAACACCACCATGCCTGAGCACCACCTGTGTGTTTTGGCTGCTTTTGGGAAGTTTCCTTCCCCTTTCTGACTCCTCCACAGAATAAAAACCACCACTGTCATATATTTATGTAAAAAAAGGAAGGAACACAACATACTTCCTGTTCTTATGTACCCATAGAAACCACTTCTAAACCTGGTTTATTAAATAAAACAATAAAGGCAACTGAAAGTCGAGCCAAAATGCAGAAAAACTTGTGTAGCCAAATAAGCCTAGGCAGTCATTGTGAGTGAAGCACATCCTCATGGGTCTATGGTGACAATTCTTTGACAAGTTCATTAAGATTAGTTCTTTCTGCAGCATCCAGCGTCTGCCAGCTCTTTGAATTGTTTGCACAAGCTTTGCAGACATAGGACCTGAAGAGTACCACCAAAAGCAAATATTTGTTCTTAAATCAGAATCTATGTTCTCCATCTCCAGAACAGGCTTTACCATTTTCAGATATTAGTGATAATTTTGCAATCATATTTACATTTGTATAGTCAGAAGTCAAAAAAGATATAAAAGATGACAGTCAAACACATAATTTATCCTCTTGCATGAACAGAATGAAAGACCAGATGTCGAAAACTGGAAAATGCCATTTGATATTTCAGTCCTTTGTGCAGTATGTGTTCTCTCCTATGTGTAAAGTAAAATTCATTGTGGAGGGGAATATTTTTTTCCTTGAGGACAAGTACTCAAAGGCAGACACATTTTCTTTCTTGTGACAGTGACAGCTCCTCAAACACACTGACTGCATTTTCTTTGAATAGATGTACATAGTTTTTACATACTCCCATGGTATAATGGATATTAGGCCTGTTAGTGACACAGTTACTGCTATCATGGGCAGCTTTAGACTAAATTGCAGCACTAAGATAACCACTGGTCTTATTTGTGGGTCAGATCACACCAAAAAAGGAGTGACATGGGCTTTGAATATGTGGTCTAACTCCATCACATTAATTGCAACTGTTAGGATCAGATTTAAAGCCATAACTCTCTGATGACTGGAATTTTTCTATTTTACGCAGTGTCCACTTATGAACACCTGTACACAGAGACCACCCCAAGTTAAGCAGAAACAAGACACATGCAGAGTTTCATGGGTTCATAGGTCTATTCATGCGTGTGTACAAATAGTCTAGGTTGCACAGAAGTGATTTTAAAGTTGTATGTTTTAGTGTGAAACTACTTTAAAACAACAAAACTAAAATAATATTTTTAATGTTTGCTATCCCTCAACAAAATGCTTGGCATGAAGAGTGGCTGTAGAAAGCCATATTGATAATTAATTTAGTGTCTGATAAAAGTGAAATTATGAATAATTATATTCATTGAAATCTCAACAAGAACCAAGTGAAAATAGTTTTTGCTTTAAACTAACCTTAACATTCAGGTCACATGTAAAACTAAAAAGGGTTTGTATATATGCATGGATGCATACCATCACTTGAAATGTTATTGCTATGAGGAGAAATTATCTATTACTACAGAAAATAAATCTCATTACCTTGTCAAAGCCTTTCAACTGGATGTTTCTACCTTGCAACTTCACAAATGACTATGTGGAAGAAGAAATATCATTCATCTCTAAAATCCCAAGACATCAGTATGCCACACAAATTTTAATAATACTTTAGTGATCCGTCCTTTTCCCTTTTAAGTCACAACATTCAAAAGTATTGCCAGATGAGTATTAAAGAGGTTTGCATTCACGTGCCATTTTTTCCCATTTGGTTTTGTTTAACACATGTCGATGCCTTTAAAAGGCAGAGAAACCAGTGCTAGGGAATAGCTGGCCCGTGGGACTGGAAAGGTGATCTGAAGGTTTGCCCTGCTGGGTCACTTGCTGTGTATCCGGCTTACGCCTCTGGTTGACAGTAAATTAAAATTACTGCCATTTGACAGGTGTGCAGCAGGCTATGTAAAATGAGTCGGTGTGTCAGGCGCTGCTGGTGGTGGGCAGGTGTCTGCAGGCTCGGGGCCAGGCTCCCCTCGGGACAGAGCTCAGGAACAGCCCAGACGTGGAGCATGGGCTGCACCTTCCCTCTTACAGGTGGTCCCTCTCCTTCACGGCCAAAGCACATGGGCAGCATCACAGGGGAAAGCTCAGGACTCCTCTCCATGGGTGGTACTCCTAAACAAGCACTTCTGCTTTCCCTGACAGCAGCTGGCTGCGTGCTATCGGCTAAGAATTTAGCATCTGAAGTAAAAAACAAAAATAAAAATCACTGGGCCGTTCTGTAAATATTGCGCATCATCCTGATAATCTGAACGCAGAAATATGCATAAAAATCTAGATTGGTAATTAATTGTGGGACACCATTGTGCCTGGTTTCTTTCAGTACTGGAGTGGCAAACAGCTCCTCAGGGAAGGGAGCCCAGAGACGGCTTTTAACTTGCTCCCTGTGGGAAGCTGGATGCCTTCAGAGGAGTCAGAAGGGAAAATCGCAGGAGGCATTCTGGCTCTGCTTCTCTCTCTGCTGTGGCCAGCAGCACCAGGAGGACTTGTTTGTCAGAAAAGAAAAGTAATCCCAAAGTGACCAGGTGAAACACTGCACAAAAATGCAACTGAAAAAAGGTCAGTTAGACAAGGGAAAACTCTTGACTTCTTCAAATTCCCAGGAATCTACACCTGATCTTATAACGTCCTTGGAGAAATAAGTGATGTTTACTCACTTGAAACTATTTGCTTTATCCCCACTTATTTTTATTAGAAATATAGAAAACATTTACTGATATGTAAGACCCAGGGGACATTAAATCACTCCAAAATAAGAAATTTTTCTATGAACTCAGGCCTGACATTATGAAAAAGGCTGAGAGAAGTAAGTATGTGTAATGATACCACTTTTAGGTGCATGAGAAAATAAAGATTAAGAAAGGGAATCAAACTAATGCCTCAGAAAAATCTAGACTTAACTGGAAAACAACAGTATTTCACAATGGGCGGGTCACAAGTAGTTATTGAGACAGAGTTTAGAAAGGTCAGAAAATATTGGCATAGAAATTGCCTTCATTAAATGGTCCTAAAGTAGGGGAAAAAATAATATCTACTTTATGCCAAAATTATGAGTCTTTTTTTACTTGAAGGATTTTGTTTCTAGACTGTTCTTATATTTGTGGGACTTTTCCACCTTCCTTTGGTTTAATTTAATTTATAATAATCAGTGAAAACAGCTACATTAAGAGTCAAATTAAGCAATATGCAAAGAGCCCAATCAGCCTACAGCAGTCAGATTTTAAGGAGCTTCTCTCACCTTTGTCTGAAACATCTCTGCCTTGCTCAAAATAATTACTTGATTATTTAGAACGTGTCGATTCTGATAGAGAAGTCACATGTTTGCATACATGTCATTTCTGGAAAATTACGGGTGCAGGACTGTAGAGAGACCTATATTTTTTTTAAATTGTAGTCTTGCTGGAATTTCTAAGCATATCTACTGCTTTTCCAGCTTGTGCTTTCTTAAAAGTATTTTCTTCCTGCATTTTTACACTTTCACACTTTTGCAGCCTGCAAGGGAGCTAAGCAAGGTCAATTGCTGTGTTGAGAGTTTCAATAATCTTACTCTCCAGAGTAGCATCTTAAACTCTAATCTTTACTTTTCCACTACTCAGACAGTTGCCATTGAACACTACAAGAAGAATTAGGTAATCGTATCTAATTGTGTTCTTCCTGACTGTTGTTTAAACAAGGAAAGCCTTTCAGTTGTTGTGGAAAGTATTAAGAGCAGACCTTTGCTGACCTTCTCGAGCCATTGGGGAAAACTTGACATTACACAGAAGCTTGCCCAAACAGGCTATAATTAAGTTGAGAGTGGAGTGACACCACTTACAAGAGAAAACAAAGTACAGCCATTTAATCCAAAAATTACTTAAGGACTCCCAGGAGCACAAAAGTTTATCTCTACTGAAATAATTATGTTTTGCCATTAGATGAAGAGAGGATACAAATGGAATATGCATGTTCTTTTCAACATCACTACCCTTTGCTGCTCCACCAAAAATGGAAAGGGCAATGGAAAGACCTTTCAAACTAATGTTTTGCATTCAATTAGGTAGAAGCATCTGCTTTGGCTTTAAATAACCTGCCACTCATTCACAAGGTAAAGGACAAATTCTGACTGCTGCTGCCTGCCCAAAAGGCCCAGGCACTGACCGAAATATAGAGCTTTGGCCTTTAGATGTTCAGGGGAGCAGTGCTTCACCTCTGGCTTCCCACATCAGTCCCTTCTCTATTCCCTTCTTCATCCATCTCTCCCACTCTCTTACTCTCACCTTTCACAGCAAACATTTGTTGTCAGTTTTTGCCTGGATTTAAAATGTACATGGCATAAAAATGCAGGATGTGTCAAAAATAAGAATGACGTCAAAGTTAGAACAGTCCTGCCTAAAATATTAAGCATCTATGATTTCATGAAGGTTATTTAGGAAATGCATTGCACTCACCTCCTTTTACACAATTCTTACTTTAATATTCTCAAAACTCAAATATAAAATTGTTCCCAAAATATATACTGCATTCTGAGTAACTATTCTAGCTCTCTCTGAAGTACTAAATGAGGTATTTCTTGGAAAGAAACAGGCATCAAAAATCAGACAGCCAAAATCATCCCCCTCAGTTGGAGATTCAATGGTATCAGCTCCTCAGGTGGTTTCATTGGGCCAGACACAATCCCTGCACTCAGGACAGCAGAACCACACATTCTACACAACTGTCCTGCTCTTCTTTTACATTCTTCTCATGCTTTCTGCTTTGCCACTCATGCCAGCTCTCATGCCCCTTTCATCTCCTTCCCAAAGGCCTCCTTCTGTGAATCTTCATGCATGAAAATTTTTTCAAATATATTTGGTTTTGACATATTTAAATTATTCCTAGAAAAACTCACTCCTTCACCATTGCCCATAAAATTCTAGAGTGCACTCTTAAAATATTTTCAATTATTTACTCATTTTCTCTAAATACTCATCCACAACCTCCAAAACCAGTAACTAAATAGAGCCTGATAGGTATTTAACCAACGAGAGTAGATAAACTCCTGTAATTAAGGACTGTTTTAATACCCATGTACATGATTTGACTTATACTTCTTTTCAATTATTTGTATAATGCATGCCCCAAGCATCACTGCTATTTATTGACATTTGGACTCTGAGTAGAGACATCTCCCTTCCCTGTTTACTCAGGGAGGTACTTGCATGTACTAAGCACAAAGCAATTAATAACAAAACCCCATTTTCTGAATACCTAAGGGTCAACAGCCAAAGTTATTTCTTCTGGTCATACCTGTTCCTGTATTTTGCAGCCACCCCTAAGCACATCATGCTCAGGAGGAAAGCTCAGAAAAACTAGAAGGACACTGAAAGCCCTGAGACAATTTGTGAAAAGTTTTTAATTTCATGGTAGTGCCCCTGCCATGGCTCTTCTACTACCACTGTAAGATAGCCTCTTGAATGATCCATCCACATAATTTAGGTGCCTGAAATCATATAAAAACTTATTCCCTAATTTACATCCTATTTTTCCTCCAGTCTCTAGAAAATGTAGTGTCTTTTAGACAACAATGAAGAACAAGGTATTTTTGTTTTCTCCTTACAAGAACTTTCCTCCCTCAAATGCCTCTTTCAAAAGACAAAAATTTCAAGTCAGCTAATTTAATTATCAAAATCAACTTTTTAAATTCCACTTTAAAACTGCTGTTTACAGAATTAAGTATTTTAGAAGACAATAAAATAGGGTAAATTGATTTTGGGGAGAGAAAATTGGTTTCTTTTCATCCAAACTTTGTTAGAAAGCTTTTGCAATTACATTCAAACAAAATAGTTTGGAAGAAAAATAATTTTAATTTTTTCTTTTTTAAGATATAATGACAGAGTATGAAATGCTTTCAGATTCTTGCAAACCAAACAACAAGAGGATGGAATTGTTTTAGTGCATCTAAAACAATCTTTTCTCTCTCATACCAAAAAATTACATAGTAACCTAGAAAATTAATAAAAAATCCTTTTATGGTGGATCTGCTTGTGGGTGATTCTTTAATCTTATCTTTTTGATACACAGTAGGACCAGAGGCTTAGAGATAACTTCTCCCCAGAATTATTCTGCTAGTGAACTAGATGGAAGAATTTTCATTGGAATGAAAATTATGCAATTCAGTAGAAAAGACATCCAGAACAGAGTTCCCCAAAATACTTCTGTTGTTGAAAAATTCTCTCTCTCAGCATTAGAACATTCACAGGTTCCTATTAGATTCAGGGAAAAAAGGCTGGTAAAGAAGACAATGAAGAAAGCAAGATAAACATAATACATGACCCTTGCATAAAGCATAGGTTGTTAACAGGGCTCACCAGAGATGCAGAACAGGACTTCACGCAGAAGGGAATTGAATCCAGCTTTTCTGTATTCCAGGAGAATGTCCAGATCTGCAGTCGTCATAGACAGCCCTGTCAATTATCCAAGTCTTGTCTCTATTTTCTCCCATGTTAGATTAATTTCTGTTCTTGGGAGAAGGAGACTGGCTCAATAGCAGAACGATTAAATTCAGATTCCTCCATTGAATATTGGATTATTTGGAACATAAACCGGAATAGACAGTGTCCTAGTGGTTGGACATTCTGGCCTTAGATATTCAAGTAGGAAAAGACTTGGATGTTGTTATCCTGACCAAATTTCTAGAGAAATAAGCCTGCCTTAGGTTTTTCACAACATGATTTCTACAGCACTTACTTTATATCCATTCTGTGGAAAAAAAAATGAAATCTCAAAATTATTTATGATACCTGCAAATTTATTTCATTTGAGATTTCAGTTTTACCACAGTGTCATGAAACCTCTGGAGGTATCTATAAAGATACTGAGATATAGAATCAACTCACAAATACACTTTCATTGTGCTCTCAAATCTCACAGAATTAACTGGATTGGTACCTTGATGTGGAAATGAGAGGAAAGCCTTTAACAGACCTAACCTTTACTAAGTTCAGGTGAAATCTACTTTCAGTACTCAAATAAGATGCCAGTGCCTAAAGAAAGCCTCATTCATTTCCTGATAAACACATTTCAAGGTGTTTAAATTTGCTTTTATCCAAAACAATGCAAAAAGCATTTTACTGTCTTTCCTATAGTGAAATATCATTTGGGACATTAGAGAAAAATAGTATAAACATATTCCCTGTCTTATTCCTTTGATTATTTTATTCCCTAAAAAGCACCCAAATACTTAGTCCTCAGTTTAGTAACTTCTTTAATAATTTAAAAAAGCATTTATAAAAATAAAACAGCTAAACAAATCATAAATGACAAATAGGCCTATCTGACACCCTATCTGTGAGATAGAAGGGAAGAAAAAAAAAATCTTTGTTTCTAAATCACGGATTATTATGTAGATTTTTTTTTGTTGTTTGTTTTATAAAAACAACATCCTGAGGGATGAAAATTTTATGTGTGGCCTTTGTGTACAGAAAGAGAATTAAAGATCACAATAAATGCCTCTCTCAATGTTTCTGCACATAGTCGAAATAAGAAAAGAGTTTTGAAGCAGTAAAAGTTGCGGCACAGCTGCCCCTTGCTTTTTTGCTTCATGCCAGAGATCTTGAGAAAATAGGGTAACCTTTGGTCCAATAACAACTGTACCCAAAAGGAAAGAGGGAACCCAAATCAGGGAATGGGGTAAAAACAAAGACCTCTGTTTCGTGCATTTTCTCTTCACAATGCCCAACTCTCAGACACTACCTAAGGCTCAAGATGAGTTGACCCAGAGGAGCTTTAGCTCCAAGAGAACAGGGACACACAGAGGTACTGTCCACTGGAGGGATTCTCCTCAGAATTGCAGAAATTTCCTACTAGTTTTTTGGGAACATTTTATCTCACTGAACAGCCTGCTGGGGACTGTCACCTGTCCTTTAGCAAAGGGCAGCTCTGCACAGGAGTGGCCAAGTGCACCTTTCCTCTTCAGGCAGCCCACAGCACCTGCAGGTTGCATTCACCAGGGACTAACCCCAAACCTTCAGAGTTGCCAACCAAAATATCATTTGCCATATATGCTGGGTTTGGCTGGGGTAGAGTTAGTTTTTTTCCATAGTAGCTGGTATGGGGCTGTGTTTTGGATTTGTGCTGGAAATAGCATTGATAATTTAGGTATGCTTCCGTTATTGCTGAGCAGTGATTACACAGAGCCAAGGCCCTTTCTGCTCCACACCCCACCAGCGAGGGGAATGGGGGGGCACAAGGAGCTGGGAGGGGACACAGCCAGGACAGCTGATCCCAGCTGATCCAAGGGATATTCCATTCCATATGTCACTGTTATCAGCATGTGGAGCTGGGGAAAGGAGAAGAAAGGGAAGGACATTTGTAGTTATGGCATTTGTCTTCCCAAGTCACTGTTACTTGTCATGGAGCCCAGCTGTACAAATGTTATCTGGAAAATAAAACCAAACCCTCAATGCTTCTGATAAGATGTAGTTTTTTAGGAAAAATGTCCAAGAATTTCTGTCATGTATATTGATTCCTCCACTTATATTTTTTCCTCTTCTCTGGTATACTGAAGGGGAAGAGTAGAATGAAGTTTATCTTTCTATATATGATATATTGGACCTGAATGGTGGCCAGCTTCCTACTGAGTCACTGAACAGATATTTCCATATTTCCAATAACTTCAGTTTTTTTAAAAAATTAATTGCATCAATTAATTTATTAAACTTGTGTATTTTTCTCTTATATTGTAAAGGACATAGTTGCATGGCATGAAATTATGTCTTGCTAAAATTAGGCAATGTATAACAAACAGTATTGTAGCATTCTTACCATCCAAATTTAAGTATATCCCTAAATCTGGTTATTTTGTGTAAAATATTGTGACCTTCCATTTAACAGTGGTGCCAAAACAGTTGTTCTATGTTGTGTAAGAAATATTACTACATGTCTCCATGTAACTCAGCTCACGCCACTCTAAATATTTGATACAATATTTTGCAATTTGGGGTTTTACATTAGTTTTAAATTCCCTGAACTAATAAGTGAATCTTTAAAACTCACAATACAAAACTGTCACCCAAGTGGAAAACATCTTAAAAGCTCTCTGAAGTTGGGAATAAAGCTTTATTAAATACAACTGTTCTGACATGATGGATGTACTTACTGTAACACCTATGGGCTTACACTATTACTGCTCTCTTGAACAGTTCCTTAAGTGGAAATATATAATTTAGGACACCAAGGTCTCTCAAAATATACCATCTTAGAAGTTTTTCAGTATCTATCAGTTCTAGCTAAGTTTTTAGTGGGAAACCTCTCTGTCTGTGCTTAAGAGAACCAATATAATTGAATTTAAAAGGGTCACTAGTAGTTCATATCTATATACTAAAGATAAAGTGTTTGAAAAATTCTGTTACTGGCTTATACATACCAGTGGCCAACAACAAACTGAACCAAGAGACGTGGTGGGGAATGGCATGGAGGGCTGAACAATTTCCTAATAAGTTTGAGCTGAGTCTCTCTAGTTCATGTCTTACCTCCATCAGTGCAGCAGAAAAGTTTGCCCAAATAAATCTTTGATTAGGGAAATATCAAAGAAAAATATGTTCAGGCAGAGAATTTTCTCAAAGTAAAATAAAATTTCATTTACATACTTTCATATACTTTCATACTTTCAATTTCATGTTTAGCTGTAAGAGGAGTTAATCAAGAAAAAACTACCAAATTCTGCATTCAGGAAAAATACAAGTCACCAAAAGGCCTAGGCAATACTGCATGCTGAATCCAAGAGCAAATTAATTCTTTGTTGTGAAATCTGCCCAGTTACAGTTAAAAGAATCTGTAGCAGCTTTATGTAAGAAGAAATTTTCCTTGTAATATCATGAATCCATGCTCACTGACAGCATGAACTTTTCCTGGTAACTTCAGTCAGCTTTGACCTAGGTTCTAAACAAGAATTGCTGTGGTACAGAAGATTTCTTTAAAGTTGCATGACACCCTTTCTGTGACATCATCTCTAATGTTTCAAGCTTTACCAAGGTAAAAAAGTATCTGAAAAACCTAAGGGGATACGCAAGATGTAGATAGATAGAGAGATAAGAAGTCATATTCTTTTTCTTTTAAACACTTCTCCTTCCTGCTCTGTTTTTTAACAACAATAAAAAGGATCTTTTCAGATCCTTTTTAATTGTAAAAATAAAGATATAAGTAGTTCCCTATGTAGTATAAATCCCTGTGGTCCCCTGCAGAACACACCTACACATTCTCATTTAGTCTTTCATGAACAAAGCAGTTTCTTTTTGTTTTAACATGAAATTAAAAATAATAATTCCTATATTTTTCACATTTATTCAGTCTTTCTACATTTCTGTTTCTGGTTTCCCTAAAAATGGAAACTGTGAAGATATACTACTTCCTGTTTTAGTTCTGACACATTTTGATATGGTTGCAGTATTAAATTGTTTGTTATTCTATGTGTAGAAAAGGAAATTCAGTTGCACTCTAAAAGCATCAGGAGAGGGAAAATAGTTCACATGAGCAAGTCGTAAAAAAGTATTTGTCATGGTTAAAATAAAACTTTTTCCATGACCATGAATTTCTTGTTTCAACATACTGTGGCCCAAATGAAGAAAAAGCAGCAAGACCCAGAACGTAAGAATTTCAAGCACGAGTATTTCTTTTGCTTCCCTTGCATTGTGAAACTGCCTTAATTTGAAAGAAACCAACCTCCCAAGTGCCTCTCAGTCTTTAAAGAAAAAATTCATTGTGCAAAGCTCGTTAAACATAATCTGCACCACACCACAGGTGAGGCTTGCCAGGCTCTGACAGGCATTGGAAAACAATAGGCATTGCCTCCTGCTAAAACAGAGGTGACCACTCCTGTCCTTTGTGTTATACAGCTTGGAGCCCGCAGTCACCTGCACTGACAGGAGCTGTTATTAATTATTCATTATTAGTAACTGTCTTTTGGGAACCCAGGATCAAAGGCTGGGCCAAGCACTACTCTCACAGATGCTGGACTGCAGGGCCCACTCCAGCTCTGGTGCCTCAAAGCAGCTGTGGGATGAGGGATATTAGCTTTGGGCCAGCAGCACAAGGTCTGCTGAGTCCCCAGGGTTTGCCATGGCCTCCTCCTGCCTTTCCCCTTTTTAGTCAGCCCCCGTTAGGAGGGCTGTGGATTACAAGGGGTCCTGAGCTGACTGAAAAGCAGCACACACTTGCATCTTGGCTGCTTTTAGGAGAGAGGGACACAATTTTTGCTTTACTGTTAGAAGTATCCTTGTGGACCCCTTTTTCCTCTTTCTTTTCCTTCCTTTCAGAAGCATCTCCAAACACCATCCAGCACATGTAGTCGTAGGTGCCACTTTGTGTTTGTGCTGCTGTAGTGCACCTGATCCATAATCAGTCAAAATAGCTCAGGATGATGAGAAAGGAAAAGTGTGTGTCTGTGCGAGAGCCACTCTGCCTCTCCCTGCTCCCTTTCCCACAGTGAAGGGAAGCATGTCCGAGTAGAAGGCACTTGGGCTCTCAGCAGTAATTCTGGGACCATTTAAGGGCTGGGAAGAAGGACCTCCCTTGTGCAGGACAGATTGTGGAAGTACACTTGTCTTAAACGAACAAGTTGGATTCTCAGAGATATTAAGTTAACACATATGTAGCCTGGTTAAACCACACTCTTAAATCTTGTCAGTCTTTCTTCACCATCTGTGACAAGGTTTTTCTCTTTGAAACTATTAAGTTGACCTTTAGTGCTTACATGTATTTCCTCTGTTGAGTTTTCAGACTCATCATCCTACCGTGTCACTGCTTTCCTGAGGAGGACTGTGATACATAAATAGCCAAGCTCAAAAGAAGATCCTTCTGATCTGTTAGACAATTTGTCTTCTTTGATTGTATGAGGAGACAGTAACTTGTAAATTTTCTCCTCAGGACTTCACAGAGTTGAAGGTACTGAGCTATGTTGTTTAATGATTTCTAAAGAAGGTCTGATTTAAAGACTAGAATAACTGCAAAGTTTGGAAACATCTGGTACTAATCTAATTCCTACTCCAATCTAAAAATACTGATTAAACACTGTAGTAACAGGTGGTGCAAACACTACTAAGTCAATTTTAATAAGAGAGGTCAACACCTTCATCTCCTCGTTTTTCTTTCCATAAGTACCAATAAATTCCTCTCAACAGGTGTGTCTAGGATGTGTAATTACATTGTTCTCAAACAAAGGTCTAGCAGTGCTATGTTAAAGATCTCTTTTAAAAAAGAAAAGGAAAAAACTTCCAATGCTTGAAATGTCATCCCTGACTTTCCTCTGTTATTCTCTTTTCATGTATATTTTTCATGTCATGACTGCTTATGGGTATCAGATTGGAATACTACACGCTGCTGGTACTTCTCCAGGAAAAAAAAAGAATTTTCTGGATTTACTACTGATTCTTGTCCAGCATTTTCTAAACCTGTCTTAACTAGCACAAAAATTCAAATCCTTCTTCCATTCAATGGATGCCTATCCCTTTTCCTACAAGAAGGCTTTATTTAATTGCTAGTGGCTCTCATAAGAACATCAGTCTTCACTCTGATTAACTCAGGAAGGGGGAATATATAAGTCATGTTTGTTCTTTTTATATTCTTTGTTTGGCATTCTCAATGTTCTTTGAAACATTGCAATGCTGGGACAAACATTTCTTGGCACCTGAACTGAAAATCACACTTCAGAGTTCAATGATCTGGTTTGAGCACAATCTAGGTGAAAGAGGAAAAAGATGATCTAATAAAAGCAAGATCTTCAGGCCAAAAGGTGTGTTGCTTCACTAAATGGTTCCTATGTCTTTTATTGTCTACAAGGGCTATTTTTTTGCCTTCTACATGGGCGATTTTTACAGAAATCCCAAGGGCTTATTTATTGTGGAAATAAGTAATAACAAAGCAAAGAGTATCAAGGGAACGTTCAATATAACAATCCAAAAAAGAAAACAGTAGTGTCTGAATCAATAAAGAAAACCTTAGTTCTCCACCGTGCTGTGTAGGGGTTGGAAGGTCCAGTACAGCAGCAAATAAGCTAACAGTTATTATTCTGCAGGGACAGGAGTCTGAACAATCCCTTATTCCTGTTGTTTGGCAACACTGAGGTGATTACAGCTGGGAAAGGGTTCTGCAAACAAAACAGGGCACATTTACAGCAAATCATGAGCATACACAGAAAATTTGGGCTCCCTGGAGGATCAGTTGGAAGAGGGCAGGCAGGCTGAGCCAGTCACAGCTCCGGAGAGAGGGGGAACCCGTGAGCTGTGCTGCAGCAGGGATGCCCCAGGAGCGGGCAGCGTCTTGCAGGGAGAGCATAAGGCCATTTTCCACGTATTGCAGCAACACACTTCCAGCCACAGTAAGTAAAGAAGAAAGCTTTTTCTTGGCATTACAACCCAGTAACAGAAGGAAAGATAGGTCTGCTCTCCTGCCTCCCGTGGAGGCTGCATTTGTCCCACAGTGCCAAGTGATGCAGCGGACTCCGCACGCCTTGGCCTGTGGTCCCCGGCCACCTTCGTCTGCGTTTTGTCAAGTCCTCTCTGAAAATCCAACTGAAAAAATACCGAATGCATTCCTCCAGCCTGCACTGCTACCCACAGCCCCAGCCTGATCTCTTCCGCCCCAAACCACTAGGACTGCTATTAATCAAAGCCTACATCAAGACATCTTCCACTTGATGCCCTGAAATCAGGAGCGTGTTCACCTTAAAAGTTCAGGATCAACTTGGATTACTTAGGTGAAATTCTGTGTGCTTCAAACCACTTAAAAGGTGATGTTCTAGTCCTAAATGATGTCTTGAACTCAATGACTAAAAAAAAGCTCTGTAGAAATTCCTCTGGATTCAGTCCTACATTCTTTTAGCACAGCTGGATATCTGCTTTCTGACCAGGAAGTCTTTTTAGTTCTAAGAGTCTTTTAATAACTACTTGATGTAGAACTACACAGTTCTTTGTTTATTTATTAATTATGAATAATTAGAGAGGATACTCCAGAGAGAGAGAGAGCTTTTTCTTTTTTTCTCTCCAAGGTGGATATTTTAAGAACATTCATTTTTATATAAGACTCAGTAATCCTCACTCAATCCATTATAACCCAAGGCTCGGGGGTGTTTTTAAATGCCTGTGTAGGCATGTACAGAAAGACAACATAAAACAAATTACAAAACAAAAAAAAATGTAGGGTTTAATAGAAGTCTGATTGGCATTTCTTTTTCCTAATTCATATACAGTGCTCCTGGCCTCAAGAAAACAGAGATTTTGCTCCATTTTAATTGCATGGATTTTAGAAAGCTATTATTAAAACAGGATCTTTATGGTTTTTCAGTGTTTTTTCATTTTTCATAATGGTGTTAGCACTGATTTAGCTTACTTCCCTGAGTTTATGTTACAAAAGGCCTCCTCATCTGCATTTCCTCAAAGGAAAGAAAATAAAACCAAAAAAAGTCTCACACAATTCTATACAGAACTCAGACTTTGCAACAAGGGGTCTTTTCCCTATCACGTGGCCAGAAGGAAAAGGAGAAAAAAGAGTGAGAAAAAGTATTAGCACGGGAAGTTAAAAACCACTTAATTACCAGGAAAATATGTTCTTTTCTGGATATCCATCAGTTACTCTTCAGCACCAATACAGCAAATTAGTAGTAAAAATATTTACAAGGAAACATCTTTTTTCTTTAAAATATGTGGTCAGCCAGGCCACATGAGCTGTCAGCATGAGTAATGGGATGGCACAATAGCTGATATAATAGCACAAGACATCACTCCTCCACTTTGAAAACCTGAGATCTGCAAGATCAGTGTCTTGTCTGCAAGATTACCAAGCAATTCTCCTTACAAAGGCATTTATGAATATTCTGTTAAGAGTCAAAATAAAAATTACTCTTGTTGTGAAAACCAAACACACCTGAAACAACCTGAATTTTCTCACAGTAAATGTTAGAGATGTTGTGGAGGATGCCTCATTGACTGTAGAGCAACCAGTTCAACGTCACAAATCAGAAAGACATGTCACCAGCGTTGTACCTTTGCCTTATAATGGATCCATTTAGACTGATATTTCCACCTTGTCAATTGCATAGAACCAGTTTTCTGATAGACTTGTTTAAAGTGGGGTTGCCAAAGATATAGTTAGGAATACTTTATTTGGGGAATTGATTAAATTGCCCTATTCCATGCTGCACTGTACTGCAGGTGCCAGAAGTTTTTGTGTCTGTAAGGAATTTAAACAAAATTAAATCAAGAAAAAGTAATTATATGACATTAAAGATAAAACTGGCTCAGCAAATCTATGAAGGCTAACGAGGAAAAATACATATTTTCCATGATATTCCAGTTTAGCAGAGCATTTTTAGGCATCTGTTTGTTTTCAGAAAGATTAGGGTTTGTTTATAAATAAATTAGGACTTGAAGAACTTACCCACTGATATCAATTATTATTTTTGTTATTTACTATTTAAATTCAATCTGATATGTAATTGCACACTTTACTATATTGCTCAGCAAATATCTGAAAGCCAAGTGCTTTTCATGAGACTATAAAGGTATTAGAGAAGCCAAATAAATTTGTTTTTAAAGGTAAATGTATGAATCCAAAGACAGGGTGGACCCCCTATCTCTACCCAACCTAACTGTTGATGGTCAAGAGAGCTGCAAAATCCCTCTGGGAGGGATTAAATTCAATTTAATTTAATTGTCTAATTACTTAGGTGTTTAACCTCAAACAGTTATCTGGGCTCTCTCTATGGTCAATGCAGGGAGCAAGGCAACCTTGGAAGGAGCTTGTATGGCAAGGAAGCTGAAAGATCAGCTGCTGCAGGTACCTGATTACACAGGTGCTTAAAGTATCACAGAATCAGACAAGAATTCAGCAGACAGACCCTGTCCATTGTGTCTCCTTTCATGTTAGTGTTTCTGTCCTGCTTGAGGGACGGCTGCCTGCAGGTACTGCTGCAGGATCCAACCCAACCCCTAACGATGCCATGGGAGTCTTTAAGGACTGGATGAGGCTGAAAGTGAGGTAGGGTCCATGCCTGAGTGGCTGCAGCTCCCTAATGTAAAAAGGAAATCTTAGTCATTATTCCTTATGGGAGCGATACACAGCCTCTTACAAACTGAAAAGCCAGTGCACATTTCTAATGCAGTCTCGAAAGTAGATCATTATGTATATCATTTGGTATAAACATAGTCATCAGGGGAATTTGGAATAGATTTATACCAACATTTTAATAAGTTTCATAAGAAAGTGGTTCATCAAATAAAAATAATGAATGATGGAATTAAAGAACCACTGGAAATTGCTAATGTGTTTAATCATCTCAACATCTATATTTATATATGACAAATTTGGATGATACTGTGGGTGTAATTCCATTTCAAGTCTCCAAGCAGGGATTACATTTCAAGACATTCAACAAAAGAAAAGCCAGAGCTTTCCTATAAGCTCTGAAAGTAGGACCCTGTGACCATTTGTGTGAGGGCACTTGGAAACCTCCCTGACATTCAGATATTCAGTTAATCAACAAAAATCACGTGTGAACTAAAGGAAAAATAACGAGACCAGGGCTATGTAGAAAATAAAGAAAATGCACAAAAAAGCTGTGAAGTTTAATAAACCTTGACAGTTTTCTATGACCTAGAACCTCACCTGCATGTCCTGCCCATTAAGCTGGTCACTTAGCTGTGCTCACAGGTGCCAAATCCAACAGCTCTCGCACAAAGGACTGGTGCTGCAGTCCTGAAAACACCCACTCAGCTGCCTTGCAGCACTGAATTGCTGAGGGCAAAAGATCATCATTTCTAACCTTTGCGTTTACCACATTATTATAATTATCTTTTCTTTTGCTTTCACTCACCTCTCCATCTTAAGCAGGACTGCAATGCCTTGGAATAAAAGCCCCAGCAATGCCAGGGAAAGCACATGGAAGGTGCAGCTGCCAGGAGCAGACTTCCCTGGCTGGGAACATCACCTTGCACGCTGGCATTATCCCTGTCTCTGGGTGCCCAAGCCCGGGGGATGGTGTGACTCACACCACTTCCCCCCAAACCCCTTGCCCAAATGCAACTGTTGTATTTTTTCAGACAGAAACACAGCCAAAGACAAACACCCAGCTAGACTGCTGCGACCCTGGTTTGACAACCATGAGCAAAAATGTCCGATAGGAAAGGATCTAGAAGTAAATAGATGACAGCTCTAATGAAATATGGCCTTTCTGGGGGACTCTGCCCTAAGACCTCCATCCCCTTTTTCAGGTGATGGTCCTCTCCTGCCTTGTCCCACCAGCAGCTTATTTCTCCTTGCTATCAGTGGCTCACTCTTACTCCCAGCAGAACAGAAGTGGCTGGTTCCAGGAGCTCCAACAAAACCTCTTCCTGCTCTGCCTAAAAGGACTGTCTGAGGTGAGAAAAAGTAAGAAAATCTGCAAACAGAAACCTTGAGCAGAGAACCTGGACCTGTCAAAGGCAAGGAGGCTGTGTGATGGCCCTATTTATAACTGGCCATATGGCAATCGATTTCCTGTTGCTCACACAGGACATCTCTGTGACTCCAGCCTCTGCTCTTCCCACTTTGCTCTTCTGCCAGGTTTATTTATATTTTTCCCCAGCTCTGAAGGCAAATCAAGTTAATTGGCTATTACATGAGATTAAACAAAATAACTAAAAGAATAAAGAAAGTAAGAATATAATGCTCTGATTACTCTCCATGGGAGCTGTGGAACAACAGGATAGTTATTCCTGCATAAAGCAAGGAGGTGCTCTACATTTTGTGCTGTGTGTGGGGCTGAACAACGGGGCAGAGAGGTTCCTGTGTTATTATTCAAACGCTCATTCTTATCCAAAGTTCCACGTAACTTTCCATTAAAACTGACATCTCAATTTGAGATGCACTTAGCACCCCCAAATCTAAAGAATCATCTTAAAAGCCTGCCAATTTTGCTACCGCATGATGAAAGAAATAACAAATTAGATTATTTTTTTATTGAACACTGTACAATATTAGTCCATTTGGAATAGAGATAAGGAACTAAAGAGCCAAAAAGGCCTTTCCAGTCAATGAGCTAAGATGAAGAGATGCCTGGGGGAAAGAGACAAATTTGGAGGGTAGGAAATGAAAAACAATTAGAAGAATTAAAATAATTGTATTTTCCATGAGGGGAAAATAGAGATATGGGATAAATTACTAAGATGGGTTTCTAGAACAAACAGTGCAGCATTCAAAATGGTAATAATGGGGTTTCAAGTAGAGTTATGAGAAAACCTGCTTAGTGTGCATAAGCCCAACTTTAAAAAATTTCTAATCACAAATTTGGTGAACCTAGGGAGAGGTTAATTAAGGCTAGCAGAAACAAAGAGGGCAAGGGCAAGGCCTAATGCAGCAGTTCCCTCCACCCTTTCAAATTTCCAGCAACTGGAAACAAAAGACTGCAGCGAGAGAGGTAATGACTGCAGAAGAGAGGGGAAAGCAATGTTACTGTGTTCCCTTGTCCTGCACTTAACCCATCTCCTGAGCAGGCTGAGTGATGCAATCTGCACAGGGCATCTGTGGATGTAAGCATTTTTATGAGCTACAACTCCTTTCCAAACGTGGTGTTGCCTTGCTAATCAGGGAGAAGATAAACATTTCTGGCAGATGAAATATATTGTTATCTTGTTAATTGAGTTGCACAGAATCTATTGGATGAAGTAATATGTTCTCTCTTCCTCTCTGGGGTTGGAGTTCAATCTTTCCATTTTTTGCTTCCCTAAACACTAATAATGAGCTGAGAAACAAAGAACCTCCTAGAGTGTAGGTGGAGTCCTAGTGCTTAAACTGATTTCCTTCAAAACTTCAATCCATTTACCTGCAGATCAAAAGAATGTGCTACTTGTGTCTTTTGCCATCTGCAATTAAAATATAAATAAATAAGCCCTTGAAGGGACTGGGGAAAAAAGTGTTCCAGAGAATGATCCATCACCATCTAATGCAGGTTGCCCTCTTCAAAAGTACTCTGTTGTGCCTGTTTTTAATATGGGATGTTGTACTGCTACACAGAGTAGACCTCAACCAGATATCAGTTTCTCAATTCCTTCTCTACAAGGATACCAGCCAGAATAATATGAGATATTATGCATGGCAGTACTTGCAGAAATAACCAAGACTCTGTCTACAAGACAAAGTAGCCCAAGCCCCTACAAGTTTGCCAAGATTAAAATCTTCCAGCTAACAGTAGCCATGTCTGAGGTACCAAATATCAAAACACACCAAATTCCCACCTGCAGCCCACAGTTAGTGCTAGGAGCCCAGTCTCAGCACAGCCTTAAAAGGGGAGAGGGGAGCACCAGCCCCACCAGCTTTCCCACCTGCACAGACTGCCAGGAGATCTCATAAGGCATCACCCTCATGTTTCATTCTCATATTTACATTACTGCAAATTAATTCGTCACTTATTAGTCTTTCACTGTGAGCCCATTATTATCATAATTAAGAGGAAGATCAGAAAACTTAATTGGTGGAGTCACCACTGCTCTGGCATTGCCAGCTTCATGGCTTCAGTTTATTAATCACTGGATTGTGATGGCAAGATTAGCACCCACTTCAAAAGTTGTATTTGTAAAGCCCGAATTCAGAAAATAGACACAAGAGAATCATATATCACTTATTCATGCATCAAGATTCCAAAGCCACTTTTAGAGTTTTGAAAGACTGGGTTCATTTTCCTCCTACATTTTTAGGAAAAAGAAACAGGATACAGTGTCTTGGTCCACAGTAGCAAAGCAGAAGTTGAAAACAGAAGGCTCTGCTGTCCTTTTTCAGTGTTAAGATTAATTGCATTTTCATAAAAATTTTTATGCTCCATTCACCTTATGTCCCTTTGCCTTACCTCCTCTTCCTGAGAGTTTTAATAAATGACTCATCCTTACTAATTCAGACCTGCCAGCTTTCTTCTGGTACATAATATTTCAGTACTTAATGCACTATAATAGTCCCCACTAGCCAATTTGATTAGTCATAGCCTCATCTTTGCTTACCACACTATTTTTCATTATTTTAGTCATCTGGAATGTATTCCCTGCTCTGGTTCATGCTGTGTTGCTTTGTGTTAGAAATCCTAAACAAGACATACTTTATTTGTGAAATGCTGGAATGGCCTGCTATTAACCAAATGCTGCAAGCACCGAGCTTTACACTTTATTTGAACTTTGCTAACAACTTTAAACCAGCTGCTCCAACTCCCTGAGCCATTCCTCTCAGTCAGGTACATTTCTGAGAGTGCAGACCCACTCCAAGACCACAAGGACCACAACAAGAGAAGCTCCACTGTCCTCTAAGTCTCTAGATCTCCACTGCCACATCACCTTCAAACCTGGGCCTTGTGTTCCCTCAAATCTCCCCATTTATTTCAGAAAAAGTGCTTCTTAGGATTCCTCTCCTCCCTGAGTACTCCATACCTGTTTCAGGTCACTTGTGGGTTCCTTATGATAATGTTTTGTCATTGTAACAGAAGCCTTGATTTTTTTGTAGGCTTACTTGAAATTTTCATTAAAAGGTTGAATGGTTATTCTTCCTAGTCACTACTGAAGCTGGAAATGAAGGTGAGAACGTCCTTTTACCTCCTAAAAAAAAATAAATCTAACAACATTGCACTATATAAAGAAAAAGCCACATACCATTTATCTGCATCCAGTCGCTACATCCCTTCTACGTTTCAAGGTTTCTGCAAAAAGGCTGCAAGGATGAGAAGATCTCATTACACTTGTCAGGTGGCCAAGTGTCACCTCCCAAAGATAATTTCACCTGTTTAAATTGCTTGTTAGTTAAGTCAACCTGCGTTCAGCTGAAAGATTTTTATTGTAATTAATATAGGCATGGTTACTTAATGCCAAAAATATGTATCTTATCAGCCTACCACTTTCATTTACAGAATGTGCTATCTCCTCAGTTATAATAGACCAGAAAGATTTTATAATAATTAACCTAAAAATGCTATTCATAGAAAAGGGCCCAGCTGTGATCTGATTAAAGTAGTCTAAAATCCTCAGGCCAAATTAGAATATCTTGTAAAGTATCAATTGACTTAGCACACTTTTTATATTTCTGTCTACCCTCCATTGTTTTCTGCATTCCAACATACTACTTCTAAAAATTAATTTTATCTTGTTTTCCCCTTGCAAAAAGTGAAAATATCACTGAATAATACATTTTCATACTAAAGCACTAAATATAGACTTTTGAACCGACTATAAATTTTGTAGAGCTACTATTAGGTGGGTGCAGACTACAAATCTTGACACATTCAAGTCTAAGTTGACTTTCACTCTGTATCCCAGTGAAATTGAGGGAGTTGTATTTGTCATTCAGATGAAGCTTGGCCCCAGAGAAGTAAAGAATAAGGATTAAATCTTGATCTCACTGAAGTTAAGGACAAGGCTCTTCTTACTTCAGTCAGTTCAGGATTTCACCCTAGGTCATATGGCAGAATTTTAGCCTCTGTTTGAGGAGAAAATGAATTAACTGTCACATGCCAGACAGATGAACATAAAGCAAATTAATCTGTAACCAGAAAACAAGCCACAGGGAACATCACCATCACACACAGCTCCATACATCACGAGACCTTCTGTTCAACGTGAAAGCTATGAAGGTGCTTCTTTCTCTCTCTGGTTCCATTATCTAGAAGCCTCCTTTGAACCAGCTTCAGGAGGCATCTCTGCTGCCAACTCCTTTTCCAGGAAGGAAGTCTGACTGCAACACCTCCCTGATTCTTGATTAATTAGCAGGCTATTCTGCATACTCACAATATGTATTACATATAAAAGTGGGCTCTGGCATTGGTCCAACCCAAAGTGTAGGAAGCTGAGTGAAAAATTCTCACCAGTGATAAAAACAGTTAGGGTAATGGAGCTTTTCAAAAAAGAAAAACATTTCATTTTCACTTTACATTTTTCTTCAAACCAGATGGATATTTTGAATGTGAATAAATACTAGAATGGGTTGAAAAATGAGCATATCTTACTAGGAAACTTTAAAAAGTTTTGCACTATTCAGATTTTTAAAAAATTAAGTCCAAAATTTGTCAATCCACCTTGGATGACACCGTAAAATGTTTTCAAAGAGCAAACTCACATTTCTCAGAGCAGTCTGCCCTGGAATACAATAAATCAGAAACTGCTTCCAATACTGTTAACGAAGAAGAAAATAACACTAAACATGTATGCCACTCTGATAAGGCACTCCACTTCTAAGAGTAGGATGAATGCCACAGAATTAGATAACTGGCCACAAAGTGTCAGTGAAATCTATTGATGACCAGCATGTGGCAGGGCTGTGGAGCCGGGAGTGTTCCACAAGGCTTCATTTTACTTGGTTTTCACCTGTCTCTTTGCTCTCCATATGCACCAAAGCACAACTGTACTAAACATTATTTAAATGATCAAGTTCTGTTTTCTCTCTGTTGACCTTAACATTCCTGCAAGCTAAGGAAAAAAAATGTGGAGCCTGGGAGATTATTACGACAGCTTCCACACTCTGTTAAATTCTCTCAGGAAAACATGAAGTGTGATAGGACAAACGGATTGAAGAAAATGGTCTAAACCCAGAAAGTGACTCAGAGGAAGAGGCAGAGCAAACAAGCAGCCTACAAATCCCATCAGGGGTTATGGGACAGCCCAGCCCAGGCAGGAGAGGGCACAGGCAGAGTCACACATGGCTGATCCTTCACGTTTCAGCCCCTGTACGCTGCACAGGCAGCGAGAGGGGAAGGCAAGAGGGGGCTTTGGTCAGCAGAAACCTGCCCTGCTCTCTCCATGGCCTGTGCTGCTTAGCAGGGTTTGTGGAGCTGGGAGCAGGTTGGGCACAGGACTCAGCTCCATCCCTCTATCCTGTCTGAAAGCTCCCCACCTCAGGAGGATCCTCCACCGAGCAGCTGTAAACAGACACCAGCTCCTTCACCTCACAGGCAGTGCAAAGGGGATCAAAAGTGGAGCAGGAAATCTGGCTGTGGGGCTCTTGTTCACACTTAACATGCCTTTTTTATTTCTACCTTTTTTATTTTTATTTTTTTTTCTTCAACCATGACAGGATAGTTAGAACTGGAGACACATCCAAATAACGTCAAAAAAGGAAAGATTTTGGTTATAGTTCATTATCTGGCACTATCTATTTAGAAATGTCTGAACAAATAACTCCAATGTCAGATGTTCCAGTTCTGGCAGAGAAAAGAAATACGATTAGATCTGGCTGCCCAGATGTCCCAACATTGAGAATAATATTTTTAAGCACGAACTCATGTACTGCTGCTGTCACGTATTTCAATAGACTTATTTTGTTCTCGTGGGCTATAAATTGTAGCAAAATTGAACCAGATTAATGGTTATAGCTGGCCTTTCTTCTGTCAAACATTATTTCAATAGAAAACAAGGGTCTTTATGTGTACAGACTCGAGTCCCTCTTCCCTTGGTAATATGCAGGTCCATGTCATTGTAGCCTTGCTGAACTATCTAGAAATAAGAGCTTCTAGCTGCTATTTCTTTTCACTTATTTGGTGGCACATTTCCTATTGCCATTTGGGGTTTTCTACTTATGTTTATATAAACATGATTTATATATAAATAGACTATCTTATACATTTTTTCATATTGTCTTTTTCATTTATTTTCACCTGCTTTCATTCCTTTTCATTTCTAGGATCACTGAGACGGCAACAACACCTATCATGCAGTTTTGTCTCTTTTTCAGTTATTTTTGCTCTGGTAGTTTGTTGCACCCAAAGCTCTGTGTGATGATTATGTTGGCGTTGTTGTGTTTATGAAATTCACGCTTTTATTTACAAAAGAAAATGTTTGAACATCAGTGTCAAAGTACATCATTTCCCTACTTCTGATTTAAAGAAGATAGCTTTATTTGAGAAAGCACTTGAGGATACCTGTTTTTCTGAATGGTTATCTATACTTTTTATTCATTAAAAGCAGAGACAAGCTGAAGACACAGAAGTGGGGTGTCTCATTTTTTGCCTAAATCTTGTGCTGTTTAAACCTATTTAGAGTTTCAGCTTCATACATCCATCAAAAGTGGACATCAAGAGAGCAGTTTTGACAGTAGGCGAGTGAGACTCTCCAGTAAAAAGTTCCAACCAGACTGCTTTTCCCTGAAATGAATACGCAAAAGGCTGCTTTTGCTCTCTTTAAAATTGTTCACAGGGGTCTCATTATTTGCACAGAGATTTATATAATTGCACCCACTCACATGATTTCAAAAGCTGTGTGTATAAAAAAAGAAGGAAATAAATATTTTAATATTTTATTTCTTCTTAATGTCTAGCAAGAAAGTTCGATTACAGCCTCTCTACTTATAAAAATCATACAAAGGTTTCAAGTCTCAGCATGTTCCGGCAGTAAAGTGCAAACAATCTTGTGGTTACAAAGGCTACTTTGCTGAACCTCATTCCTTCTTCTTTCTCTCCCACCAGCTGAATAAATGAGAGACATATTTAGCAGCTTCAGAAGAAACTATTTTCTCATGCTCCCACTAACAAATCAGGGCAAGAAATGACAGTAAGTCACGGGATAGGAGCAAGGGATGTAGAGAAAGGAGTAAATTAGAATTGATAAAGGAGGATGAGATAAATAGAGGAAAAAACCCAAGCCCAAACACTAAATCCTGACAGCAGATGAAAGTGGAGCAGCATACATGGAGGAAACAAGACAGGAGAGCATGAAAAAAAGAACACATTACAATCTCTTGAAATCAGATTGTTTTCATTCGTAATCATAATAGAAGAACAGAAATTAGTCGCAATAATATATTTTCTTTTTAACTGGCTTTTTTTTCTATTATTCTAGATTGTTTATCCAGTACATGGTGACACAGCATAGACAGAAACGTTCAAAATAAAAAATAAAGCCACAATACTCTAACCCAGGCATTGATTTGATTTGGAAAACTCATTTGACATGAAGAAAAACTCCTAAAATCTCACCCTAGAGCACAGTGTTTCACACCTAAGCACGATAATATCTTTGCAGACCCCCTCCCAGGGGCAGTGTGTGCCGGTGGCACCTGCAGCATCAGGAGGCTGACTGGGGCCTCCTCATCCAGCAAAGCCCTCACTGAGCCCTGGGGCAACTGCTTCAAGGAGTGAAATTTCTGGAAGTCATTGCTTAGCTTCCTACCAAAGAGTTTTACACATTTGCAGGAGTATGAACTCAAAACTAACAGCGCCCCATGAGAGCCCCCAGCGAGTGCTCTCCAGATGGATGCTGCTGATCCCTGTGTGGCCCGAGGAGCCTCCCCAGCCCCTCCCAGGCTGCAGATTGCTTTCTGGTACTTGCTCTTCCTGCTGGCAAAGAAGAAAATGACATCTAACATGTTTTGCATTAGAATTACTACAGATTTCCCCCAAAACAGTGCATTTATTTTAGAGAGAGATCTCATCCAAAAATGATACTATTCAGGTTTGATTTCTATGACCTTTACCACAGGCGACAAACTTCAGACAGAAGACAGGGGGAGGTAGACTGTCCTAATTGCTCCACATACCCACAATTAATCTATAGCCTCACTACCTGGTTTTAATTTGTGGCAGAAGCTGCCTCACCACATCAAAGATAGTGATTCACCTCTTCACTAATCAAAATTTGAAGAGCTACTACCAATAGTAATTAGAGAGCTAAGGCCAGCCATCATGCAATTCAGCATTAATTAAACAATATTACAGCAGTTTTCATTCAGCTCACAGAGTGCACCAGAAATAGGCAGAATAGAAATGATAGATTTTATCTACTTTTCCAGAAATCTTTTGCTCCTTGTGATTAAGGCCCTCAGTTCCCCAGTAGCCACAAAATCCAACCTCCTTTTATTGCTACGAGATGAAGAACAGTGAATATTCATAGTCACTTGGATGGTTCCTCCTTTTAGTAATTATTAACAAAAAGTAACAGTCCACTTTTTTGGATTTCAGCAATTAAATAGGCACTTAAAGAAAAGGTGACATAATAGACTATGTATATAGATACTATAAGTCAGTGTCCATCTATTCAGTCAGTTTAGAATTAAGGAAACTTCTTAAAAGCAGATGTACAAGTACTGCTCTTCAGCAATGCTTTCCACTCTCTAACATTTAAACAGGGTCTTATTTTAACTTTGGCTTGTCTGTAGCTGGATAAAACAGTGGTAAACTGGGGTCCAGTGGTTTTTCATATTCTTGTGAAATAGGCTTGGGGAAAACAAAGGCCAAATCCTCAGGTTTAATAAACTGACCAAAGTGTACTGTGGGACACAGCACCTTAAAATCTGGGGATGGGTAAGGCTAAGATTAAAAAAGCATGTAAAAAGCATATAAAAAGAGGTAACAAAAATTTTGATGGTGAAAAAAACCCAACATACCAAAAACAGCAAAGAACTAAACACGATAAAATTAGCCTTTATTTAATCTTTGCTTGCAACAAAAAATTAACATATAATTTGGCAAGAAATGATATTTTAACTCTGTCTCCTCAGGACCAAGCCTGAGGCAATGGTGCTAGCCAAGAGCGAGACACAAAGCTGGTTTTATATGGGAATGCTCATCCCTGCAGGTATCCACAAGGGACATGAATCACATGCAGGCAATGGGGTAATGGATTCATCTCAGAAAAAAGTCAAAAGCAAACCCCACGGGATTTCTGCTTGGAGCATCTTCCTGTGGACTGAGCCCTGGCGTGGTGCATGGTGTCCTGGCTGGCCAAGCAGAGTACACCACCAATAGCCACCTAACTAAGGCAAAATGATTGTATGGGTAACATCAGTACTTCAGGAGACCAGAGCTGCCATATTTCAAACCCATTTTAAGCTCATTTTGGACCTAAAGATTACTTTAATAACACATTGGTTTAATCTGCCAAACGTGGAGCTGTAGTGGCAGCTCCATGAATGAAAAATGTCCAGCTGTATGTGTCCATGCTCCACACAATTTCTTCCTTTTACCAACCTCTCTTGGTACTTCACATGCCTTAAAAATGATATGAATGATATGCATCGGGGCTCCAGGGCATCTGGGAGTGGCCCTGGTACTAAAAAGAAGCTTTGCGAAAACAGGATAGAGAGGGGACAAGACATCGTGAAATATGAGCTTCCAAGTCAACCCACATATCATGGTTTGTTTCCTAAGGAAAGAAAAAAAGAATTACAGTGCTCAGCTTCAAATCAAAATATTTTATTGGCATGCCACACAGCACAAACACTGCCAATGTGTAGAAAAAGCAGAAACCTTGGGTAACTGTCTAGCAACAGATACAACACATCGTGCATCTGCCCAAGATAACTCTTCACAGTGTGTTTGGGGTTTTATCCCCTGTGTCCATTTGTCATTATTGTCCATTTCTAAGCTGGTGGCAGGTTGCTACATAGCATGATGCTATCCCTGCCGTTTCTTTCCTTTCTCCTAGGGTATGCACAGTTTTTCCTCATCGTTTTTTAATGGAAAGTCTTTTATCATTTCTGGTAATGTAAGCAAATATCTTTCTAACACTGTCTTGTTCTATTCATACTGGAACAGTAAGTGCCTTTTATCCAGTGTTTTCTTTTCTGTCACATGGGCTGCACAGCCTCTCTTCTTCCAGTTCTCCTTTACAGAAAATTAGTCTGGAATTAATTAGGATCTACCTCAGTTTTGCATTCTGATGTATTGAATAGTCATAGATAATCTGCAGATTTCTTCAATTGTCTTGGATCAGTACCCCTAGATTTCTTGCATTCTGTCCAGATATGATAGAAAAGACTGATGTTTATATGACTTGGGGGAAGATGCTGTTGGATCCTTTATTAGAAGCTTACTGTCAATTTTTCAAATTAACTTTGTAAAATACTGACTTGAGCTGAAAGTTCAAGAGTCATAAGCAGCAGCAGGATTAGGATCCTAACCTAGTAGTCATCTTTTTTTGTCAAGAAGATTACACAACATTCAGCTTCTTTTATGTGCAGTGCCCAACTTCCTCCCTACACCCATCAAAAAGATGAACCAACAGTATCCAGAGTATGAATCAGCAGCATCCATACCCAAAGTGAGGCATTTTTGATGCCTGGCTAGCAAGGATTCCAGAATGGCCACAGAAAAGCGAATGATAACAGAATGCTTACATTTTTATCCTGCTCACAGTCACTGAGCTATGTCTCACAAGCTCCTGAAAGTGCCCTGGGAGACCAGAAACCAAGGCAAGGCTGTACAGCAAACAAACATGGGGATGTGATTCTCAGCTCTGCTGGATTATTTGCCCCCATAGAGAGATATATAGAGATGCATAAGTTCCTCATTGTTTTCAAAAGTGACTGCCTGGTGGACACCTATATTTCTGACTCTCAAAAGGATGCTTTTTTTCCTGGGTACAACTGAGAGCTTTTTCCTCTCCAGTGTGTGATTGCAGCAAGCAGGGAACTGTCATCTCCTTCTCCCATGAGTTCCTCTAATAAAAGTGACTCAAATTTGTGTCTTTTCAGGCCTGAAGTGGCGATGAAAGAATGCACATGTTAAAAATTAAAAAATAATGGAAACCATTGCAAAGGTCTTTAATTTGCTAAACAGAATAAAACTGAAGAGAAGGCTTAAACATAGAGAAACTTTGAAGTGTATGGATCAACATTTGTTACATAAGTAGGTTTTTCAAAATAAGTCATTCTCCACTATAACTATACAGCAGAGCTAACCCTCATTTCACAACACCCCATATGTTTTTTTATTCTTTTTGTGTTTATGTTTTATTTCTTGCATCAATGAGTCATAAGATGCAAGGAATTAATTTGAATCTTGAAAGCTAAAAGGAAGAGAAGCCGATATGTGTAGTACTGTAGACTCAGATTCTCGTATCTAACTACATAACATATTTTCTTTCCACAGGAGGTAGTTATGACAAATTAGAAGTCTGAAAATTTTCTGATGGTGTAAAGGCTCCAGCTGTCACTAGGGAGATAGTGATCAGATTTCATAGCTGCATGGTCCCATGGCACCACTAAGAGTTCCATATGGTCATCCAAATGTTTCCACTAAACCCACAAAAAAAAATTCCACCATGGCTTTTCTTTTAGAAAAATGAAAATCTTCTTTGTAGGAATTTTTCACAATGTGCCACTAATAAACAAAACTTTCTTGATTTGGTTGTGCAAATATAAAATAATTGTCAGCATCATTTTCTTTGTTTCAGGTTGAAGTGGGTAGAAATAGCAGCAGTGCAGCACACGTGCCTGACCTCTAACTTTTTAATCTAGCACAACTTACATAACATGAAGTAGGTTGGTAAGTGGACATGCAATGAATAATTAAGGTGTGTATATGTACATGGTGATAAACAGTAATTTCTTCAAACCACTTCTCTTTTGGTATAAAACCACCTCTGTTAAATTGTTAATGCTATTACTGTGGACAGAGACTCTTTCATTCATGTCAAAGATGTCAGCATAAGCCTCACACAATAACAAATGACAAATGCATAATTTATTGATTCTTAAATGGCTGTGTCCTTGGATGTATTTCTTATAACTAATTTGCTTGGAGACACATCTGGCTCCTGAAGATAGCATCTGTTTTAAAGAAGGTCAGTGCTATATTTTAAAGGCAGAAGAACATAATCTTTTATCTGCTGTGCTCCTCTGCTCTTTTAGCCTACAAATTCAACTCTTGCTCTGTCTACTAATTTTCATATAAAATCAAAAACTGGCCGATCTGTTGTTGAGTTTTGAAACAATGATACACATATACACAGATACTGAAAATGCAAGGAGAAAATGTATAGTTTTCAAGTGACTGTGTACTGCATGAACAATTATTTAAAAAAGAAATTAAATTCAATTATGTTAATATTGCTTTTCATTAATACTTCTTTTTTACAAGTTCAATCAATCAGTTACTATAAATGGTGCTTGCTTCTCCAGAGTTTGTTTTATTTAGATGTACTGCTTCTGAATGCGAGGTTAAGATCTTCTTGCATAAAATCTGCAAACAGAGAATGCTGCAATGTTTATTCTGCTATTGGGCCATGAACCATGACTTATCCCCCAATTATTCTTGTACATGCAAAGCCTGATCCCTCACATCTTTTTTTTTTTTTCTGCATAATACTTACACACATATATATTCCATGTGACTCTAATCAATATATCTTTGTTATTTCATCAAGTTTCCATTGAATATTAGGAGTATTTATTTTTACCAACCTCATGTCTGGAACATTAGAATATAAACAAATGCTTAAAATCAGCTTGAAGTTTACATTAAAATAGGCAGCCACAAGTACAAACGATTCAGAAACTGCCATTTTAACCCTGTGATGAACAGCTAGGCACCTTTTGCTTTTATATTTCACCTTGCACCATACACAAAATGTTTAATTATTTGAGGATTAATGGAGGTAGTTTATAATTAAGCTGAAGTATGAACTGATGTCATCATCTCAGTATGATGATATACAGTTTTATGCCAAAGCACCTGTTGTTTTGGAAGGAAGCAGCTGATATCATTATCTACCCAGCCAGATAGCCTAGTTTCCTGCTGCTTAAAAAATTATCCTAAGGGTTACCTAAGTTGGGGTAATACAGCATTTACTTTTTCATGCCCAAGATAGGAGAGAATGCATAAAATTACTTTATTCTCAAAGGTACAGGGGGAATTGGGCGGGGGGGAAGGATAGGGGGAGGGTCATGATGCTAAAACAGGTAATGTTTTTTTGTGAGGAATACAAACCTTGCCTTTTTTTCCATGCATGAATATACATGCAAAAAGATTTATAACAGGTATGTAAGTAAATATATGATTGGACAAGGGGTCCTTTATATAGCACAAAGGATAAGATCCTCTGCCTTGCTGGGGAGGTTTTTCACCCCATGATTGACTCTGACCACTGCATGGCACAAGTTAACCCCAGCTGGGGGCTTCTCCTGTGTAGAGGTACTCAGCTGCCACCTCCTTCTTTGTTATGAGAAAAAGAGGTTGCCAGGGCGACTTGGGAAGGGAGAAGCTCTGCTATGGTGGACATTTGACAGCCATGAGGTCACTGCAGCCTCTCATGCCAACGCTGTGAGCTAAAGTCACCTACATGAAGCACTGAATCCTGGATCCACAGCCAGCCTTGGGAAACCCACGCCTCCATCCATCCATCCCAGCGCTGTTCTGACAGAGTGTGGAAGTAAGCCCAGGGTTTTTAGCGTGCCTCCAACTATCAGGCTTTCCTCTGAATTGTGGCATTATGCCAGAGCTGTTCATTTGGGTTGCCGTCAACCTGCACTGCTATAAGGAGAGCAACACTAGCAAACACATCTCGACAATTTTTGACTTTCTCCTGCCTCCTCATGAGAATTTTTTGCCTTTCTCAGCCACATGATGCAACATCCACCAAATTTTTCTTTTGTAATAATGTCTGGTGTGTATTCTGAGCAGATGCAATACCATATATTTGCTAGGACTGGTCATCTACATACACACAATATTTAAAGTATCATAATAAAACATGATTTCTTGTTTTGCTTCCTTTAGTACTTTTTCATGTTTTTTTTTCCTTTTTTCTCTTTTTTTTCCTCTTATGAGCTCCCTTTTTTCCCATTCATTTCTCAAATACATTGGATAGAATATCTCTCAGCTCTTCTTTTAGGTTCCTTCAAAGAGTACTCCTACAGCTGCTCTTTTCATAGATCTGATACCATTTTAAAAGCAAACAGTGACTAATAGGAGGCATATTTCCCACCTCTCCCCGGTTTTCCACACCTCTTTTCACTTGGCAGATCATACCACTTAATAATATGAATAAAGCAACTTTTGACAGAGTAAGAAGTTGTGATGGAAAGAATCCTGCAGTCTTTATTCCTACATCTTGCATGCAGTTTTCCTCGGGATGTGTTTTCTGTTGATTCCTCCACAGTCATCTTAGAGAAATAATATTTTTTGAACATAACTCTTTGGGTTTTGCTGGGAGGGAGAGAGAGCAGGTTTCTGCACTGTGTTTTTTCCATCTCTATTTTGAAGTTATTTTATTTCATTATCATCAGCATTTCTGGATGTTCTTCCCTTCTTCTGAACTATTACTGTGCCCATAAGTGTGCTATGCAAGCTGATGATAAGTGCAAAGAACACTTAAGTGATCTTCAATAGATAAAAATACAGGTATACTTATTCATTTTATTTCCTGACACCTCACCACTGTTAACATGGCTCTCTTAGCAGTGACAAACATTATGAAATTAGCACTACTTTGAGGCTTATATCTGTATTAAAAACTGGTTTCTATGCAATAGATTAATGAATGTTTTTAAGGGATTTTTATTGAGCTTCACATCAGACAGGAAACAAGGTGTAGGAGCTTCCTGACAGAGGAATACTCATTGTGGAGGTTATGATAAGGGGGTGCCAGAGATCGAATTAATGCCCTAATGGGCTGGAGGTCAGCATAGTGAGCCTCATGACATGGTGCACATTAACCATGGCCATGTGCAGGGGTGGGAGGCTCTTGCCTAGGTATTTATGGGTATCAAAAACCACAGCCACCAGTGCTGAATGAAGCTGAGCTTTATCCTAACCTTCCTCCTCTCCCTTTCACATGATAAAACTGTCCTGCAAATTAGGTTTTCAGAAAGTTATTTCACAATACAGAAAGCTATGCCGCCACTCTGAATGTGCAGTAATTGCCTGTGGGTATGCACTGTGTTTACAGCTGGTGCATTCTAAGCCTTGGATGCTATTTCTCTGTTTGCTAGACTTCAAAGGAAGTATTGCTTGCTATTTTTCATGATACCTAGCATTGGTGTCTGACCAGCATAATGAAATGCTGACCAAAGGCAACAGCAAAAATTTCCTTTCTTTACTTCTTTTCTTTGCAAAACATAACATACGGTTTCTTTAGAATTAGTTAGGGTAAAAAAGAAAAGTGAAAAGTTTGCATACATTTATAGATGTGAAAAACCTGTCCTAAACAAATTTGTAAACAGTGACTGTTATTTTTAAGATAATAAAAAATTGGAAACTCTCCTGTATTTCCAAAAATAATAAAACTAGTTTTCCAAAACACAATAGTAATTAAAAAATGTGTATCAAAGCCTTTAATTCTACAAGTCTCATTTCACTTGAAATTTATTTGCCAAAAATGTCGTATTTTTAAAGAATTAATTTTAAAGACAAAACAAAATTAGAATTGAACTTTCACATCGAGTTAGAGAGAGAAAACCATGGATAGGTTTTTCAAATGGTTTTGTACAGTTTGATCTTGGAATTATAGGGAAATTTCTTTTGCAAACTTGGCTTCCACCATTGACACTTTTTCATTTCATGATCATTAGCTGCATCAATAATAATTACTTAAGAAATATCATGGACTTGAACATTTTCTGAAGATCTGACACAGCAGTTCCAGGAACATTTTGTGTGAACTAATCTATAGCTCATATTCTTTGACCATGAGAATTTCCGGAGTCTCCTCAAAAAACTTTGACAAGCAATAATCCATATCTTTATTGTTTCCTAACAGTTTGCTTCTGTAGTTCCTCAATTTATTGAATCAATGAAAGCTTTGTTCAAAATCTGCCAAGGACCCTCCTCAATTTAACAAAAAACTGAGCAACTTGAGATTGTTAAAAGTGTTACATAAAAATCTGTCTTAATCAACTTCTTTCAATTTGTTGTGTTCAAAATTTTCCTTCCATACACTAAAACGGGATTGTAGAGTAACCAAAATCTGTCCACTGACTTCTGCTTCACTCTGGTCCATCACCAGAGGCTGAAGAGACTGGAACAGCTGCATCAACACAAAAGCATCCACTATGATGCTGGATCAAGAACAGCAATTGCCCTTTTGTTTTCTCTTTTGAGGATGTTTGGTTTGCATTTTACTTTTTGAAGACAAAAAGATACTTTCTGGATCTCTGGGAATGTCTGTACAAACATGCAATTCTGTCTGTACAAACATTTCTCTTCTGAACTAAAAATAAAATTATTTTACATAAGACCTTGGGAAAAATGTGAACCAAAGTGAATCATGTGCCATATTGCTCCTTGGCAATTTAAGGTTAAATTCCCTACTGGCATGCAGTGACATAGGTCTGTTGAGTTTGATGGAGTTATTCTATCCCATACTAGCAGGGAATTATGGAGTAGCTTGGTTTTGTTACATAAATTAGACTGACGAGGACTAGACAATTAAGACTACCAATTAAGGTAGGGAGTTTGTAAGATCTGATTCCTGTGAATACATGAGTTAAATATTCATGGTCAGAATCTCATTTTTTATAGTTTGTATTATAATATTCTGTAGAGGCAAATAACTCCTTGATTCTTTGCAGTAATGGAGAAAAGTAGGATGACAAAAGTTATGGGGTGACAAAAACTGCAATGATGACACCTTTAACTTTTGTGCTTCTCACACACCGTAAATCAGACTCAGCTGAATCAGTGTAGTCCTTTTGATTACACTGATTTACAAGAAAATTCATTTTTTCGGATTTAGTTGAAGAGTTTAAGATGTTATTAAATATCTCAAATACTTAATCACTAAACATGGTGTAAACCAGTAATTTTCTAGTCAGCTCTCAGCAATTTTATAACGTTTTTTGTTGCACAACCAGAAATTTGGACCTCTTCCCTGCTGTGAAAGGGGATGAAAAAGGAGTCCTGGGAAGCAGAACCTGAGCTTGATAAACATACATACCATTATAAATAGGAATCTAGGAAGGTGTCTGCTGGGAAAGGAAGTACCTCTAGAGGAACTGCTGCTGCCAGGAGTCTGTCGGGTCTTCACTGAAGTCCTGTCAGGGAGAACAGCAGATGGAAACACCACTCAGCATCATCTTTGAGAAAATAAGTGTGCCTAATCTTCCCACCTTTCCACAAAACCCCCTCAAAATGTTTTAAGCTGCCACAGACAAGGAGCTTGCACCACCATCACTATATCTGCTAGAGAGTGGGCTTCCAGAGTACAATCACCGTGTGTCTGGATGGAACATGAGCCAGTTATTTATTAGCAGTTATTTATTAGCAGTAATGGGTCTCCTGAAGTTGTAGGGCTGCATTGTTAGTGAGGCACTGATATTACAATCATGCAAGTCTGCACTTCAACCTGGGATTTTTTTCCAGACTATCCAGAATAGAGAAGGAAGGTCCCTCCAGGTCTTGGTCTACTGCTAAGACTCTGCTTCTGGATTACTTTTTTCATTACATGTAGGTGAACAATAACAAATACGAGCAATAATACCTTTTGGAACAAAAATGCTCCTGGCCACCTCTTCTGGTTCAAAGCAGCCATCAACATTAAGATCAGAGCACAAATAATGAAGGATGGTCACATGTTGGCCATCCAGTTTGAGCTGTGCTTACTGTTCTGCATCGTCACAACTTTTCAGCTTCCTCTTAGGGAAGAGAGGGGAAAAAATATTAATTATTGCAAAAGAGTGATCCATGTGCAAGCAAGGGAGAGGTGAACTCAATAAAGTAGTGAGTGGTCATCACTTTAGTGAGGAACATGGCAGCCTGGTAGGAGTCAATAAGCAGATGAGAGACTGGGATCCCATACAGATCCACACCAAGAGGCCTCAGGAAAGAGTCTGATACCCAGGAGGACTGCAGAGGAGATGCACTTTGTCTAGGTTTATGCTGTGGCCTGAAGCCACTGAGAATTTTTGTAGAACTAGGTTAGAGAAAAGGATCCAACCTGTAAAGACATTGTGAGCAGGGCAAACAACTGTTTTTCAGTCTGTTGTTCAAACTTCAGACATCTGATCTGAATTCCTCTGGTTTAAAAGTTCATTTCCTCTACTCTGTGTTCAAAAATATCCAGCATTACAGGCTGAAAACCCTTTGGTTTCCCACTATAAAGATAGATAGAATCAGCCTTAACTTCACAGCTACATTTGATTTGCAACCTATTCCAGTAAGCACTTGGAGAGCAAAGAAAAATGAGTTTCTTTTCCTGTCTTCAGCTTTCTCAGTTAAACAGACCTGAATCCCTCAGTCTCCTGATTGATAACTGTGCCTTTCCATGGCTATTTGAGATAATCATGTGGAAAATCAGTGCAAATGATGCTTGTTTAATTGGGGCACTTCCAGAAATCCTGCATATCTGTTGACCTCTCTTGAGAGAAACCTGGATCCACTTTGAAAGTCAACCAACAATTTCTGGCAGAGCCAAAGGCACTCAAACCTGAGACAGTAAATAACTGACATATTCAATGGCCAGAGAAAATGTGAGCCATTCAAATTGCTTCAGCTATGGCAAAGAAAATATTAAATTACATTTAGTTCCCTCATCAATTGGTAAAATTCATTCTTTCTTATAAATATAATTGCAAGGATCACACAATAATCACAGCCTAAATCCCCAGCTGGCATAGATTTTTCTCATTCTGCTGCTCAGTGAGAAACTGGTTCCACAAATTCTTTGTGTCCTTCTTTGTGAACACCACCATCAGGAGCATAGGCCAGGCCTTTACACTTTCTTGGTTTTAAACTTCGAGCCAGAGTCAGAGAAGAGAGGAAAAGAAAAGCTCCAGAGTAAACCTTACTGAGCATTTTGTATCTGCTAAGGTTGGAAAAAGCTTAGTAGCTCTTTACAATACTAATTAACTGTAGAGCGAGCTCTTTAAAGCAATCACATTGTTTCAAATACCAGTAAAAATATCAGGCAGACAAAGAAAATATTATATAATTAATCTCAAGCAATATTTTGTGCTATGGTCACGAACTGTCAAGTGCTTCAGCAAAAAGACATACCTTTTGTGCCGCAAAAGCTCTCAGAAGCTACACCAAGAAGGCATTTGCTATGTCCCCACCAGAGCGTATTTCATCGCTGAAACATTTGTGTGCCCATTAAAAATACATTTCTGTTTCTAGACTACTTGTGGCAACAGGTAAAGACGAGGCATCTAGGAGAAGCTGCTTGTTTGCTGAGCCTGTCAGAACACTTCTGTGTCAATAGAGAAAATGTATGTGCACAGCTCTAATGGGATCCCTCTATTGTAGTACCTTGTCATTTTGAGAGCATCTTGCCCTCCATGCCCCGTGAGCATTTTTTACAGTCAGAATCAACATGCCTGAGTTCTTGTTTCCAACTTTCAGTAATGTTTATTATTGTTTGTCAGCAACTGAGCTCTGCTGGAAAAACCTCCTTCAGTGAATAATGAAGTCATTCCCACAGTGACTGCTGGGTTCCAAAATTTTCAGTACTCTACCTATGGCTATTTAGCTGTACATGAGAAGTGCAGAAAATCTTACTTTTCATGGCCCATAAATAAACACCCAATCCAACACTTCAGCACATTTCTAATTGCAATGCAGCGTATAATGTTTCAGTGCACAATACAGATGTTTTCAGTTATTATATGAAGAGGAGACAATGATGGTTAAGTATGTGTTTGCATTATAGTCACGGCATGAAATCATTATGTTCAACTTTGCCGATCATTTTCTTCATAGAAAAAAGAAAATTCTGTTCAGCCATTATTCTTTCCCACACGGAACAAGTTGCAGAAAAGTCTAAGAAATCCATTTATAAACCACTAACTTACAGAAAAATAAAGGGTAAAATTTCTGTTTATATACTGTTCTCTTTCTGTCCTGTTTCTCTGCTGTTAATCATATACCACCAGTTAGCCGAAATGAGCCCAGGGGGTACAAGGAGATGAGCAAGAGCAGAGTTGTCCTGTGGGATTTCTATGCTCAGTGATAACAGCTCGATGAGCCATCGCCCTGGGTCTGTCCCCACTGGAGTTTTACAGGAGGCTGTGCTCAGTGGAGCTCCAGAGTGTTCCCTCACTGACACCACAGTACTGCCATTTCTTTGATACTGGCTCTCCTTAGCTTTTCTCTGCCTTCAGGTCACTCTTTCTTTCTCCCCCATTTTCCTGTCCACCCATCTTGAGAGTCTTCTGGAAAGTTAAAGCTCTACACAACAGAACCTTCTGCTGTCATTTCCTCACCCGCTCCAGAGCTATCTCCTTTCCAATCTGCCTCACTCCAGTAAATTATTACTTGATGAGAATAACTCATTTGCTCACTTATAAAAAGGCCTGACTTCACAAACAGATATTTTTATGGGTTCTATTTCTGAAGGCACAAATAACTATTTTGGTTATGTGAACAAGCTACATGGATACACACGGGCAGTAAATATCTAGGCAACTCCAGACCACAACTTGAGACCATTTTAATTTTAGAAAAATCAAACCTTAAATGGCAAAAATATTTTGTATTCCTAGATTGAAAGGACTGGATTTATCTCTTCAAGAGAACTTATCATTTGAGATCATTTTTGATGCACAAATTCAGATGAAGTAACAGAAAGAAGAGTTATTACACTATCAAAGCACTGAAATAAAAACAGAGTAACTAGAAGTGCCCCAAAGCCATCACTACAGAAATTCATACAACTGGTTGAAACAAACTTTAAATCTTTTAATGTCTCTCTTTTCCTAAAGGACAGAACTGATGTGAGATGCCAAGCCAGACAAAACAAGAGACAAAACAAGTGTCATGGTACAGCACAAGTTTAAGTTCAGCAAACCTGAAAATTCTTCAGCCAGGTAGAGAATAAAAGACAGCAGGCTGCAATGACATTGTATGCATTAAATGAAATATTTCAAAAGAAAATTTAAGTCCAAAGCATTCAGAGATGGAGACTTCAAAGAAAACTTCTACTTTAGATCAATGCTGATGATAAGAAAGTTATAAAAACCTCGGATTATATAATTAATTAATCACATTTAAGATCTAGCAAAATTTAACATTTCATTTAAAAAAATGTTTTACTTCAAAGATGAATTTGACCTTGATTGAGTGCGAAAACTTACACATAGGGTTTAAATTCATATGCCAGAAAAACTCTGGAAAAATAAGTTGCAGCAGTTGGATGACATGAATTAAGATTGCAGTTAAACATTCTTGTTGCAACAGATAATATTTTTCAAAAATCCAGTCAGATTCTAAATTTTGATTTCTGATCATAAATTATTCACAAACAAATGATTTTAAAAATTGAGTGTATTTGTAACAATTGAACAAACTAAATATGGAAACTTATTTCAGTCTATTTAAGGTCCCAAGCTATGCTTCCCACACCTCTGTACCATGCATTGCCTCAGTTGGATGAATAATCATGTGAAAATAAAAATCTCCATGACAAAATTTGGCCCAATCCTTTCTTCCTTCTTCAAGTGGCATCTGAGAGCTCTTGCAGGTAGTGTTCTAAACACTGCAAATGAGAAACAAAATTTAATGCATTCATTCCCATATCTAAAGCAGTTTCCAAGTTGTTTAAAGCAGCCTCCAAGGTTTCTTGGAGTCATTGCCTGAAAAATACTGTACAAAAGTAACACGCTCATTACAAAAATTCAGCACAATTTTTCAATGGATATGGCTGAGTGCCAAGCAGAAAAGAGAGTGACTTTAACCCTTTTCTTCATTCAGCAATCAACTTTGAATTGTTTTAATTTGTTCTTTCACTAGTGTTCAAAAATAAATAGCTTTTATTTATGAACAAATATCATGCAATATAGAGGGTTTATTCAAAGTTTCACTTTATGTTGATGATCTTTATTTTGTGCTGTATGTCAACTAATTTTCATTATAATCTTCTTGTCACCTGACATAATGACAGAAGAAAGTAGAAGAAGAATGTCATTATCAACATGCTTGTTTATTCAATATTTAATTCATATGTGACTGACATCTTTTTAGAGCCCAAAATTAGCACTAGAGATGGGAATAGATGCAGTAAAGGATAGATCAAGAATTTGAAGAATGGTGTATAAGCAAAGTTGTACAGTATGGGACTATTTCTCTGGGTATCAGTAAATATTCTACTCTTACTGTCCTTATTCCACACAGCTTCATTAGTCCCACAGACCTTGAATCCTTTTCCTCTGATTTCCTGTAAACCTTGAAAATAATATCATAAAAAACTCCTAGGAATTCTTTATCATGCTTCACAAAATTCATACTGTACCCTGCATTAATTTTTATATTTAGTAAAAGTCGCTGTAAGCTATTTCGAAACACATTTTGGGATTCTACCTGATACCACACTGAGGTATAACAGTTATCTAAATTAAGCCCTTCAGCAAGGTAGGCAAGTACCTTTATAACACTAAGATTCCAAAGGAAAAATGGAACAGAATTACACTAATTAGGGATTTGGTCTAACACATTAAATCCTATTTGGGAATTCACCTTATTTCCTTTCAGGACTGAATGGGGTGACAAAATGCAACAGAAAAAAAACCACTTGGGGATATGCTGATCATCTCTACAGCCCTCTAGAAACTTCCCTGTATAACAGGTATAGTCTAATAAGATGGTCAAGAAGGTCACTCCCACCACTAACTTTTACGCAACCAGGCAATACCTTTCTCAGGAATAAACCACTGGAGAAAAACAAATAGTTTTATACCTCATAGTAACACGTCTAACCAAAACATGCTAGTGGTCAGGTCTCAAAATGCTTTAACTGTGAATGAGGTGTCTTTTATCTCAAACATGAAAATTGCTGGTGAATTGAGCATATATTGCAGAGTATGAATTCCTCACCATCAACAACTAATAATAACAATTAAAAAAAAAAAAAACCTGGAGAAAAGCAGCCAAACCATCTGACAAAGCCTAGGGCACATATAACCCCATCACTACAAATGACTGCAGAGCTTACAAATCGAGCCAGATGCTGCTTCTGGAAGGATTTCATCTATAATACCCGAACCACATGACAGCCTATCACAACTCATGTTTGGCCTAAAGGTGTGCAGCACTGGTGGAACAGGCAAATAATGAGAGGGAACAGGAGCAGAGCCTTAATCCTAACCAAGGAGGGTTTTTTTTATTATGGTTTATTGTGTGGTGGGGCTTTTTTAAATTTGAAAATTGAATTTGTTCTACCTGCAAACATAGGCACAGATGGTGCTTCTGTAATATGCTGTTATAATAGACTGATTTGTTTGCAGTGTTGCATTCACGTCCAAATTCATGTCCAAATGCATCGGGTCTTCTGTAGTCTTGCTCAGAATTGGGTCAAATGTAGAGAAGATGAGAATCTCCTAGGTGCATAATGAAGAAATTTGCCCATAGCCCCTCTGGCAGGTGCAGGCATCTGTGTTCAGAACTCCCTTCCCCAGCTAGGCATGTGGCTGGATAATAATTGCTGAATGAATAGACTTTATGAAAGGGCTGAAAATATCCATGAGAGGGCTGCATTTCACAGACAGGCCTACTGGCAAGGGTTACACCATCTGGTTACACAATTTTGGCTTCATTTTGTCTTTTCTGATTTCTTCTGCAAAAGATTGCTAAGCCAGGCTTGAGACAGAGAGACCAAATCCTGACCCCTGGTACTGAGGTTTTAAGTAGAGACAATCATTAGAACTCGGTTTCCTCCCATTTTGCTTCTGTTTAACTACTCTGAAGTTATCTTTATGAAAACCCTTCCTTGCTGAGCAGTGATGCCTGCGTTTACCTTCAGTGTAATCTTTCCAACAACTTGCACCACATTTTTCAATCTGCATTAAATGATACTTAGGAGGATTACTTGCATTGTCTAATTATTTTGCTGGTTTATAACTGTAATTTTCTCTAATAAAAAAAATAATTATGACTCCTAAAGATAAAGAAAACTGCCCCCTCTTTTTGACTCTTAGGAAAGTTCCTTTGGTACAAAATTAATATCAATAAACCAGTATAAGTTCATCACCACTGGGGCATACGCCTAAAATTATGTTTGTTTTACCTCTTGATAAATCATAAAAAGAGATTTAAGTCAAGAAACTCGCAGAACATCACATCACAGCCAGGAGACTGCAGAGAAACCATCGTTCACTGTAAGTTTAGTCCGTTCTGGGGATTGGAACTATTCTCACATGCACACTTTTCTTTCTTTTTATTCTTCTTTTGGTATGGGCTTTTATTTTGGTAGTCAAGAGAGATGTAAGTCCTCAATGAAGGATCAGTCTCCCACACAGTAGCACTCTGTCAGTTCACAGCAGCACACATGCCCAGGTCTCATAAGCACTCCCGTGGAAAATCTCAAAGTTCCAGGTACACACCTGCAACACGGGATTCCTTCAAACAGATCATTCCTGTCTTAACTTTGCTTAGATTTGGTCCTTTTACAGTGATAGTTTAATCCATCTAAGCAAGTCATAAATTAGAGAAATTATAAACTCGCCATTATAAAATGCTTTCCACTTGCTTCTGTCCCAAAATAGACAATGCCTAAAATGACTGGTGCTCTTCCCACTGAATCAGTGTTGGGATAAATGTTAAAATTGACAGAGTGTGGGGATATCATTATGGTGATGCTATCTTTGGATAAGGAAATGACAAGTAAGCGTTGTATGACATTCAGAAAATGGAAAAATCAAGCCCTTAATCATCTGGAATCTGTGTCCTGCTGCACTTGGTAAACATTTTTTTGGATATTTTCCTTTTTAGCGAGGTCTTTAAATCCTCAGGAGTCACTCAATTCAGTGGCCAGAAAGAAAGATGAGAACTCTCTTGTGAAAAGTTGATTTCAGCTGGCAACCTACACTCAACTTTGGAGGTGTCAGCAGTAGCTGATTGTTGTAGGAAAACCCAAAAGCCCAGCCCTTATGAGTGAGTGCCTTTATAAAGTCCTGGCAGTGCAGTTACACAGACAGATCCTCACATTCTGATCCAGCTCCAATCAGAAACGTTACCTTTCTAAAGCCAGGATGCCTCAACAGGCTGCACAGTGTCACAGCCAGGCGCACCACAGTCCCACAAATGCTTTCTTGTTCCTCTTTTAGGGATCAGTTGGGACAATTTCTGTGCATACTGCTAAAACCTTTCTTAATGGTTCCCATATCACTCATGTTCTTTCTGTGATCAGATATAAGACCCCATATAATCACCATCTTTGTAAACACAGTGTTTGCTGAAGAGACTGCTTTATACAGCACATAGCCAAGGTGGCCAAAATAAGTAAAAAGGGTAGATTTACTAAGTGGCAGTGGCACATTAATGAAGTTTTATAGTCTATGACCCCATAGGTGCAACACAAGATAGGATAAAAGTTTTCTAAAACCTGTGTTGTGGTTCCTCATCCTCATATATAGTGCAAATGACTTTCTGCTATCCCTAAAATCATAGAATAATTCATTGTGAGGGACTCCTGGATGGAGATTTTTATGTGTTTGCTTCTGTTGGCTTTGTAGCAGAAGATTCCACACCCTTTAGTGCCAGTAGCCACAGCAGAGCTATCGCTGAGCACCAACTGCCAGGTAACTGTGCAGGGAATGCTCAGCTGTTCGTAACCTGGGGTTTGTGAGCATCATGTTGGATGTTACCCAGAGATACAGAAGATTAGAGAGTTAAACCAAAATTGCCTTAGAGCATAAAGATGATATAAAATATGTGACTGCTCCTCTTCCCTGTGGAGCAGCCAGGGATAGGGATCACTGAGGTCCTGTATATCTTCTATTCTGCAGATTGTCTACAAATAAAGACCTCAGTGCAGGTGAAAAGAAGGGAGGATATCACATAAATTTGGATCTCATGATGATCAAACTGTTTAAGGATTTCTTTCCATTTGAAAAGCAAGTACAGGCAGAGTCAGGACAGATATGCCCTGACTTCATCTCACCTGTTCTCCTGAACAGAGCACCCGTAATTCATGCACACGTGTTGGCACAAGGTTGTTTGTTACTCGCTCTTTTCATCTACTGCCTGGTGCATCTTTGTCATGATTCATTATTCCTAACAGTTATATCAAGTGTTGCAATTACTGCACAATACAAATTTAACTCTATAATATTTCTAGATTGGAAAGAGAAAAAGAATATATTAAGTGCTTGTGATATCTTTATGTATAAGTTTGAGAATCATTAAATAGCTGTCACTCTTCCTTCCTCCTCAGCATCAATTACTCCACTCTGGTTTTACTTACTCCACTCTGTATAATGAGTCCCTAGAGCATGTTTCATTGCGGGAGAATGAACACATTTTTCACTTGCGGTCAGTGGGATGTGGTTAATTTGAAATCACTTAAACTATTATATCTGTCAAGCGTGGTTATTTTATTTTCAATTCACATCAGTGTTTTAGTATGCATGTCGGTTACTGGGTTAAACTGGCAGATTAATTTCCAAGCATTCTGTTGCAATGCTCTTCATCGCTATCTTTACATCCAAGCTCTTGTTAAAACTTGATACAGTCCCACTGAAATTTACTTCAGAGAAATCTACATTCAATATAAACACTCATATGATGAGCAACACTCACCATTGAATGAAAAAGGTGGCAAGACCAGGGGACTTACAGATTTTCTCACAAAAACCCAGAATATTTGGGTTTTTCCCCCTTGTCCCATCTTTAACTTCTTTTCATATCCATCAGGACATCTATCTGTGGAAAAAAAAGTTCAGTAACTAGGGTCACTTTGACATGCTTAGGGTTTGGGGTTTTTTCTGCTATGTTTCCTGATTGCATTGATGAAAAATGCTGCAGGTTTTGGTTCAGTGTGAACAGATTCACAATTCACACCGTGTAAAACTGCTTGGGTCGTTTGGGGTTTTTCTCTCTTTCTTAAAATATTGTGGCTTGAAATTTATAAATAGCCAGAATTTGAAGATGCTGAAATACTGACTTACACAGCTACTAATAACAGGGTGCTCATACAGAGAATTAGAGGAACCGCCAATGGGCTTTTTATTACAGCAATATTGTACATATTACATGAATAAATTACATTGTTGCATTATGCAGCTGCTGCATCATCAGTTTAGAGAGTAGACTGCGATCCTAAGTATTCGGGGATGCAAGCTCATTATCTCTAAACCCACTTTGGTTACAGCCACGATACAATCCCAGCTAAACAGCTTTCGCATAATGTATTGCATATACCTTTGCATAATCAGGTACGTGGCTCAGAGACGGACTGATGAGTTTAGGTGTCTAATCAAATTTACAAAAAAATAGTCTTTTCTCTGAATCAGGCAGAATCTTTCACTTGGAAAGGTTATTAGGGAAACTATATTACCCATAAAAATACAAATCTACATATCTTGTGAAACATCATTTTTGATTTGAATGATGCTAGTAGAAAAATATGCATTTGTATAACGACAGATCTCACTGTAAAAAGAACCAACTAAATTTAAAAAAAACCCTGTTTTTTCTCTATCTTCTTATGATGATGACAACTGCCAGTGTTTGAATGCTGCCAAAGCACTTCTTGTAACTCAGTTGTTTTTATTCTCTGCACATTGTTCTCCCATCCCATCGAATAAAACAAAATTTTAACATCCTCCACAGCTGCAAATGTTTGCCTACGACTCGTAGATTCATTTACATATTTTATATATTGATGCAAATATCTTTGGCTAGGCAAGTAATACGCTGTCAGGTCTGTTCATTTTACTCAGCCCCAGCACGTTTTCATTGCTATTTTTTTTTCACTTTGCCGAAACTGTGTCTATTTTCATTGCTATTGTTCTTTCCCTCTTTGGGAAGAAAATGCATCTCCCTTGCATCTCCCACCTGGCTCATTGTGCTCATCACCTCAAGGGAAATCCTGGGCTGGAGAAATCAGTCAAGGTTTTACAACTAGCCTTAAGCTGGACAATGTTTTACTATTGGTGTCTTGCCAGATAAAGCTGCTAGCTGTACAACATTTTTACAGAGTTTTTCATAAGTGGTTTCTTGAAGAGGCTCCTAAAAACTATCAGAATCATGGAGATAATGGTGGTTAAGGTGAGGAGAAATGTGTCATGCTATATGTTTTTACACACACACAATAAGTGTGAGAAAGTCACACACTTTTAGTTTAAACAGTTTTTGAACAGAAATATTCATCCTTCAAATCCCAAATTTTCTTGCTTTTGCTTTGAATACTTTGAAGAGATTCTAAGCAAATGAAGATCTAAGCCTAATGTGAGGTGATACATGTGGCATAATGCACATATTAGTAATGGTGCTGGAATAGTGCACAGGACCCTCTGGTCTTCCATCCACTGAAGGCTGTGGCCTGGCGTTGACAAAAACAGAACCAGAAAAGGAAAATCTTTGAGGCTGCATTTCTCCTCCATCTGGGCAACTTCCCAGCATAGTGTTAGAAACTCTAATGCTAAACTTGAAAGAGGAAAGGGAGCAGTGAAAGTGATGATTCAGCTAATCAACAGTATGTCACTCCCTCTAGTCCATTAAAGGCAGAAATACACTTCTATTTATATGGTTGGCCCATATAAACATCTAAACATTCTGCACTATTTAGACTTCCCTAAATTTCGGGTAAGACAAAATGATTCCTGCATCTTCTCTGCCATTCCTAATGTGCTATCAGCTGTAGCTTTTATCAGCTCAGAATCACACATCTTTGAAGGTGAGAAGATAGACATGAATCTTAAATAATATTACAGGATCAAGTGAAGACACCCTGTGTTAATGCTACCAAGTCATGAGGTTTGGTCCATAGAGCTGGAAGTGAAGAATACAAATTTGAACATAGTCTATCTTCTCTGACTCTTTGCCTTCTGTGACTTAGGAAAATCATATAATATTATTTCAACTCTTCACATTAAAAAAATAACTAAAAAGTTATTTGTCAAAGAACAAAGTACTTGTCAAAGAACACTTTTGTTGTGAAAATACACTCAACCAAATGTTCCTGGAGAAAGAATAAGAGAGGGGGGGAAAAGCAAATTGGTTATTTTTGACAGTGTACATGCATCTCTGTGGTGATACATATATCTGAAAAGAGCAAAAATAGTCCTACATTTACAGATATGATTGTCATGGACCATCATTAATCTACTTCTAAACCCAAATCCACGTCAAGTGACAAATGTTCTCTCAGAACATTCTTAGGAAAATAAAGAAAAACAAAGTGGATGATCTGTTTGAAATCTTTTGTAGAATGAAAGAGCATAGTATTTTCCACTACTAATCCTAGAAATGTTCTCTCTATATGCTACACTACTTTTTGGGAGGAAACATTAAAATATTATGGCATATAAAAGATAAAAGGAAGTTAAAACAGAAGAGGAACTATCTAGGTGAGTGCCACCATACTCATAAAACAGCTTTGAGGTATATTTATAAATCTGTTTGTAATGTACATACATGCACAGCAATGTATTCTGTAGTGTGTGCTAGTTCAATAATTTTTTGGCAAAACCTTGGGTTTCTTCAGCAAAATACTGTGCTGATTTCTTCAGTTATGACAGAGCAATTTCAAATAAATTTGGTCCCAAAAAATGCAGTTTTAACAAGTTTTTTACAAGGGCGAAGCAAGATGTTTTGTGGGTTTTTTTTATTCCTTTGTCTTTATATCAAGAAATTGCTGAAGCAAGCTGGATCACAGTCTCCTTTTGGTCAGTCATGATATGAAAAATTTTGATTGCAAAGAACATTGCACGTAAATGAGAACACCTTTCAGAATGGAAATGACTAGACAATCTGAGCTCAACTTTTATCACATGCAAACTAAAAAGGCAATAAACTCAAGGGTAGCGTCTGATCTCTGCATGTCTCTTCAGAATCAGTCAGTAACCAGTACTGTGAGCAGCTGTAGAAAGTGAATTTAATTTTGCTTGTGTGTGTGTGTATAAAGAAAATGTAAAGCTGATTTTTTTTCAGTTCCTGAGCACAAGAAAAAGTTGGCATACAAGTTGCCTGTAGTTACTGGGCTAAAACAGTGTGTGAGGTTTTCTTCCTCCAAGCTGTAGCAAGAGATGAAGAGATCCCATATGGGCCACTAGTACAAAGAAAGTAGAGTAACAGGAAAAAGAAAAAAATGCAGTGTGTGTAAGGGCAACAGAGGGAAATAAGATTGAAAGAACAAAACATCAACATTGTTAGTCATGAGGAACAGACAAGAGGGAGGTATTGCCTGCTGACCATGTGTACCAATGCCAGAGTCTAAAAAAACCAGCATCTGTGGTATGGGATGGTGTCTCTCCAGATCTGAAACACAGCAGCAGATTGTTTTTATAGAAAGAAAAGGTGTCAGCAGAAAGGAAGGAGCATACACACATGGAATCATTTGCTGTAAGAAGCCATTTGAAAAACAACTGAGGAGTTGAGCAGAAGAAACATCTGTGGAACATGCAGCAGGACCACCACTAACGCTTCAGGGAAGAGGTGGGAACAGAAGGGGATACACAAGCAGTGTTGGACATAGCATCTTGTCAGAACTACAAGGAAATGTTGTCGGTATTCTCAAGAAAATCCAGCATCTTGTGAGTCTGTGAGGAAAAGTATTTTTTCCTCCTTGTGAGAGAGCAAGGGTGTACTTTTATACTTTTCAAGAAGCAGACGAATCTATGTTCATTTGACCAAAGTAAATCAAAGAGTGTTATGTTTAAGAAGAAACTGCACTTTTCAGGGGATATGTTGAGAATTCTGTCTACCAGGATCAGGACAGTTTGGCTTCCTTTTCATGGGTTTTTTTCTTTTGTTAGTAACTCTAAATGTGAAAGTCTTAGGGGACAGAAAATTTCCACCAGTGAAAAACAATGACTGTGTAGTTTTGGTGACTGAAAGCAGATATGATGTGTAACAGCAAGTAATTCCATATTTTTTGGTTGTCTGGCCACAATTTTGCAGTTCAGAAATTTTTTGGTTGACATTAGAGACCAAAGTAGATATCAAGACCATATTTGAAGTCACTTCAGCTATTCCTCACTAAGGCACCAGTCTAGATGCAAAGTAACCTGTCTGTAACTCAAATTAAAAAGAAAACATTGATCAGAGGAAATTTTACTTCTCCGGGTTTGAAGCCTTCTTTACATAAAGCCTTTAATGACTTTTCAGCATTGCTGAGGGAATGGTGTGGGAAAGGATATTTTGTTAGCCAGCTATTACATGGAATTATATGGAAAGCCCATGTGCTACCCACCCAAAGGCCTCTCAAGGAGGTCACATAAAAGATGAGTCATAATGTAACTGATTTCTGCCAGATCATCTTTCCATTTGCCCTCTGCAGAAAAAACAAACTATGGAACACAAAAGAACTTTGAAGTGACTGATGATCTTGCTTCTTATTAACCACACTCAAGGTGACTTCAGTGAAAAGTAAATGAAGGCAAATAAGTAACAGACACTTGATGTCTCATTCCAGCCACTGTAAAGACAAAGCAAAGCCTGTTATTCTGCATAGGGATATTCTCTTTTTCTTACCCAACAGCTTAATGGTAGCTCTTAAGGGAGAGTAATATTGAGAAAAAAACTATATACCTCAGTTGTCTACAAAATAGCTACAACTTTTAATTTCTGACTTTTTTCAAAAGAGTAAATCTTTTAGTTAGCAATCACAGAATATTCTGAGTTGGAAGGGACCCACAGGGATCATGGAGTCCAATTCTCGGCCCAGCACAGCACCATCCCCAAAGTCCCAGTATGTGCCTGGAGCATTGTACAATAAGAAATGCTGCCATTTATTTTCTTCCTCCACTAGTTAATACTCAGGTTTATTCATTAGCTTATTCTTAAGCTAATATGTGGGAAAACCCACTTTTCAAAGTGAAATAGAAAATTTAAATACCTCAATATAAAGGAGAAAAAAAGGTCCAGCGGAAAAGACAGATTGTTCAGAAAAAAGCAGTGTCTTTCTATAATAAGTTCCAGGTAATTTTTCTGCCATCAGTGGCTAGAAAAGATTTTTTAAATTAATTACAATATATCTGCTAGTTTTTCAGAAATCATGTTTGAAGAAGCTCTGACTGAAAAAGTCTTTCCTTCTTAGTTCAACCTTTCTAAAAATCACTTTTTAATGATATTTATATTATCAAACAGTTCTTCAAAATCTGACTGTCTAAAAAAATAAAAGCTAACAAAAAATAGAAAGCAAAAAAATTTGCAATTTCCTGTTATTACAATATTTTTTTCTTATTTTTTGCTTACTGTTGGCCAATGTAGCATTAGTTATACTTCCTTTCACTGTTTTTATTGTGTAGATCATACCTTCCCTCCTTCCATACACCCAGCTTGGGAAATGGAAAACCTGCTGCCTTTGTGCTCAGCGAGTGAGTCCAATTCACTGTGTGTCCTGAGGGTCTTGGAGCATCAGACCATTGGTTCTGACTCGCTGAAATCCTGATTTAGGAAAGAGGTTTGTCATCTTGCACATCTAAACCTTAACCCACACGCCTGGCAGTGCATACTCGTCTTGACAGGAATGGAGCCAGCTTGGCACTTGGCAGATTAAAAAGCACTGCCTCCTGGAGATTAGATGTCTTGGCACAGTGAGAACACAGAGGTCAAACTACGATGTTTGCCAAACAAAAAAGAACCTTTCATTTTCCATCTCCATTGCTGCTCCCTGGATAAGCATTTTTGGCCTTTTGCCTTGGTTTGAAGGCAAGACTTGTTAGGATTTAGCCTGAGGGACCTGGTTTACTGTTGAAGGTCAAGCTAGATTTTGACTGTTGTGAAGCCCTGATATGGTAAGGTCATATGCTTTCTCGTTAGGGCTGATCTCTCAAGGATCTGGGTAACTCCTGGGACATCATCAAGAATGGAAATTATTGCACACCTTGCTGAAGCCAATTCCTGATGGTTTTTATGTTCCAGTTTCATGAAATACAGGCAATTTTGCCTGATATTGCAGCAGAACAGAACATAGTAATTTCATTTCATATAGGATTTCAAAATACGAATATTTGGATTTTTTCCCAGCAGCATACTTTGTCTAAACTACTAGTCATTATTATGTATATTTAATCATCATGTATATTTTTAAACCAAAAGTACTTAGACTAAAAATTTTGAAACCAGATTTATTTTAAGGCATTTCATTGTCAATGAAACAGCAAATTCTCAAGAAACGCAATCCTATTACCATTTTTCTAACAAATTTTCCTTGTCACACATCAGTGGTTGTTTATCGTTTAGTTTTGCTGGAGCTAACACCACTACTGCAAGGATGCTTTTCTGCTCTGAACACTCTCTCTGCCTTTTGGTTACTCAGTGGCACAACCACCACTGGAAATATTCTCCAGTACCTGACACCCTGCATAAAAGGTCACTATTGTGTACCAAGTTTTGTGGGTCTGCACAAAAGAGCCAAGGGTTCAGCAGCAGCACAGGAATCCTCTCATAGTTTTCTGGCTCCCACAGCTGTGATTTGGGCATTGCTGCAGTGTGATACAACTTTACCCCCTCCCCAAGTCAGGCTGTCAAGGAGAGCACCCTTTGAAACAACTCAGAATTTGCAGTGCTCACCCTGTGCCAGAGCCTTCTGCCTGCTTTGTGGTGGCTCTTACAAAACAGAATTTCTCAGAAACAACCAGCTGTTTTGAAGAAAAGTGTAACAAAAGAAACTTGAGCAATCTCAGCACGTTTTTATCCCTCACCTGTCTTGTTGCAGCAGACTGTGCAATAGAGTGAAAGTTTTACCTACCATCACACTCACAGTTCCTCCAGACCTCCAAAATCACATTTATCACTACAGTACATATCAGCTGCTCAGTTTTTCATCATTGTGGTAGTGTATTGGAATTAATAATACAGTCACTCTTCCAGAAGAATCATACAGTGTCCTTCTTTTCTCAAATGTTAGTGCAAATAGCCTTCTGATTTTGAAGTTAAAATTTATTTTTGAATTAAAGCAGACCAAATTGGCTTTTGACATGTAGTGGAGCCTTTTTTGTTTCATTTCTCAAATTTTGAAACATGTTTTATAAAGTTCTGATTGAGGATATCTTGACTTCCACATGATTCTTTCTTTAACAGACTGAGCTGCAAGAAGCTTCTGTCACTACAAAGAAAATGTTCCCAAACCCCTGCTCTACTGTCAAACCTCCATTAAAAACAGAAAGAGTCAGCAGTCTAAGGATGCTGCCTGAAGAGCTCCTAAACAAAGGTTTAGTTCCTGGAGTTTAACATAACAATTTGTGTGCATCAAGTCTTTCATAGCTGTAATTTGGTGATGTCAGATCAGGAGAACTTTTTAATATTTTTAAATAATGTCCACTACTATCAATACCAGTAGTGAGTAAATTCACTTCTGTAAAAATTGAGTAAATTTAAATGACTAAATTTACTTTCCTAAAAATTACACTTATTGAAAATCATTGTGATTTTTATTGCCCGTGCTTACTATCACTTGGAAGCCTCATTAAAAATCTTTGAAATTTTAGAATTCAAACATTCAATTCATTGATTTTACTATATTTCAAACCTCCTTCAAAATTCCTTCATTCTAGCCCATTGTGTCTTTTATATTTGCTAATAGTATCAAACCTGGAAAAAATACCGCTCCCATTACTGCAAGAATAAAAAAATTTACAAGAAATTGTCTACCCAAAATGTTGTTTTGACAAAATACAGTAATAACAGGGAAAGTACAAGGAATACTAATGTACTTCATTGCATCTTTGAGAAAATATAATTTGTATAGAGAAAAGTAGCTACAGTAGAAGTAAAAGCAGGAAATAAACACATGGAATTAATGTCTAAACGAGTGAATCTGGATAGGGCTTTGCGCTCTTTTTGTGGCATCATATGGAACACCAATACAGAAAAAACAGCCAAAACAATAAAGGAGCCAAGGACCTCAGTTATTAAAAAGGGTTAGACAACTACTGTCTGTCTATATTTTTTAAGGTAAAGATTAAAAGTCAAAGAGGGACCTCAGAAGGCTGCAAATCTCGTTGGAATCAATGGGAAAATGCATGCACATCTGAAGGCAGGGTTTGGCCTGAGCAAGGGAACCTCACCAAGAGAAATTGTTCTGCAAAGACCTCAGAAACGATCAAAGCTCCTGCACTCCTTGAGTTCACATCAGCCACAGAAAGAGAGAGCAGAAAGGAAAGCCAAGGATGGTCCAAGAACAAGAGGAATTGAGGTGGGATGTCTTTGCATATACTACCATTGCAGAAATTAATTATGGAGAAGGCAACAAATACAGTTAATGTAAAGTCTTGGAAAGGAAGAGAACAAGTTCCAGAGGCAAGAGTTCAATTTGTAGCGTACAGCTGCTAATGCAAAGGATAAGGCAGAATAGGTAAGGCATCCCATCCTCCTTCTGCCAAAAAAAAAAAAAATTCCTCTTCTTGTATCATCAGCATTTAATCAGGCATTAAACATAACTCAAAACTGCGTCTCCTCCAGACCAGGAAGAACATACTCTGTGAGAACTCAACATTTCACTAAACCAACAGTGCGTTGTGAGAGACTCGAGCTCCCCAAATTAGATTTAAAGGTGAGGAGACCTTTCAAAGGCTGCGGTGCCGTTGGGTGAATCGCGGCGGCTGCAGGACCCATGCAGCCACCGAGACTCTAAGCTGACATCAAAGGGGAAAAAAAATCAGCTGAAATGACAGCAGCAGCTGCAGCATCCGCCTCTAAATTAGGCTGTGTTTCAAAGTCTGGACTCAACTGCTAAGCAGTATAAAGACCCAGGAGGAAGGCTGCCCAAGAAAAAGAGTTAGATTTCTAACCTAACACATCAAAGTAACACATGCTTAGAGGAGCAGTAAATGCATATGGCACACATTCACATGCTGCCTAATTGCAGTGGGCTCATGAAGCCAAGACAAACCTTCAGCCGATTCCTACTTTTAGAGAGGATTTGAGTCCTTTTTGAATGCAGAAAGCTGACACAAATTGGTAGCAGATTAGAGTCTGGCATTGTGATAATACATCCCATAATTTCAAAAGATGGCCATTTTTCATATCATAAGACACCTTCAAAATACTGAGCTCCTTATTAGATAATTTATACATATACCAGATTATAGAATATCCACAACGTAATAAATTAAGAAAACCTTTCTATCAAAATTCAGAAATAGATTAGAAAGCCACCAATTTCACTCTTAATTTACTTGCATATAAATTTAATAATAAAAGTGGGAAGAGTGAGAAATACATGATTAAATTAAATACAGTGCTAAATGCTTTAGCATTAAAAAAACTTTGATTTTGGAAAATTATCCATATTTTGGTATGCATTTTTATTTTCATTTAGTAAATACATTTAGAGAAATTATTTACAAGTTATTGTAGATGTAGAGATTTGTAAGACAGTAACAGGAAATAAGCCTTGAATGTATGGATACTTTTTTATGTACGCCAAGCATGCTTAGTAAAAAACTGCATATTTTCATAGTTGTAGGGATATTATTTGATCTCTTTTTGTGTTTCCTGCAAGCTGGCAGAGGAAACTCAGTCATTCACTTGAGATGTTTATTAAAATTCCTATGATATTGCAGCACGATGATGGATTTTGTGAACAAATTCAAAGTTAAAGCTTCTTCACTTATCTTTAAGAAAATGTGATTAAGTATATAATATAAACATAAATGACAAACAGGGCAAAAATCATGAAATATATCTAATTCTCTACAAACCTCTGAATCTTGCTTTTATAGCTTTAAATTTTTACACTTTTTTAAAGGGTTAAAAATTGCAAGCAAGAACAATCATCTACATTGCACTCTCTTAACTTGTGCATTAAGAAAAACAATTCCACCAGAAATTATTTGATAACCCTAACACAGAGGCTTTTATGCTTATAGTTCAGATGAATCTGTTTGAGGACAATCACACATCAAATACAGTGGTATAGTATTTATCAAAACAACCAGAGATGGTAAAAAAAGAAAAATACATAAACGTGCGATTCTCAGGAGAAAGCAGAAGCACAAATGTCCAGACGTGTTTTGTACTTATAGGATGTGTTACCTCATTCAAGAATCAAGGGATAAAATATATCTGTTGAAATGATTCATCTTGAAATAAAAATTACTCAGAAACCAACACTCACACACCCAGAGAAGGGAACAGAATATCGTGCAAATTAAGCCCAGGTTCTTACTTGAAATTTTCCAGCTTTTGTCATTCATGCAGTTGGTGTAACATCATATGAGGTCATGCTGTAAAACAAGGTAAAACGGAACCGCATGCAGCTTCTGGGTGCCACACAGAGAAGCCTGGAGAGGTGCAGTGAGCACCACAGGTTTGGTTCACAGGGAACTTGAAAGCAAAAAAAATCAACACAATCCTCTTAAATTAACTCATCCTGACTACTTGAGAGTATTCACCTGTTCCAGTAACTACACACAACTCAGAAACAGTGTGATTTGATGCTTAGAAATATTGTTTTTTATTCTTTATTTTGGTTCACTTTGATAATACTTATTAAATGCTACTGTTTAGTGAGCATTTAGGAGGATGAGTGTAAAACCGTGGCTCTCGGAAAGGACTGGAAATTTGCAGTGCAGACATGTTGAACATTCAGAGAATAACACAAGATCAAATAGTTATGTGGTTGCCTCAATAGACAACTTGCCTGGTATGGAAATTACAAAGGCAAAAATTTTTTTTTCCTGTGAAAATTGAAGACCATAAAAGTCCAAACTCAGTAAAACCCCTTTCATAAGTAAATCACAAAAATATTGGTTCTGTAGTACATACCGATAAAATGAAAAGTTTCTGAAGTTATATAACAATGCTAAAAGCATTATTTGTGTCAGGTTTTCTAACACAGAATATCGATATTTTGAATGGGAAGATTTTTTATTTAGTTCGGTAAAGTTGTAAGAATGACAGTGTTTCTGAGAGAACCTGTTCATTTTTCAGCAGCCTGAAGGGTATCTAAACATAATGGGTATGATTTTCTGCGGATGGCCTTAGCTCTATGATTTTTATTTTTTTTTTTCTAGACTATTTCTCATTTAAACTCTGGAAAGAGGAGAATTGAGGAAGTGACACCATCGTTTTCCAATTTTTTACTGCAAGTTTGCCTTATTTTGCCTTCCCACTCTGCTTCTGGGATTATCTGGAAATCTTACAGAGTTTGGAAAGAGATTTTCTGCAGCCGTAGCAGTTTCCCTCTACTTCCACCTATATTATTAACTTTCCCATACCAACCCCAAATGAGCTTAAATATAGACTCCTCTACGTCTAATGAGCCATAATTAGCTCATCAACTTCTGACAAGCCTAAATAGACTCGTTAGGGAATGACAAGTCTAGTCTATCTCGCAGCGGAGTGGGTGTCATCCCTCCCACTCAGCGCTCCAAGGAAGGAACAAATCCCTTAATAGCTCTTTGCAGGGTTTCCAGTCTCCTCCAGGAGCCTTGTTTGGTCACTGCTCTCTCCTACCCTCCTGCCCTTTTGCAGAGACCTACACAAAAATGGCCTGGAGAAGAAGGAGGTTGTAGAATTTATTGATGTGATGGGTTACCCTTTCTGCCCTTCTAGATGGAGAAGAGACTGAGATGTTGAAGGGAGCAATCTTTGACTTGTTTCTTTAGGCTGACTCCACAGTTGCCAGAGCCAAAATTAGCTTTTCAGGCCCTGATGAACCGTTCTGATGTTACTATTTAAAATGTTAATGACTCTTAAAATAAGAATCTGATCTTACCTTTATTTCTCTACACTTAGCTCAACTAGGTGAGTCCAGGGAGCCAAAATGTATTCCATTTTTTCCAGGTTATTTATTTAGCTAGGGAATGCACAAATGGCATGGAATAACAGTACATTGGAACTGCTGAAAAATGTCTTTCCTATACAGTAGAACTATAATGCCTCAAACAAAGGATCCTGCACTTTTGGAAAGCCTTGCTTTTTCCTGGTGCATAATTCAAAATTGAAAGTTTGGAAACTAGGCAAATATTTGCAAGTTTTGAAGAATAGACAGGCCCAACATTTTAAAATAGCACATGTATTGCTGTTATGTCAAATTTATTTGTATACATAAGTCTCAATAGTGACCCATCTATTTCACAGTGTCTGCAATCTCGGTGCTTGTGTGTCTAAAAGCTGATTCAAGGTCTGGTTCCTAAAGAAAGACAATACCTCAAAAAGCATTGCTTGGCTGGCCAAAACTCCTCCTGAGGTAGTGTAGTAAATGTTCCATTCCCTCCTGTGCTGGTAGATCTCCTCAGCAACAAGGATATACTAGGTAAGGTTGTCCTTCCTGCCCCGGGGGGAAAAACAAACAAACAAACAAACAAACAAACAAAATCTGAAAATAACTGAAGTTTCTTTCAGAGAAATTCCACGTTGCAGATTCTTCAAGAATAAGTACTTGTTTGGCAAAATGAGAAGGCAACATCATCAATAGTTTATTACAACATCTGGGATTTTCAGAAGCCACTTGAGAATCTGGGAGTTGGATACTTCTGCTAGTCTGTGATAATTTGCAGCTTAAACACTCTTGGTCTACCAACTTCAGTGCAGCAATGCAATTTTCAGCAGCTGAGTCGATGCTGAGTGCCACAAAAAGCCTGTAGAGAAATTAAAATCCCTGCTCTGATAATAAAATGGATCTGAATTCATGGAACTGCAATAAAATTAATATGATTCTTGTTTGCTGTTTTAGCAGTTATTACATCTCAGTTTCTGACAAATATCTATCTTTTGTTCCTAAGCTATGTTAGTGCAGTAGGATTCTGCCCTAGGAGAACCTTATCACCAAGTTATGAATCTCCAAACCCAGAGAATTTCAACATAAATGCTTATTCATTCCTAACTAGTCTGGGTTTAACACTAGTACTGTAATTAAATTGTGGTTTTTTCATTTTTACCCCGCTGTTTGAGAGAAAATGTGTTCAGCTCTTTGGTATACAATGAGTACTAAGTGAATGCTAATCTATTTTAACCTCAGTGGATTTGAAGTAGAAGATAGACTTTGACTTTAGTAATTGTTTTCTAAAATAAGACTTTTAGGGGAAAAACACCTCAGAACAGCACCTTCATATCTTTATTGGAAATTTCAAATAAAATCCTGTTTTCATTACTCTAAGACAGAATAGAAAAGGTTCCTGTCAGACTTTAATTAAATCACCTTATGCATGTCAAAATATTTTTTATCAAGTCTTCATTTATAAAGTCAAAGTTAATGAGAGAAAATGCCTTCTGCTCTCAAAAACATTTAAAATTGGCTGTTTATGACATGTTGCCTACTACTGTCATCCCACACTAGGCTATCCAAATTACCACAAGGTTGTAAGTGCTCCCTTGAGGCCCCAAATAAGGTTGGTTTGCTCTAGTACTGCTCCTTTTTTTGGTTTTTTTTGAGTGAACCTGGGCTGGACAGTGGCTCAGGCATGAATGGGAGGGGACAGTTCCTGGGGGTGACTCTGGTCACAGGGACACAAACACCAAAGCAAATGGTGGAAATGAGTGGGAGTGCCTTCAGCTAAATTTGGAAAGCCACATTGTGGTCATGACTTGGAAGTGGGTTCTTGAGAAATCTCAGAGACAAGCTGGGAAAAGCAATTTCTTTCTAACCTGTCTTCAATTCTAAATAGTTAACTCCATTTCTAAAGTAGCTCTCTGTAGTTTCCCAAGAGAAAGAATGTAAATATGAGAAATGTTTATAGTAAGGTGTTTGCCTGACCAATCAAAAATTTCCTCTCTGTTCTTGTTGTGCATTCCATTCTGGTGCTGGACGGACAGACAAACAGACGAGAGAGACATGGAGATGGATCGCAGCTCCAGCACCTGCTGTAGAAGCTGCTGATCTCTCCCTCTCTCTCAATCATCTTTTTATTAATATCTATCTACTTATCTATCTATAAATAAAGCCTTCTGATCATCAATCTATGAACACGGAGTGATTTGTAGACCAGGCCCTCAAAATAGGGCCGCATCTTTTCTACACCACATTTGACATGTTGTTTTGTCCCTGATCACGAGTTGCCCTGGAGAGCAAGAGAGTCCATATGTTTTTTGGAAAGACAGTAGCACCAGAGAGATGTAGACAGGCTGGAGTTGCATGTGAAATGCACAGAGACTCAGGTTTCCTAAGCAATTTGTTCAGGCTTGCACAAAAAGACAGCACTTCAACCAAAGAATCTACATAGACCAAAATGCCCTGTTAGTCAGGAATGAAGGGCGATGGTCACTGGGCCACCTGGCATACCCTGACCATCAGAAAAGTTTGTTGAATTGACATTTTTAATTCCTTCCCAACCCATGACAGATCCAGGAACACACATTTCCTTTCCTCACTACAAAACTCTATTTATTCTAGGGCTGCCAGGACAAGAGGATTGCTGTGTAATTCCTGTGCATCCTCAATGCCAAACATGGTTCATTTAATGGGTTCAGACAGACAGAACTTAAAAGTAACATGACTCTGGTGAAATGTTTTGTCTTGCTTTGCTTCCTGCAAGTGGAATAATAAATTACTGCTTTAAACCCTTACCTCCATATTTTAAAAGTCAGAAAATGTGACAGTGAATGTAGAAAGCATCAGAGGAAGCAGTGTGATATCTATAGAGGAAAAGTTACATTATATGCAACTTGCCTACTCAACAGAATACACCCTGGAAAACTTGTTAAAACTGGTACACTGAGACCAGAAAAAATGCTTTGAATAACCAGGATAAGTAAGCTTAAGAAAGCACAAATCTTCTGGGAATATTGGAGAAGACAGACAACACTGACCTTTGCCCTGCTAGAAAATTAACCATTTTTTCTTGAGCAAAGTACAAGCAAAGAAAATCTTGTCCTAATACAGAAAAGCAGGAAAGAGTGCATGAACTTTCTCTGCAAAAGCCAGAGAAAACATGAGGAATAGAAAAACCCAGTCTTAACAGTGGCCTCAGAAGCTTAGGCTCACACACACTCTTTTGGATGCCCTAAGAGTGAAAGGCTCCAGGTGAGATCTTTTCCCCATTAAAGACAAGGACAAAACTTATTTTGTCCTCAAGATCTTGATGTTCTGCAAACAGGGGTGGAAACAACAGAAAAATCACTATGATCAGACTTACTTACATTACCCATGAATTTGCCACGTACGGGTGTTTCTGTGTACATCAAAGATGCTTCAGGAACTAGATAATGAGCCACAACATTCATTTCAGAGGGCACAGTGGTATCAACTAATAATAAGGGGCCTAGTAATGAAGATTTCTATGCATTGAGTTAACATAACTGTTTCTCAGGATGTCCTATTTGTAAGATTGCCTTTTGCATTTGCAAAGCTTAGCAGTATAGTTTAAAGATGAATAAAGATCTATTAAAATACATAGGCTTTTTGCCTTTGCTTGTGAGCTGCTTCTTTATGCAACACTAACTCCGTAAGAAAAACAGTACCTTGCTATATCGAGGGAAGTAAATGTTTCCTGAGCATAACTGCCTGGATCAATTCAAAAATGAAACACTAAATTGAAACACTAAATTTAGTAAGTAGAGTTTTAGTCTCTAAGTGTACGGCATTTATATATCTCTACATTGTGTCTTGCCCTCAAAAAAATTAGCAGAAGCTTCACTGGAGCTACAATGACGCAGAATAATTAATTCAGATCAAGGGCTTGATTAAAAAATCTGTAGAAATTAGTATGTCTTTTCTTTCTCTCTCATGATAACACAGAAGCCCAAGATGCAGCCTTAATTATCTAGAAAAATATTAATAAAGCAATGGAAATATGTAATAATAGGGTAGTCAGCTTGTTAAACCTTTTGTGCAGGCGATCGTCTGAAGCAGAGTATCTCAGCTGCTCAGACCATAAGGTCACCTGGCTTTTCCATGGTGGGATGTGCTCCAACAGACGTGAGACCCTTTACTACTGCACTGACTATGTGGTTACTCAGCAGTCTTCCCTTTTATTTATCTTTCCTCTCAGTATCGCTGCTTTACTGTAATTTCCTGATTTAAAACAAACAAATAAACAGAACCATACTAAATTCTGCTCTCAAAGGTTTCTTCTTGACCTCATATGTAAACTGAGACTTGAGTACAAAGAACTTAAAAGCTTTCAAACCTAATTTTTCCAAGAACACTAAAGGTATGGAAATGGTAGTGGGCTGTGGATCAAATCATGCCTAATATTTCCAACACAGAAACAGGGCAATATAGAGACATCCAGGAAGCTGTGGAAAAACCCTTTGAACACTCCACATGACAGATATTGTTTTCCTTACTCTTAACTCGCCACATCCTGTCCCTTCTGTACATCCTAAGCCTCCTTTCATCCTACAGGTCTGGGACTTTTCCTCCTGAGCGTCCACCAAAGTGAAACAATGCTTGTGTTTTCCACAAACTTGCATATAAGGGGCAGGAAAAGCCAGGCTTTATCTGAGACAGAAGAAGAATTCCAGAATATGTTTTAGGACGTGTACCGAGTGCGGATGCGGTCCTGCGGCTCGTGAGCTGTTTTCCATGGGAACGAGCATCCGTGCGGAGTACATGCCGGCCCCGCGATGGAAAAGTCCTCCGGGGCTGTGGATGCCGAGCGCCGTCAGAGGGCGAGCGAGAGCAGCTGTGTCGGCAAGGAAACGCATCTTCGACCAAATAAAGTGGGGGAAAAAAACAACCAAAAATACCCCGGAATTAAAATAAAACAAGAAAAACATTTTTAGTGATCCTCCTCTGTTGAGCAATCAGCTCTGGATGCCAGCTCTGCAAACCCACTGTGTCTTCTTCCTTCTTGAGTCCCCTGTCACTGCAGGGCATGGGGTCTTGGCCATCAGCAAAAGCGAGATCATACCCATTTTTGCCCAGCTGCAATATTTAACTTTTTGGAATTTGTAAGTCATGTGTAAAACAAGAAAAAAACCCCAAGGTTCAGTAATCTAACTGCTGTGCCAGGGACACAGGCAAATCAGGGGGATTACAAATGCTCAGTACAAGGGGAGCAGCTGATGTCTAAAAGGCTCAGTAAAATAATAAGAGATTCACACCAGGAAACAGCCACAACAACATGTGAAATGTATTTTAAAGGTATTTAATAGATTTCTATTAACCCCTCGGACTGTTGGGAAAGGCCTGTGGAAATAGAAAGATGTGTCAGAGCAGAACCATCAGCTGCAGAGAATGTTAGTTAAACAAAATTTCAGCTTTCTGAGAGACGTGGAGGAAAAGAAATGGTCCATCACAAGAAAACCATAATTTTCCCCTATGTACCCCAAAGGAAAGCTAGAGTGATGTATGAGGAAATTATTTTTTGTCCTTCACTCCTCCTAATATCCCCTTACCTTTCAGCTGAAAAAAGGGGAAGTAAATAAAAATTAAAGAACAGAAATTTTTTAAAAATGTATTTAAAATATCATTTCTATTCCCTTCACTTGGGGAGGCACAAGAGTTGTCACTGTCATCCTCTCAAACTCCTAGAGATACGGTGGCTCCTTTCCTATTATTGGAGTTAAATCTGTGCCCAATTTTTTAAATATGTCCTACTTTTTCTCCCTCTAAACCACTGTTTTATAAAGGCTGAAAATCTTTAATTGTTTCTATATTTTACTCCCTATCAAGAAAATTAGGACTTCTCTGTTCACCTTGTACTTGCCAGAGAAGTTAGCCAAGATTTGTTCATGTTGATGGTTTTTGCTGTTTGTTGATGTTGTCCTTGGTTCAGAGTTTCTGCCAGGTGTTTATTGGACCCCAGCAGCCAGAATATAAAAAATTGTGAAGCATCAGGTTTCTCATGAGGGTTTTTCTGGAACATATTTGTCATTGTATGTCATAATAGTCTTCTATCTCCCCATATACTCTATCCCACTTTGAATCTCTCTTCAGTTATATCCTTTTGACAGTGATTTCCACACTCAAACCATGTGTCAAAAATACACCTTTTATGATGCTGAGGAACACTGAAACTCCCAAAAATAATGAGCCTCCAACCTTAATTTTGTTCTCTTTCTTGATTTATTTGTTAGGTATGAGTGTTTTATATTCCCTTTCAATAAACTAAATATTCACCTTGTCCAACTTCTATCTTTTTGCAATAAAAAGTGAATGTGTATGCTCAGATCAGAATCATGACTGCCACAGAATTATTTTATTTTTTAGAAACAGTGAGGTATGAGCATCTCCATGGTGTGGAAACAGACTCTGGATGTGAGATATGAGCATTAAAAACATTAAGGATATTTTCACTTTATAGGCTATTATTTCCTTTACATGTGACTTTTCTTTACCTTCAGTTTTATGTGATTAGAAGGCTTAATAAAAAACAAGGATATTTAAACCCACCTCACATTATTTATTTCACGCAGTCAACATTCACAGGCATCAAAGCTCCTCTTTCAGTTCTGTATCAAAAACCACAAAGCTTTAAGGTTTGGCCAAAGAATCAACACAAACCTAAAGCAGAGGCATCAGCTCATGAGACTGCTGACAGAATGGATTAAACAGACGTTTGAAAGTATTGCCAATGCTGTGGGAGAAAAAAGAAAAGCCCTCAGTTCTACATTTTCATTTACACTAAGTCCAGCTTTTGTAAACTATTCACTTTGTTGATGCCCAACAAATACCTACTGATGAGATGACATCATCTGCTAATGAAAATAATTGCTCAAAGGCTTAACCCTGGTTTTGGGCAAAATATATGGGCTATTCAAGCTTTGATTAAAAAAAAAATAGAATAAGAATGGATTTTTGTGATCAAGGAAATGTTATAGTCCTTGTTTGAAAATGGGGTCTGACTGCTTTCACAAGTGGAATTGGATCCTGGAAGAATAATTTCATTGTGGTGTTCTACAGAATTTGAATACATGCTCAAATTTGCTTCTTCTTTGCCCATTCATTGTTAGCTGTTTTAGTGCTGGAGACAGGTATCATGGTGGGTTTTATTTGTCAGCAATGCTGCATTGTCCATACTGGGAGATTTCGCTTTCCTTTTTGGCTGCTTCTTCCTGGTTGCTGCCTCCAGCTCTTCCTCATCTACATCTACATTCTGGTTTCTCTGTGCTAAACAAGAGTGGCAAGGAACAAAATGCTCCATAAATATTATTGGTCTGCCATTGGAAATGCAGATTCTCTCCAGTCTACTCCATAGCAGGGTTGCAGCACAACTGGGAGTCAGAGAGGAATGCAGCTGTTTGCTGCTTTTCCAGATACCTTGTCACATTAGCTGTCCAGTCCAGAGATCCACAGAGGGACAGAAAGAATCCTGAGGAAGAAGATAGAATTTCCATCTATCTATTGTTGTCTACTTTTGCACGTTAATTTTCTCCTGAAGCCAAGAGAACAGAGCACGCAATGGACACATTCATGCAAAACGCACATACATAAAATACATTCAGGAAAAAATAGCTTTAGAGTCAAGGAGAGAAAGCCCTTCAAGATCTTCTGACATCCCCCAGAGAGCTGTGGCAGGCAGACAGGCAGTGCCAGAGCAGGGGTGCCACTGTCACAGCCCTTTCTTCAGACCTGGGGCTTGAACCTGTCAGACTCTTCTCTTATTTCCTTCTATTCTCATCCATTTTGCTGCAAACCCACCTCCACCAGTGGCATTTTCTGCTTAGTGCTGTTCAGTCTCATACATTCCTCGGCCCTTTGTGCGTTCCTGGCATACCTCAAAGCTTGGAAAGAGGAAAGGAGAACTCGGGGATTAAATTGTGCTTTCTTTTGAGACCTGAAATCCAAATGATTCAGGGTGTGCAGGTCAGGCATCTCCAGGAGCTGGGAGGCAGGGGCAGACCTGAGAACCAGGAGAGCAGGGCAGGCTGGTGGGCACCAGGACAGCCCCAGCCCCGTGTCCAGCAGCCCTGGGCAATGGCTGTGGGAGCTGGTGGCTGTCGGCACTGCATGGTCACTGGAGTCAGCAGGATTGGCCCTGGGGAGCCTGAAATGGTGACTCTGGGCAGGGGAACACCCTGGGGAGGCTGCACAGGGCTACCACTGCAGGCCAACACACCCCTCAGCACCCAGCCACAGTGCCCCTAGAAATGCCCAGTGACAGTAGAGTCATTGAAATCACAATGCTGAGAATCCAGTCAGTAAAGCAGAGCCATCACACAGCTTTTGGGTCTTGCATCTGATAGCAGCTTAGAATTGAAGAGTGGAAATAGTGTGACTGCTTTTCCTGTGTGCAGGTGGATGCGAGATCAAAGGCAGGGTCAAAAGCAGTGGATTTAAGACTCCCATGGCAAGAAGGCTGCCATCAAAGTGTGCTCACACAACCCCTCTGAAGAGCACATTAGAGGTACTGAGAAAGAAAACAGAAAAAGCTGTACATGGGGAAGAAGAACAAGAGCACAATGTGATGTTTATAAAAGCAGATAATGATGAAGAAATAATGAACAACCTTCAAAAGACAAAACAGTAATAAAATGGTGGTGCTCATCGGAAGTCGAGCAATGAAACTTTGGCAAATGTTGATTTATTGATAAAAGATTGAATTTGGTGCTGAAGTGGGTGAGGATGCATTAATGGTTAAGATGGCTGTGACCCATAACTTTGTCAGCTGTGAAGCTCACAAACCATGGGCCTGAATACCAGATAAAAAGAAAGAACTTTTGAAGTTTTACTAACATTTGGATGCTGAACAATTAACCACCATAATTCCTTTGACATCATGTCATACTTAAGATTATTCTTTGAAAATTCCTTTCAAATTAAATGAATTCTTTCCTTTTGATGCAACTAGAAAAGCATCGATATTGAACTAGAATAAAACTGTCATTCGTTTTCTCAGAGTACAATGACTTGGCAAAACCATAAGCTACATAAAGCCCTGAACTTATTCGTGCCTATTTTTAAGCAAAGTTTTAGAACTACATTATGTGGAATAATCTTTTGACATTTCCATCCAAAGGAACTATTAAAAATCGTTTGTCTTGCTGCACTGCTGGGCATATACTTTTCAGAAAGACTGACTAGCACATGCCACTGTATTTGAGGGGTTTCACAGGTGTTCTTTATCTTTTGAATACTAATATGTCATAAAGAAGTATGATCTCCTGAAGTTTGCTAGTGCCACTCATTACATCCAATCTTTCACCTTTTTCAAACATTTTCCTCTGAAAGTGCTCCCTCTGAAATTCAAGAGTAGTATATTTTTAGTGAATTCTATTTAGAAGACATAACTAATATTCTTAGTTATGCTGTTTGTTTATTTAGTTATGCCATCATGAAAAAATAAAAAATTCAGACTCTTCTCTGTGAGAAGAACTTGGTGTTTGAGAATGAATCTGATTTACTTGAGCAATATGCAATTTGGAAAGTAAATATATCATTTCAGCTCTCCAGTATCCATCATTCAAGTTTCAATCCTTCCATGGAGTTTTGTTGTTTTATGCCAGCTTATACCTTTTTGTGGAAAAATGCTTAATCATAGACCATAATAATTATGAAACATCTTGTGAAATGCTTTGTTTAACAACACTGCATTGCTTTGAGAATGATAAAGTTGCTTTTAATTCCATGTCCTTGATGGTGGACCTACACATTTTTTAAAAAGCTCTTCTTTTGGGTAGAAGAAGGGAATGTCACTGGAAAAGGAAATATTTTCCCTGCAGACATCTTTAAATTAATGATCTATGGATCAACCTGAATTACAGAATTTTTTTTTTTATATTCAGTTGCATTGATACAGAGCTGATCCAACATTCTCTAGCTACTGTTTCAGTTTTCTATGACTGTAGGGATTTCAAAGACATCCTTAAATGTCTATATAGCTGTAACTTGACCGACAATATCAACTTCTGCATCTCCTAATAATCCTTGTTCTCTGCTTAGATTTGTGAGTATTTTATTCTTCATCTTTTGAGATCCCTCTGCAGGACACAGAGGATTTTTTCAGCTTTTTCTTAGTCATATTTATAAAATATGCTGATTTAAAATAATGATACATGAGAACACAGCTCTAACCAGAAACACCCAAGATGGTCATGGCTGTCTTGAGGAGATGCCATACCAGCTCCCTCTGTTCCTTTTCCTCTTGCATACTGCTCTTTCTGTATCCAACATCTATTTCCATTCTTTTATTAAATATAAGTCAGATCTTGCTCTGAGGATTTGCAGTAAGACTTCAAATACCTCAGCACTAAGGAGCCAGAAATGTTCTTCAGGCAGAATAGCACATAAACATTAATTTAGCGTGTTCTAGGCTGGGGACACAATTCCTCCCATTCATGTGCATCTGTTTTACACTGCTTTAATTCTGCCAGCTTTAGCAGAGTTCACCTTGACTTAAACTGCTGACTAAGTGAGGCACCAGGATAAATCAGGCAAAAAAATAACAATCATATTTTATTATATATATAGAGTAATGTTAAATGTAGTTCCTCATGTCCAGTTGCAGGGACTGTTGTCATATTTCCCATGAAAAAGATCACACAAAATAATGAGATTGACTAATTTTGGTCAGCTGACAGCTAGTTAAAAAACAGCAGTAAGGACAGACGACTTTTCAGCACAGGGGTTTAAAGTGCTAAAACCTGAATTTGTGCGTGTTTTTCATTATGTAATGCATTTGTATCACTCTCTGAAAAGCATCTTATATGTAGAACGCATGCTGCATTTTATTTCCATCATTTTATTGATTCATTTTTAAGTGTCTTTGTTTTTTTCAAGGTTCAGGTGCATGGTGACATGATTTTGCCAGAATTGGAACAGAGTCTACCAGGTGACAGGGAGGGAATGCAGATGAGTGTGTCCCTGCTGGTTGATTCAGATCTAGAATTCAAATCTCTGGAGAAAAAATTGGCATGTTTTGGGCTACATCCAGCCCTGGTAAAAAAGGGAAAATTCATTGAAGACTCTGGTCTTACAGCAGCTTTGCCAACAAAGAGGTTACCTGAATAGTTCCAGCTACTTAAAATTTAGAATCTCACTTAAAAGACAAGCTACAATTATGCCTGCCTGCCTCCTCTTTGAATATCTGGTTATTTAAAGGTCTTACTCCTCAACTTCAAAGCCATTCATCAGATTAGCCTAAGCTACTATGGATGACTTCCCAAGAGATCTCCAGTCTGCTGTGCTCTCTAGAGTCAAAGATAAAAACTGAAGTTAGGACTGTGGAAGACAGAGCTTTTCTGACCACTCACCCACAATGTGTCTCCATCCTCAAAGAAAAGAGCTCTTCTGGGAATCCCAGCTTCTTCAGATCAAAGTATAAAATCCACCCCCTCAACATGGTCTTCCCTGAGAATAAAAGATAAAAAATCCTGATGTCGAGGAGGTGATGAGAGAGCTATGGCACTTTTTAATGTGTTTACTTTTCCAGTCTGGAATGTGCTCACGCAGTACAGTGTTGGAGTGCAACAAAACTGCTCCAGCAGGCAGGGGGGTCATTAATGGCAGGCTCTGTGCTGGGAAGAGACTAAACAGGGGAGAGAGACACAGAGGGACGAAGGACTGTGACTCACTGTAGTTTAACCGTAACAAGTGACTTTGGTGGTCTCCATCTTGCAGTGTGCTCAGGGTGGTCTACATAAATCAGCAGGATCAGCTTTGACTGGGGATGGTTTTCATTTGTTGCCTCTCTCAGATTAAAAGGTAAATTTTCAGATTCAGAAGCTGTGATATTTTCTGAGCCATATATTTTAATTTGTGTGCCCTATACAGAGGAAACCATGGTGGTGTGTGAAATACAAAGACAAGTAATGGTTTTAATGGTTTTATTATGCTGTTATTAAGCCCTGCTAGTCTAGTGCTACATGAGTTTGAGTATAGTCACACACTTACTATGTAATTTATCTGTATACATTCCTCCCCTTTATTTTTTGTGGCACAGGTGCAAAAGAAGCATTTTCTTCAAGAACTTTTAAAGTTTCAGTATTTGTGCCACTTGCCTTAGTAAAACTTTTGTAAATTCTACATAAATCCCTTAAAATATATATGACTAAAAAGAGTATTTTTACCAATGACCACAGAGTATTGGAAACTCCTCCTTAGATAGGTGACTGTCTCAGACTACATTGCTGTTACCTCACTGAGCCTTAGTTCCAAGTCTTTTCTGTAAAATGGTAATTTTGTAAGATTTACCTCTCATAGTTAGCAGTCATGAGTAGGTTTGAATTTTTACTTCATTACTTATAGAAAAGCAGCACATCTGAGACAATCTGAGGGTCTGTTTATACTACAGACTGCTGTACTGCAAAGGCACAGGCTCTACATTCATAAAAGACTAAGTAGTCTCTAAACTTATGTAAACTGCCTTTAAAAGAGCTCAGTCTAGAGTCAGTATCTTTGCCTGGAAAGACAGCTGCTGACATCTGATCCGTTTTGGCTTTTTTCTGACATATTACTTATCAAACAGACACGAGCACGAGGTTAGAGTTTTCATTCTGTTTTGTTCGTCTGGGATTTTCATTCTGTATATTTGGTTGCAAAGAACTGGTTTAGTGAGGGCCTAGTAACTGCAAAACAAAACCAATTTAGCCTCATGTCCCTGGTTAATCCAGTTGAACACCCATGGAGTTTCTCAGGAGTACTCACTTAAGCACATACCTGCATGTGAGCAAGTTCAGGCTTCCACTGTCTACATATTTGCACCGTACATTTGTGATTATATACATAAATTGTTATATCTCCTCTAAGATTTAAAGTGATTTAAAGGATTCCAGACGTATAATTAAACTATACACTGGACTAAATCTTAAATTCAAGCAAGTCAGCAATAATAAAATAGGAGCAATGTAATTGAGATGAGGCTGCTGATTTTAAGTGCACTATTTGGATTTTTACTGGTGTTGTAGAAATTAAAATCTGGCCTGTAGTAGTATTGTTTCAATCACAAAAAACCTTTCCACAGCTATTCTTTCTTCACATGGATAGGACTGTAAATAAGTATTTACCCCATATAATGAATATGATACATGAAATACTTTGCCTTTGTATTCTTGCAATGTATGTAGCCTCATACAAGTATAGAAATGGATTAGACATTCCTCTTTGGTTAAGAGATATATCAGTGCATAAAGTCACAGTCTGGGTTCATTTAGCCTTTTCATTTGTAGTGCTCCATATTACATGAGTGCAGATCTATTTGAATCTGTTTAATATTCATGATCCTCTCACCAGTCTGAGTGAAAGAGATAAAGCTTTTGATAGCAATCTCAGCAACTTGATTAACAATGCACTAATCATCCCTACCATTGACCTGATTCAGAAATGTTTTCAATTCATCCATCACTTTATAACCAAAGATGATTGCATTACCTTACCATTTTTTATTTAAATAAAACCACATGAGCTGTAAATATCTTGCCATTTTACTAAATGCACCTTGGTACCAAATTAATTTATTTTTAAAACTAAATACCAAAATGACCTATAATAACCAATTAGGGCAGGAGCATAGGGAAAACGTATCACAAGTGGTCTGCAATAAAATCAATTCACTTTGACTTCACATCAATAAATGTTAAATTGTGCCAAGGAATTAATTTTGCAATAAATTGTTATTGTTGTTATAAAATCTAACTAACACATATTACCAGGAGTAATTATCCATATATCAGAATGCATTGAATGTAGAGTGTGCACTATAATTACTCCCAAAATTGCTTGTCATTCAAATGGTAATTTTAGGGATAATGTTTCTTTAACTATAACTTTATAAATTTCATTTGAAATTTATTTTTAGAGGTTTTTTTTCTTTGCTTCGTACTGCAAAGAAAACAGAAAACTGACTCAAAAATGCAACAGATAATAAATATGGTAATGTAACTTAATCAGTATGTCTTACTTTAATATATAATTGCCAAATTTTGCATTATTAGTAAAGTGAGATACCTCTTTTTGAGTGGAATTTCCTTCACAAGTGCTAACTGGAATCTCCAAGCCTATTCATAGCAATAGGTAGAGTACAACACTGTAAAAATATTAGCATCCATGTCTGTGTGAATACAAAACCTGTAGGGGTCATTAAATGTTTTTCTTAGATATTGAATTTTTCTCTTGTCCTAGTATTTGTGTTCAGGCTGAAGTTCACTGTCACAGCAGCTTGGTTCAGAATTTGGAAACTGTAATATCAATGACCAAACAGAAGAAAGAAAAACAGAGTTAGAGATTCAAGCCTGTGGACTATTTCACCTTTTTTAGACCTGGGAGCATTTAATGGCTAATCCAGAATGTAGATACTACCCCACTTTTAATAATTCTTAAATATTATGATTAAATTGAGTCAATCATTAGAAGTTTATAATTATGATGACTGTTTTCAGCTCACCTGAAGCCTTCTAATAGGGTTTGTTGTTTTTCATTTTTTAGGTGCCTTCATATACCTGAAGTTCTGAACATCCCAAGTCATACAAGGATACACCTGGAAAGATGTCAATGTTTTGTATAACTGTGTTATCAGGCACAAAACAAATAATATCTAGGTACAATTCCTAACAGTAGCCAGTTGCTTTTTCATGGATCAGTGTAAGTTAATGGTCTTTGTTTTGTTTTACCATCACTATCTGGACTAAAAAAAATTGGGTAATGTCTGTATATAGGGCAGGGATTTTGAATTATTTTATTCCTAGAGCTGGTCACTGGAATTTAGACATAGTGACAATTATAAAAGGATGGGATTAAGGAAGCTCAGCTTGTGCTGCTGTGTGATGGAGCCCTTCGAGTAACAGGAACCTCAGTCTATGCAACTGCTACTGCTGCCTAAGAACAGTGATACAGAACAGTCCTTCAACATCCAGGTGATTAACTTTGTTTGATGATGAACTTTGGGGCTTCTTCCTATGAAATAAGAAATAATGTTCAATTCTGTTGAACTTATTCTTTATGCTGCCTTATTTTTGTGACCACATTTAGCAGATGAAATTAGAAAACACAAATGCTTTCGCAAAGTGTTTTAGAAAGAACTTCTTTAAGGCAAATGTGAAGTGGCATGAAAAATAAGGTTTGTATCCTGTGGGTGTTACTGACTTTGCAGTTTCATCAGAAAATATTGGTGAGGATGACCAAATCCCTTGTTTTTCAAATGTCTGTAACACATCTCGAGGATGTGAGAGGATTTTCTAACATTTGCTTTATTACCCCAGGAAAACTGTTTGTGTCTAAAAGCCCAGAGTGCTAGCAGGAATACAATCATTTGCAAGAATTACCATGATCATGAAATCGCACTTCCGTTTTTGGAAGTGACCAACACATTGTAATGATGAAGTAGGTGATCTCTAAATTATTGTCCACACATTGTAGTTGTAAGGAAACATTTCTATAATGAGCATTTTAAATCTCCTGGAAGAGCATTGTGAAAAACTTCAGCGCAATGGGGGACATATGACTTCTCATACTTCCCTTTGGACACCCAGTTTAACCCCATCAAGGTAGGCTCCTGTCTAGTTCAATCCTAGTACTAGATAGTAAGATCCTGACACAGTAAACTGTTAGGAATATTAAAGTGATATTTTGAGAATTAAATACAAAGAAAAAAGTTTAAAAGTGAAGATATCCACAAGACATATATAATCCTTATAGCCTCTTCATGTGAATTCACTAAATGTACCTTTCACTTCTAGTAGTTGCTTCTCATTCAATAGTTTTGTAGATTTGAAAAAGTTTCTATTCATGTTACTCTTAAAACTCTTATGAAGTGAATAATTTTTATTCAATGCTTGATTATTTAATAGATAATCTAGATTTAATTTTGGGAAAGAAAAATATGTGTCAGCTTAGCCATTTAATACAAAAATACATGGCCTAGAGAAATGTTATTTTAAAGCTGTTTGCCTCCTTAATTGCAACAGTCTGTATATCTATTTGTCTAGACTCCATCAAGGCCACTATTGTAGCTGGAGGCACTGGTTTGAAGAAGACTAAAGGGCTACATCATGTCAAAGCCTCAAGTAGGAATTATTGCCTTTCTTGCCACAGTTCACAGCTGTATTATGTCACCAAATCACATCACAGTGTAATCAAAGATGAATAAAATATTTTTTTTCTTTACCTTAAATGCTTTCCCTGTCAATTACAATCAAAGGACATGATTTCAGGTCTGTCAGTTTGCTGGGTTCTCTCCTACTGATGACTCCAAAACTGTAATCTGCTAAATATAAAATGAATCAGAGAAGTCTTGGAATGATTCTGCTATTAAGAAGAAGAATGTTTTTCTCCCACAGGGGACAGGAAAGTAATTGGTCTTTAAAGAAAGAAATCAAAGATGTTAAAAAATTACCTTTTTTCGTGCTTTCCTCTCCACCTTTGGCTTTTTTTTTTCCTGTGCTAAAGCTTCAGCCATTCAGTGTTCTTCTCCTAAGAAGACAGGCATAAGTATTCTAATCAAATCTGTCCAGTTTTGTGTGCCATTAGAGTAAACATTTAACCGGCGTCTTGTTTGCTCCATCACACCTTTTCCCCTCGGTATTATTGTCGATTGGGTGCTCTGTAATGGGCAGGCTGTACGCCTCCTGCAACTCCAACTTCTAGGCAGTTTAGTGGCTTGATTACATCATTAACCATAATCAAAAACATTTCCCCAGAATGATTTTAGCTTGGTAGTAAGGACTGCTTCCTTTGATCTCAGTAGCAACATTTTACGATAGGTTGCTCCTCATTTACACTACAAATGCTGGCAAAAATGAAAGTGGTATCTTCCCTAGTAATACCAGATAAAATAAAATAACTGGTTCAGCAGTCATGCCAGCTGCTATTATTGATGAACAATGTCCTTTTTCCTGTAAGAAAAATGTATAAACACATGTGAATGTATGTGTGCCTGTATTATTCGGTATAGTGAAATTTTCTGATGCATATCCTTCTATTATACTTAGCAACATATTGCTTTTAGTATTTGAAGTGTGGTATAAACCATGCCATTGGATTGCAGCTTTACAAAATTTTTTTAGTCATAGCAAAAAATTTCATTGTACCTGCACTGGACCAGAATTTCATTTTAATGCACTGATGTCTTGTCTGAAGCCTCATAGCAGATTTCCAGCATTTGTAATGGTGTGTCCTTTTTATAAGACTAGTGCAATAGTTACATTTCATATCAGTTGCCTACACTATCAAAACATCAATTGACCAACCACTCCAAAGCTGAAAACGTACATGGCAGCTGTACCTACAGCAGGGAGATTATCCCAGCACTGTCCTAGAGCACTCACAGCGATGCACCACATGCAGATAATAAAAATCATGTTTGATCTGTAATGTCTCCAGGACCAAGCTAGAGCTGACCCACGTTGGGGGTGACAGGCAGAGGATGTTCAAAGGCCTTTTTGCTGGCAGCCCTTGATCTCTCCCGCGCTCTTCCTGTCGTGTTTTACGATTGGTGTTTTATGCGGGATCTAAAGTTTACTGGGGGAAGATGGGAGGTGTTTTGTGGCCTGCATCATGTGCCAAAGGGAGAGAAATGGAAGAATTGTTTTGTGCACCTCCCCAAGATGTGCGTCTTTCTTGACTTCTGGGGATTATGTTTGATGTTCCAGCTGTTCAGACCCACATCCTTGCCTTAACCCTGATGCCTTAGGTTTTAACTTTTTTATTTTTCAAATCCTGTACTGCTAGTGTAACTCTGAAATTTCCTGTAGCTTGTTAAGTGCTGTTCTCTTATGCTAAGGTAGACATAACAAACCCTCTTTATCTTGCTCTTCAAGGACCCCCAGACCAAGAACTGTAAACCATCATTTTGGAGAGAGGGGAGCAAACTCGGGGATATTCCATCATTGGCTGGGTTCTGGTTGGTGAATTTATGCTGATGTAAAAGCGTGAAGAACTTGTGACCTGTAGTCCATTTTGGGATCCACTGAAGCAAGACCCTCTGGAGCCCAGAGTGTACCTCTGAAGGCCTTTCAAATAAATACCTCCTTTATTCCTTTATTCCTGTCTAATTTCTGTTTCTAGGTAGCCATTTAAGGCATCAATCCCAGCCAGCTGATTCAGGTACTGCAGGGTCACAGGACCTTCCACTGTCACAGCTGGACTGACAGGAGCTGGGTGCCTCTAGCTCCTCTGGGTCCCAAGTCTCACTTGCCAGCAAATTTTGTAGATGAAGAGATAGAAAAGAACCTTATTTCTTTATTACTTTATTCCCATTTCAAAACCAAAGTGCTGCAATGTACAAATGTCTAACAGGCACTTATCTTCCATATGCTTGCTTCAGGATCAATAGAAAAGGAAAAGGAAATTAGTGCCAGGCCCTTGTTGGTTAAACCATTTGTTTGATATTCTTCAATTTTGTTGCCTCTAATATAAGCATGAAAGACATAGCAGAGTATTAAAAAAACAGAATCTGCTGAAACTGTCATCATCTTATGCCATCCCCAACGACAGAGCAACAGGGTTTTCTGGTGATAGACACTTTCAGTTTTCAGAGATGCCATTGGATAAAGGAAGGGTAGCAAAGAAGTGCCAGTGAATAATGGAAGGGTAGCTACTGGGCCCTTCCTTGGCAGGTGTCCCACCAAGCCATGATGTATCTATGTGGATATTCCCTGACTTTTCAGAAAAAGAAAAACAAAACAATCTCTAGTGGCCAAGTGTAAAATGGTCACAGCCTTTAGCAGGATGATGCTCCACACAACCTGCAAACACGCAGACAGAGGAAGCAGACTGTCTGCATCCATCAACTTAGTAAATGCCTCCAGATTAGCAGAAATATTTTGAAACAGCCAATAATTATAAAAGAGTTGCTTGCCATTGCATAATTATTTTATAAACCACATAACCATACAACTGTTACTTAGTCACAGAGGCCCTCTTCACACTGTACCATATGGCTAATGGCTTCTACAGCACATCACACCATACTGAGTACTCCTTCTCATCATACTGTATTGGCTACTGGCTCCGTTTGCTGCTAATGTCTGTGTTACCCTTTCACTGCATGTTTATTTTATGAAATTGTGGCATCTGTTTTTGGTGTTTATTCTAAAATGACAATGCTATGCTCCCAGCCTTAGCCTGAAAATCACCTCAGTATTAATTTCCCATGGTAGATTTAAAAACATTTTTTGTTGTCTTTTTCTTGAGCCTCTGACAAACAAATCTTGACCTTTTTTTGCATTTTGATTTAAAGTAAGAATTTTTTTGTTTCTTGAGTTCTGTTCCTGAGTCATTTTTACTGGGTAATATTGGACATTTTCATTCTATGGATGAAAAACACCCTTTGCCTACACTGACCAAGTTGCCAAATATTGAAATATGAATACTCTTCTTTTTCATTCAGCTCCCAAACACCTTAATAATCTTTACACAACTAATATCTAATTCTAGTATGAAAGCGCTATTGAAGGACCTACACATCAGGGCCACACACAAAGGATATTTTTCAAAATTTCAGTGGTATCCTAGCAGCTGGAATATAGTTTAAAACCAAAATAATTATGTGGAACAATGCTGAGATGTTTTGTAAACTTTCATAACAATACTTTGAATGCATGACTAGAATTGGAACGGCCCTAAAAATTTTAATTTGGTATCATAAACCAGTGTGTCTGATTCAGGCAAAATATTGATTCCATCACCATTGCCAACAACTAAAGACAGAAACAACTTGCATTTTTGGGCCCAGGTCCAACAGAAGTTTTGTCTGACATTGGCCAAGTGTATGCTGTGGAATAGGGTGCTTTGCAGTCACTCTCTCAGAAAAACCTTGGAATCTCTTCTGCGGCCACAAACACCCCTCGACAACAAAAGCAGTAGCAGTCTGTTGGCCAGACAGCCGGATCAAAGGTAGCTACAAGTCTAGCAAAAATGGAAATGTTTTGCACTTGCTTCTCCAGGGTGGATCACTCAGAACTGTGGTGGTGCCCATCTGTGTACAAGTGTGGTGTGTTGGCCCTCGGTGTAACCTTCCCTGTGGACTGGGAAGTCTGGTGGTAACATCCTGCCCTTGTTAAAGCTGGTGGCTTGTCTCCCCAGCACTTCAGAAAGACCAGAAACAGGTCTTTGGAGAACAATCCAGTTTTGGGTTCCTCGGTGTCTTTTATGTTATAATGAATTTCCCATGAGCTGTGTCCCATGGGATGTACCTGCACGGCTTGGTACTGACTCCAGCAGCTCTGAGCTCACCTCAGCTCCCAGCGCTGGTTCCCCCACACATGGCCTGTTCTCTCACCCTGCACACCAGCACCAAGCTAAAACCAATCTCCTCACTCCATCTGCCCACAGATAGCACAGTTACAGGGAACTAACTGAGGAATTCAGGCTTTTGCTACGTGGGAAATTTTCTCAGATTTGTTCAAGTATTTCTGAAGGTGCCTCTGCTGCTCACAGTGTTCCTCAGGCACTTACAGTAACTGATACCAAGGGAAAGAGAAGACCCAGCACACCAACTCCCTGCTGAATACTGTATGCAGCAACTACAGAGCCTTAACTGCTTCTTAATATGCTTTTTAATTGGCCTGCTCTAGTTTAAAGTGTCTCGTGTTATCTTTTCCTTGTTTGGGGTTTTTTCTGGATTTCCCACTGTGAGATTGCCTTGGTGAAGCAAACTCAGAGTAAAACAGTCATGCACAATGTGTGCAGTCTAAACCAGATGATTTCCATGTATCAGTCTACATATGGAACTGACTGCACTTCTAATTCATCATTTGGAAAAAGCTAGTAATGAAAAAAAAAAAAAAGATTAAAACATTTTGGCAAGAACAAGAAAGAAGAAAGTGTTTGTTAAATTCCTGATGAACAGTCGGAGAACTTTAGATCTGATTTCATTCAAAATTCTTGTATAACTAAGCGCAGTTTATTACTGATTAACACGACCTAGTGCTTGTTAAATGGGCATGACTGCAGTTTTGCCAACTGCACTGAAACAGAAACGAGTTCCCACGGTAACCTCATGCTAATGTTAGCATGACCTGAGTACTACCAGGTGTGCATTTATGCAAAAAACTCAACATTTTACTGCATATTTAACAGGAAACACCCACTTTACATTTTACAGGAATTCATAAAATTAAAAATTATTTTTTCTCTATTTTTCAGTTTTAACTTTTGCAAATCTTAGGAAATTATTTAATGGAATAAAAGAAACCAACATTATACTGTTAACTGCAAATAAACAAGAAGAAAAAAAACATAGGAAAAGAAAACACTAAACATTTTTTTCTAAATATTAAGCAAATAAGGGAAGAATTGAATTCACCATATATTATCCAGACAAACTTTCTGGATCACCAGCATGTCTTTCATTAAATGAGGATGCAGAAGGAGCCAATAGGTAAACTAAGCAATACATACAATCATCAGAAAAATGACCACGAAGTAGCAATAAGAGAACCTTATACTTTGACTATTGCCGTTATGGAAAAATATCTTTAAATTCGATATTTTGGTCTGTAGAACCACAGAGATGTGCTTTGCTGTGTTTCCTCTTGTCACGCAAATTATGGAACTGTCCTGTGAAACAAAGTTTGACTTTACCTTATGGTTTCCTTTGCATTTATGATATTTGAATTAAGGGTTGTTCAAAAGTTATGCCTCATTTCCTTCCATACCTCCGTCCTTACACTGCTGTCAAGTATTATTTATTAACTCTATTACAGAACCACATTGAGACCCTAATCAAGATTATGCCCCTACTGTGTTAAACTCTGTACATTATAAAATAAAAAGACAATCTTTTTCCCAAATTCTTACATCAATGTAAGTGAAAGATGTCAGCAAAACATCTTACAATAGCATAAATATCTGAATTTTGTCAATGGATGACGGTAAGTCAGTGGCAGAGCCAAGATCAGCATAACTTCTCAGCCCCAGCCCACTGCTCCTAATCAGCAAGGATGTAAAAAGAATGATGGCAAAAATAGTGTGAGAGGTTTTTTTGCAAGAATCCATTTCATTATTTTCTTCAGAGTTACCTGAATTGTCCCTTTGGACTGGCATCTCTGCCCTGCAGAAATAAAGTGAATGCTTATTAGCAGGAAGAAGAAAACTAAATCTTCTTTATATTAGTTAAAAAGCCATTAATATGAGAGTAATTATTTGTTCTAGAGTATCTAATATTCTTCCCTTTTCAGTATCCAAGATCCACTGGTTTTTCTCTATTCTCTCACTTCATTTTAGACAAGATGAAACCAAACTCCTTGGTCTCCTTGACCAGTGAGCAACAAAGGTATTTACATTAAAAGAGTTGAGGTTACCATAAGCAGGAAAAAAAATCCCCTTCCATACTTACCCTCTGGTTTTTAAGAGATACAGCACCAACTAAACAGCAGGAAAAATAGCTGAATCTGTTACTATCATGACAAGCTATTTTAACAATACATATTTTAGGAGAACTCTATCAGGTGCTTAGTATATTAATTGAGCTGTACCTCTCACTGAATTCCTTGATCCTAGCTTCCCTTAAAACAATAACAATTAGTACAGAAAGGTAGTTCTTCACAACAGGAGTAGATTTTATGCTGATGTTCTTCTTTAACTACAGAATGAAAAAGTTTAATTTCTGAAAGAAGACATCTAAGTTGCCACACTGTACTGGAAGTAGCCAAGTCAGACATGAACAGCAGCAAGCAGAACTGGGATGACCACTTAAAACTGTTTCCAAATGCAGACACAAACAATGACAAAGAACTACTTTCACAAAATGATTCCCATTAAATAATTCTTGAAGGACCTAAACTTAGTGAAGAACTTGGAGGTAAAATCGGATAAATCCTAGTGTCTACAGCTAGGTCTAGGCATCTGCTTTTAACAAGAACCTCAATACCTTTTACAGATGAATTGTAGCTGAGATGTATGCAGGCTGAAGAGCTCTTCAGAGTCTGTTCCAATGAAAATATTGTCTAAGTACATAAGCATTAGAGCTGAACAAATAATTCTCGATGAATAATTTATCTGATTGATTTCCCCTTTTTATTCTCTCCCTCTTCAGAGGCTATACACGGACAGAACAAAAAGTATATTGAATTTATTCATTATTTGAAATTATTCACAATCTTGTTCAGTGAATAATTCTAGGCCTACAAATCCTTTGAACTGTGGACTTTGAGTAGCTAATTTGCAGCTCACACCATAAAGTGTGTAATAACGAACTAACTAGCTAGCCAAGCACAGTTTTTAATTGCAAGAGTCTGACATCTGAATGAGTCCTGTTTGAAATTCAGTCCAGTAGTTGTACAAATGCTCAAGCTAAAAAGTCGTATTTCACAGGCATTTTTGCTACTTCAGTGCAAGTGTTCCAAAGATGGGTTTGAAGTATTGGGATACAAGGCTGCCCATTCACACAGTTCTGACAGTGCCCCCCTCTTCCAATGAACCTTAGCAATAAATAGATCAACATATCCATGAGCAGAAACATTCCACTTAGTACTAAAGCATGTATCAATAAGACTAATAGTAATGTTCGTGTGATAATTTTTTCATTACTGAGAGTTCTCATGGACAAAGTAGGTAAAGGAAAAATATCACCTTAAAATGTGCAATCACTGAGTCCAGTCTGGCAAGTCTCCACAGAGCCAGAATGACATTCAATTTTCATGCCCTCTTCCTTCCCTGCTTTATTTACTCCCATCTGTCCTTGACAGAATCGTCAGTTTTTAAAGTGAACTTCTTCTGGGTCGCCATATCACCCTTCTCCTTGAGAGGCTGGCTACAGAGAGCTGATCAAAACAGAGGGCAGGTAGACAACCAGGGCAGGATTTCAAGAAAGGCTTTAGCATGCTTTAAAGTGTTTCAGCGAGGGGCTTGCTGAGGTCAGAGGCAGCATTAACTGGAATTTGTCTGCCACTTCTTTGGTGTTTCTGGGTATCTCTAGAGGTTTTCCCATAGTCTAACTTTGAACTTCAAACTTCTAGTAAGCTGGTATATATCTCACTCCACAATTTTGATTGTGAATCAAAGAAAGAAGCTAAAGTTTATTTACCAGCCATCAATCAGCAAATAAATTATTTACAGATGTCTTCATTTATTTGACTTTTTCATTTATTTACTTATAGCTACAGCAAATACCACCACCAGACAGTGTCCAGATGGAAAACAATTACCCCACACTGGAACCGTATGCTTCCTAAGAGAAGTTGAGAAATTATTTGAATCTCAGACAGAAACAATTAGAAGTAAATTCAGGCCTGTTTTTGCAAGAAACTCCCCTTTGGACACAGATGCTATTAAATCTTTCTGACTATATCACAAAGGAAAAACAGATTTGACCCTCAGAAAGAGGCTTAAGGTACTGTGAGTCCAAACCCAATGATAATCCTGTGTAAGCGGCGACTCAAGGCTCTAATCTGTGCTCTGTGTCAAGTACAAGAGTAATCAACCCAAGTAGTTTATACACATACATGTCACCTGAGGCTCAGAGATGCTGACATGCTAAATGAAGCATGTCAGAATTTACAAGGAGAGGAGAAGCACTTTGATAACACCAGAAAAGAAATTATTAGAATAGTTCTAGTAGATTAAATTTGAATAGAAAACCTTACATTACTTGAAGTTGCTTAATAAAATTTATAACTACTTACAATTATAACCACTGAGATAACATGGGAGCACAGTGAGATTGATCTAATATAGATAAGCATAGCTGACATGGAAAATTACATCTCTGTATTCTTCACTGTCATCTCACACACGTCACAAATCCAGGGAAGTATCAGTTCTGCAGTAATATCCAACACTGGGAGTTTGCAGTTTGAGAACTTTTCCTCTGCATTTCCAGACTGTGTTGAAACACAATCCAGACAGTCATCTGGATCATTAGAGTCCAAAGCTCTACGGACTCCACATCGTTGCTCAAATGGTAGAAATGATAGTTTTCATCTGCACTCCTCCAAATCCAGACACATTGTCATTTGTTCCTGCTGTGGAATTGTATTTTGAACTTCAAGTTTCGCTGGGTTGTGCCTTACAGGCAAAATTGATCCCTTCTAATTCCAGAAAAAATTTAAATTAATTCAATTTCCAAACATCATTTAAAGATGTTTGTGTTCCCAGATATGTGGTGATTTGGAGGGATTTTTTTTTTCCGTCCTGGCTCTTTCTGTTATTTCTTTCAGGTGGCATAGAACCATTGCAAGAATTCTCCCAAGAAATGATATTAGATGGCAGCTTGAAATCTAATGCAGTGCTTGGGTATTTAAAGAAATAAGTATTCAGGAAACAGATTCTATGTAATAAAAAGAGCACAAAGCTGTACTAGAAAGAACTGCATGGACATCTTGTTTGAATAAGAGACAAGAAGATGATCAACATCATGCCTTATTAATAATAAAACTGGAAGTCATAACTGTGGAACTAATCTATCTTGGAGGGAAGAGTATATTTCTGTATTTCCTGTCTTGGAGGGAAGAGCAGATTTTTGCCACATAAACTGGTTTCTACATCCAGAAAGATGGGTTTCATCAGAATCCTTATTTCTTGTTGTAAAGAAGCTGAAATATTTTGGAGATTTGCCAGACATCATGAAAAGCTGGGTGTCGCAGGGATTTCTTCATGTCAAGGACTATGTGTCTCAATACAAGAGAGGGAGGAAAGATAAAGCCTTCAAAATCCTTATACACACAAATTCCAAAATCTTTAAAAGTAGGACTTCACTTTTTAGGGCATTCAAAGGTGTTTTTCATAATTAAAGCAAGCAGGAGACCAAGTTTGTTAAACCAAAACTGGTCTGGGCCAGGACACCAAACACAATAGAATTTCTGAAGGCTCAGCTATAGAGAGGCAAAGAGACCTTCCTTCAGTTTTTCCTGCCCAGGAATCTGGGAACTGGCTTCGCCTTGGTTGACCTTCCCTAACAGAATGCAGATCAGCATGGAATGTTTCACTTCTGGATGCCATTACGTAAGGATGGAACAGGGCTTGTCAACCATAGAGTCTAGCTGATATATGCGGAATTTAACAGCTCTGAAGTCCTTCACTTGCCAAGAATCTTCAGAAAATTCCATTATGCAGACAGAAGGTGATCACCATAAATTTAATATCTTGCAGATCTTTTTTTCTGTTATTCACAATCAGCCTCACACATTTTCAGCTCACCATGATGGGATTCACTAAACAGTAAAGAAACTAAATTTACTTACATCTTTGGTTATATTTCAGTATTAGTTTACAAATATGAAGCCAAGCCTCTGATCATAACCAAGCCAAATATACTTATAAAATGAAATCACCCTATCAGTGGTACGGTGTCAAACTGCAATTTTCTTTACTTTTTTTGTTTCGTTTTTCTGATCTAGAATTTTTCCAAGGCTAAATAAATAGCAGATGGGTCAATCTTTAGGTCACAAGTTCTATCTTTTCATTGCCAGGTAATATTCATAGCACAGCAGGGCTAAATGATGCTCCACAGTTTGAGGACATTTGATGGAATCTTTGCTGTGATTACTTTAAGTGGTGACATTTAAGTGGCGTGAAGTGGGCACCTAAATCTTTGGATTTTGGAATGAAAACTGTTGTAGGAAGATAGTTTCAATGGCCAGCACAAATGAGCATCCATTAATCATCTTCCTTTTCGACTAACCTTGTTTGCAATGCCCAAAATTAAACTATCTAAGTCATTTTGACACAACACCATCCTTTTAAAGATTGCTTAGATTTTCACTTCCTGACACTTTTCTGAATAGGGGAGCCCACAACTGGAGACAGCACCAAGATGTGGCCTGAGTAGTATTAATTAAAGAGGAAGAATCACCTCCTTCCCTCCCCTGGCAGCAGCCTCCCTAATGCATTTTTGACTGTTGCCCAATATGGTACCCACCAGGACCTCTAGAGTCTTCTCTTTCCAGCTGCCCAGACTGTGCTGCTCCCTGCAGTTATTCCTTCCCAGGGGCAAAACTTTGGATTTGTCTTTGTTGCACTCCATGAAATTCCTGTCAGCCCATTTTTCCAGTCTGTTGATGCACTGGGAAAGAGCAGCACAGCCATCTGATTTATCAACCACCACAAGCAATTATTAAATTATTAAAGGAAGTTTAGATTTTAATTATAGTTTATCAGAAAAATGTTTTTAAACTTTGAAGTAATTTCCACTTTGAAGATTGAGAATGATCATAGTTTCTTCATGGCAAAACCTTTCTAGTTCCCTTCCAGTAGTTTTTTGCCTGCATTTGTTTTTATGTTTAGAATAGACCTTTTGCTAGTGAAATCATTTACATAAATCATTACAATTACAGTTTCTCCAATAAATCATTAAAAGGTACAATTCTGAACAATTAAAAAACTTTCTAACACAATTCTGTTCTGATATACAGTTTTGTGCTAACTCCACTTACACAGAACTTCAAAACATTAAAGAGGAGTAAGGTCTGGGGTCTTATTTTTTCTGAAAAAGTGGAAGAAATCACACCCTGTAGGCGCTGGTTCTGCATTAGGAACCCATTGGTTGTGATCAACAGGAGGAGGAGGAGGCTCCAGCCACCCCTCGCTCTCCTCTGGTGTTGTTGCTATGGCAATGCTGAGCATCAGATTAGACCAGAGTGACATGCTGTGTGCTCCCCGAGCCCTGACTTTGCTCTTTCTTTTGTTGTTATTTTTATTAAAATAGCAATACAGATTGTTTGCACTGAACATATGTAATAATGATGTGTGAAAGAATAAACTCATTAGACAGCAGAAGGTATCGTTGAGACAAAAACCTTGTGGCAATTAAAAAGAAAAAGACACATTGTATGTGTGATAAACCTTCACATGCCAAGACAGAGCCAAAAACTGAATGAAAACATCTCTGCAGTCACATTAGCACATTAATATTCATCACTGGTGTTTAGGGTTTTAAAGTCTCCTTTCAACTGATTGTCAGAGGCAGGGACAGACTCTGCAGCACTGACCCAAAGTGGGGTAGAACATTCTAAAACAGGTTACCATAAACCTACAATGGAAATCTCCCAATTAACTTAGAGCATCTTTTAATATGAGAATTATAGAACAGTAATTAATAAATGAAAGATCAAAACTTCATTTCTGTTGCCTGTTGGATTTTTCACTTTAAAAACTACACTTGATGTCTTTCACTTATCCACTCTTCCTTAAGGGCTGCTGATGTTTAGCATGAATTTGGGGCACAGTCACAAATCTATGATAAAATCCCATCTCTGCTTGCGTATAAATAAATACACACACACACAAAGACTGACATCTTTGCTCTAGAAAAGGAATACACCATTTTAAGAGTTTGCATGTTTCAGAGATGCACACACTGCAGGACACAGGGAATCCCGAAAATGTTCACTGTTGTTTGAGTCCTGTGCAGCTGGTCTCTGTCCTCCTGGTAACTCAGGGTCTGGCTGGCACATTGGCAGTGTTTTTCAGATTCCATGCACTCTTTTGATACTTAAGCACTGTGACTGAATAGCTTTTACTTAGCAGGTTTCCTCAATAAAACCCCAATCAAGCTGAAAGAAATTGTTTAATCCATGACTTGGTCTAAGGCCAGGTCAAGTTGGTCTCGTTTATCATCTTTTTAAGGTGGAGCTTTTAAATATGGACAGATGATACAGCTCTAAGTGTTGGAACCCATATGGAGAAGGTATGGCTCCATTACTATTAACAAGTCATTGTTAATACCTCTCTGCCAAAGTAGCAGAACACAGCGCCTGGTCAAACATAAAAGCCTTTGAAGGTTCTAATGGGAATTCAGTTAGACTTTCGCTTTGTAAATGCACAATTTGTTTCTACTATATAGACCTTGAAATGAGGTAGATCCCAAAGGCTACAGGAAAACATCTGCAAGATCCTGTATGGGTCAAATATTCTACTGATGTGATTTTCTCTTTGAAAATTGGTTTACAGATGGTTAGCAAGGTGTTCACAGTGTTCAGTTTTATTATTTCATTGTTGGCATTTGCGTCCAGTGCTTTGAAAATAATTTTGTGGATTCAATACAATAACTACTGCCTAAAGGAAACATTGTTCAGTTACGTGAGGAAATTAAAGCAAGTCATTTAATTTCTTTTATTACCATTTATTAACTTTTCTCCATATGTAAAGTCAGATAATTTAGAATAGAGTTTCAGTAAAATTGCTCTTTTTGAAGCCCAATCCTGCTGCTTTTACTTTCAGACTTGGCATTGGCCAGATTTATTAGCCAGATTCTGCAGAACAATTCTTTGTCCTGTTGTGTGTCATCCTCACACTCTGGCTCTCCATCAACAGAAGTAGCTCAGGGAGAGCAGCACCCCTGAAACAGTGATCAGGGGAAGAGCAGCTGGTTTAAGGGCACTTGTCCTAGAAAACAAGAAATACAGATATGGGCATTCTCTACAGACAAGACATTTAGAAAATGGTAGTCTCAAAAGAAATATTATTTTACTCCAGGACATGACAGGGAATAATTTCTTAAGTTGTTGTTTACTGTCAAGAAAACTTTGACAGAGTTAAGGTGTTCATCTTGGGAATTGCCTTATTTTGTTTAAAACAGTCAAGGCAACTGGGCTACATTTCTAATCTCTGCTTAATATTAAGAGTTGATTTAAGTTTGGGCATCCTTAAAAGGTCTCAATTTACCTTGTAACAGCAACACTAGGGTCTCAAAAGTGCAAATGTAGACATTAAGTCAGATGTGTTCTGTGGAGAACAGCCAAGAAAATCCAGTGCCAAATCTCAATAAAACTAATAAATCTGAATAATTAACACACTGATCACAATCACAATCAGTTGTCAGGCAAAGAAATTTAATTCATTAAATTAAAATGAGTTACTTCTTTGTTATTGTTTTATTTGTGTGTATCTATTTTAGACTTACAGAAAACTATGAGAAATACAGGACCATGAGAAATACTGGCTTTTCCCTTATTTCCCATTTATTAAAAATGTGTTTCATAAATAAAGCCTGAGGGGGGAGGGGAGAAGAAAATAAATTGTGCCTCAAAGGAAAGAAATATTTGCTGGATACAACAGAAAAAAAATTATTATACTTTTCCATGTGGAAATAATACAGCTAACAGCCAGCACACCAAGCCTGATTTCAGATCAGCATCATATGTTGTGTATGAACTGCTCATGTAACACAGGGAATTGTACAGCTAACTCAGCTAACTCCAGTGTCAGCTTGCAGGCTCAGCTCTATCTTGCCTTTGCTTGCAAAAGGTGACACTAAGATTTTTGGAGAGTTTTGGGTTTTTTTTTTTAAAGCTTAGTTAAATCATCATTTTAAAAATATAAACAGAAATATGTCTTCATATGAAATAAAGGCAAATTGGGTTTAACAGATATCTATCTGCCTTTTCAGGCACTGCAGGAGCCCTGAAAAGCAAATGGGATTTGGAGTAGAAGAAAGAGCACTAGGAATTCTGTGTGTGTCTGCAAGACTTCAGTTGGTTTTGGTTGTAAATCTGTCCAGTCCTCATGTTTCTGCTGGGCCTGACTTAGGCTCACCACACCTCAGTTAGGAGAGCACCTGCAGCTCCTCACTTCATGGCTGATGTAAGGGGGTACAGAGCCCACAGGGCAAATCTAACTGCAGAGCAAAGGAGACTGATTTAATTGCCTAGATGAGGTGTCTGAGCTTAATCAGGATAAATTAAGGGAGTCTGATTAAATTTGTTGCATTTCTGAGTGAAAACTTGTTCTGTGCTATTGGTACTGTGGTGCAGCTGTTTTACAGTACCTGTGGGCTCCTCAGACTATGCCAGAAATGGTGCCAGCTTTGGGGGAGGAAAATCAGAGTTTTATATGATATCTTGCACCACCTTTACTCAAAACTAGAATGACTACATTTTGATTTGGAGCAAACAAATAATACTACAGAAGTGCATTTGTGGCGGCATACTTAGCATTTTAATTACAATGGCTTACTATAGCAATATTTCTATTTTTTTTACTTTTTTTCATGAAAATATATTATTGATGCATTTTACAATTTTCCAACACAGTTTCTTGCAAAGCTCAGGCATTCTGCTCAGACAGTTAACTTCTCTTGTTTAAGCTGTACTCCAGTTTGCTCTATGGAGTCTCCTGTATGTTGAATATTCATCCGTGTTTCTCCTCAGTCCACCTCCAGATTTCTGATTCTTGTCATTCATGACGAAGATTTTAATGACTCTGGAAAGGACAGCCACCTCAATCTCATTTTTTGCACAATCAAAAGATCATAATCCAGCTGCAATAAATCTCTGTTGAGAAATAATTTGGCATTGCTTAAACAGGACATGAATGCGTTACAAAAAGCCTCTCTTAGTTTCTAACTTGCAGCATGAAGCTAAGAGCTGTGGATGAGATCCAAAATCTACAGAATACTTTTTGGTCTCGGTCTTCGAAGCTTAGGACTTTCTCAAAGTGTGCTCTATAAACCTGCTATATATTTTTCCTTGTAAAGCCCACATATACTCTTGCAATTTTCTTCCCTCACTATCCAGTTGAAACCATTATGTCCACAGAACGATCAAAGTACAAATGTTGACATTTACACCGCTGGACATTTAAATAAAATTCTTATATAAGTATCTATTAGGCAAGATTTACTTCATGCCATTTTCAATCAACTGCACAGGCAAGCAGTATATATAGAAAAATAAACCTCCTATTCATACTTACACAAATATTTCATGTACACTTTGTTTATTCATTGGAAGAAACTGAGCATATCTTCCGCAGTTTTACCACAGGTCATCTGAAGGGCAGTATCAGGATTCCTGTGATCCATGCAGGCCTCCCAAGGGGGCACAGAACAAGACCTGTTTGATCCAGCACCTGCTGTGAAACTATCACTTGGATACTTTTTTGTAAATTTTTGCCAGACTGTGAATAGTATAAATATGTAAGAAAGATCTGCGGGAAAATCAGCTGGATATTGATGAAAATGCCATTAGTAGCCACTGATCAATCATTTCAGACTACCTTTTCTTTTTTTTTCTTTTTTTTTTTTGTTCTGCTGGCACTGAAGCTTCAGCATTAGCCAGACTCAGGCCACAACATAGTTTTTAGCTACATGTTAGCACATTGTGCTTTTGCTATAGTCTAGGTGAAATGCCCATGAAGTGCAGAACAGGGCAACTGGCATTTTTATGCAGTATTTGTGACCAGCAGGCAGCCTGGAGGCTGTTCCACGAGTGCTCAGAATACCCCAATTGGGATTAGCAATTCTGTCTCTAGGAATCATCAGATTCTAATTCCACGAGAAAAACTTCATCAAAAACCTGCTTACTTGCCAGATAAATTCTTGGAGGGCTGCTTAGTTTTGTTTTAAGTTTAGGTCCTCTGGAACTTGACAAAAAGACCTTAGGGAATGGATTTGAGTAATGATTTTCTGAAGCCATTAAACTTAACAATGACTTCAAAGATTTAGCATCTGTTTTTTAAATGTTTGCATGAGGCTGACAGTTGGTACACAATGTTTCACCCCATTGCAGTTGGCAACTACCAAGATATTAAATGTTACATAAAATACAAACTTCACCCGAAACCGTGGTTCTGATCAGGAAGAAGACTATGAAATATGGCATCATTTTGTTCATCAGCCCCAGGTGAGGGTTTAAAGTTGCTTGACTTGCTGACACATGTACCTTTGTGTCCTTAATAATTTGCTAGCAATAGAAAAAGGCAAAGCAGCGAAGGCAGAGTGAGTTTTCACTCCCTTCTGGCTCACATATCAGGAGCTGTTAGCAAAATTCCAGCTCTGTGGTGGGGATGTGTGAGTCCAAAACAAACAAGATGCTTTTCAGATGCTAGACTGTGTTTAAAACTCTGGCACTTGGAAAAATTTATTTTATTTTATTACTGTAAATTGAACAAGTTTAATTAATATCAGCTCACTGGCAAACAAGTATGCTGGTTTAATGTTTGGTTTTCACACTGTGCAACAAATCCTGACACACAAGTCTTTATAGGAGTGGAAGGCTCAGACTGCAGAGCTAATGTGGTTCCACTTTGCTGCTGTAAGAGTGAGAGAATCAAAACTGTGCAGCCCCCTCCCCTTTATGGATGAACTCTTCCATCTCATTTTACAGGCTTAAAGCGTGGCCAGAGGCTCTCAACTGTGCAAGGAAATATTTCCTTTTGGGAGGAACGTACATCATCAGCTGCTAGACCTGTCCTGGATGGCCATAGGTAGTGTGAAAAGGGAATAATTTACTGTTCCTGAAGCTCAGATTATCTCCTATTCGTCCATTCACCCTCAGCATGACCTATGCCTCCTGTGAGTTAGATCCACTATTTGGCTCTTAACCACACAGGCTCTAGTTGAATCAGTAATTTTATCTAACAAAAACCACATAGGAAGAAAATAAATGAAATGCTGGCTTTTTAATGCCCCTGACCACAAAATGTGATGGCACTGCTTTTTCACAGGGTTTCTAACTGATTGCTACCTTGTGCACAGGTAGCCACTGTTTGTGATCAAGATGTCAAACAAACAGTTCTATGTGTTATTGCAAACTGTAAAGCAGGAATAGCCTGGAAACGGCACTTGAATGGAAGTGCATAAGTTCTTGAGAAAGGAAACAAATGAAATTTCTCCCCATTCCTCTCCTGATTTACTTAGCTCAGAGGAAAACAAAGGAAAAGGGTTTTAATGACTTGACTTTCATACCTCTTTATTTGAAAGAAAGATAAAGGAGAGTATTACTTAGCTTGGAGAAGCCATGACAAAGTTAAGACTGGGCTTCTCCTCCTCTCCCTTCTTTAAAATAGTTTATTGAAACTAAAGAGTGGAAAGAGGAATCCTACTGAAAGAAAGTCTGTTTATATAAAACTTGTGGAAGAAAGCGCTTCAGAAAGTTAATTTATTTTAAAATATTGGCCCTTAATACTGCCAAGATTAATGAAACTAACTGTTATCTGCAGAGGAAGTGCCAGTTTACAAGACAAAGCTGTTATGAACTATGTGCAGGATTTTTCCAATATATCAAAAAATTTTGGTAGAAGCTGTGTGTAATACACTTATTTGATATGATTCTCCATTATCTAGCCCCATTTTTTTTTTCCACCACCATATTTGGCTACTGATAAGCAACCATCTTCACAAAATAGAAGGTCTGCAGAAGTATTAAGATAAAAAAGGTACCTTTCCCCTAAGGATTTAGGGTGATATGATGAGTTGAGATCTGATTCAAAGGCAGCTATCTGACCAACCTTTGAGTTGAGTTTTCTCGTGGTTGCACTTACACTAAAATCTCTGTTGAATGTATTTCAGCCTCCCCTTCTGTCTCTGCTCCCTTAATTGCTTCTTCACCCTCTAACCCCGTTCTCCAAACATATTGTCTTATGGGATATAATCAGATCTGGACATAAATACAAAATAGAACTGTGTGGAATCATCAGCTCTGCCTGCTAAAATTGGTTTTCCACTTCTTCTGTGGCATAAAATGTTCACTGTATCTTTTCAAAGCATCAAAACTTTCATCTGTTTTGATATCAGGTTTCTCAAACTCCCTGAGTATTAGTGAGCATTAGAGAAAGCTTCCACCAGGGCTCATTTCCTTTGCTGAGGTCATAACCCATTTCTTCTTTTTCTCTCATTGATCGAGTTACCCAGCATCCTCGGGAAGGTCATAGATAATTTTTTCTTTGTAGTTTCTTAGAGGGAAATTCTGGTCTTTTATTCTTTTTTTGAGTCAGTTAAAAAAATGCAGATCCTTCATCCATGCTTGTTACACAGAGCTGGTATATTTAGCTAGTATAAAGCAATATAAATTAACTATTAATTTATACTTTCCAAGAATTTGGGGCTGTTATTCCATTCCATTATTATTAATAACTGCCATTTCCTCTCTTATGACAACATATGTTCTACAAGAAGTTTAAAACTGTAGTGTACAATTTGCCGTATCTACTACAAATCCATTGATTTCCACATAATTCTGTCTGAGAAATGGGCAACTCACTGTTGGTCCTTCTAAACCCTGAGAGCACCCACTGACCATTGGAAGACCCATAGAAAAGGAAGTTTATAGTTTCTGGAAGTGGCATTCACTTCTCTTTTGGCTACTAGCTAAAGGCTCTAATAGCATTAGCTCCTTTGAAATAACATGTTTTTCTTTTTTATGAACATTTTCATAATATGTTCTACACACGTTCTGACCCTCACTGCTGCCAGTCGCATCCTGGCCTCAAAAATCTGCTCACTACCCAATTTGGAGCCTACAGAGGGAAGGATTAAAGCCCATATTCAGATGGATAAAGTAAATTTTACGTTAGACCTACATAAACTCAGCAGCTATCTGAACATCCTTTGAGTTGAGATTTCTCGTGGTTGCACTTACAATAAAATCTCTGTTGAACATATTTCAGCTTCTTCTTCTGTCTCTGCTGCCTTAATTGCTTCTTCACCCTCTAATCTCAAACATATAGTCTTATGGGGTATAAGCAGGCCAACCTAAGGACATCACTTTGGATCTTACACTGGAACTTCTGTTTGTTAGCTTAAAATTTATATTTCATAGTTATTTAGTTTCCCACACTTTTTCTAAAGAGTTTTTAGTGTGGACAATAGCTGGATATCATGAATTCTAGCTTTCAACCAGCAGAAAAGAAATCACAAGCATTAGATGCATAATTCACTTCCCTGAGTAGATTTGTGTTTCACCAGACCACGTTAATAAATATTTATTTAAAGTAAGGTTTTCTCTTTTTTGTGATCACGTGTTTCAAAGTACTGAGCCAGAGAGCAGAACATATGTTTCATCAAGAAATCATAAGAGTTATGCACAGATCGATCCTTGCTTTGAAATTTTACCCAAAAAACCTTTGGAAAGGAAAAGGTAGACATGTGAAACTCGACAGTTTCTACTCGACATTCTACTCTTCAGGTAGAATGTAGGTGGACTTCAATCCCCATCCAGGAAATGAAGTTGCTACTCTCTCAACACTAAACAAAGTCAAAGGATAATTCACAGGCAGCAGCAGCAGGTAGAAAAGTTAAAATTCTTGACAATCAATGTTCCCAAATGAATTTGCCAAAAGTGGGGGGAAGACAGAAATACAGAAATAATTTGCAAATATGGACTGAGTGTATCACTTGGGGGATCAGTTTTTATTGGGGATGCCAGAAACACTAAAGTCTTTACTCAGGTGAATTCCCACTTGTTGCAATGGGATTTTTCCTGATCAGAGAGAGTATAAAATGAAGCAATATGATGTCCTGGCTAAACATGTACTGTTCATGGAAATAGCTTCATATCAAGGCATATTGGGTGTTACACCTGAGTCAATAGGTGTACAATTAGGCAACCAGACAGTAGATTTGGATTAACTTTTGGACAGTGGGTTTGAATTAATTTTATCTAAGGGCAACATTCCCTGAAACTCTTGGTAAGGTTAGGAAAAAGAAATTGGTTTTAATTAGAGCCCTGTGAGCTGTGTGGTTTCACTACCTTCTAAATTTGCCTTAAAAAAATTAATTAAAACCAAGGAGTTTATAGAGGTTTCTACTGATTATACATCCCACATCACTTTTTTTCAGGTGATAAGGCACAGACTACTGCATCCTGGCAAAATTCCAGAGTGGATAATTGCATTACCTTGCCAAGTTTTAATTGAATGAGGTGCTCTTCTTAACTTTTTCTCACAGTAAATTACTGTGCATTGTTATGTGTTGTTAATTACTGACCACTCATCTCCAGAGGACCCTGACTTGCAGAGGTATCATATTGCCATAGTGCAATCCAGAAAAGAAACAAAACCCTCAAAGAAAAAAGCCCTCAAAAATGTCTAGAAGAAAGATAACAGGTCAGGACTGATGTAGTAACCTCTCATCAAAACTTCAATTCTCCTCTCTCTTTGTGCGTTTAAAATAATTATCAGTGCAGACTGACAAGGGAGCCCTTCCATTTCTTTGAGTATGTTCTAAGAGAAAGACAGACTCAGGTACAGTTTCACAACTTCTCAGTGATCTGTTGTGTTGGTGATTTGGAGATAATTCTGTGAAAATCTCCAATAGGCTAATTTGAGATTCCTCAGAATACCCTTGCTGGGACTGGAGGGGGATCTGCTTGGGGTTTTTTTTCCAGAGAACTGTTATTTTTAGTAGCCAAGATTGTTTGTGAAACAGGAGCATATATCTTTTATCCCAAACCATAGATGCCAAAAAAGTTCTTTTTTCATATTTCAAATCAGGAAATTAGGCAAAATAGGAGGAGAAAAGAAACAAAGTCCAAGAAATTTTGCATTTTAAAACTTTAGAAAGAAATAGAATTAAGAAAGTAGAACCAAAATAAAATATTTCCAAAACATCCACAGAAACTTGTGTACTCTACTTTTTTGCTTGATTGTTCAATATGAATTGTAATTTCAGATTTTTTATCAACCCAGTATAAGAAAAATTCTGAAAGTCAAGGAAGCAATGTCTTTCCTACATAATAAAGTAATTTCTTTTTTATATGACCATATTTATTTCCAAAAAATGTCCAGAATTTAAATTTATATCACTTAAAAGTAAATTTATACATACATACATAATTAATGTGTATATAGGAAATACATGTAGAAATCGAAATATTTTAGACGTATATTTGAACAAGTAACAAGACCATTTTTCTATCCACTAAGTATTGCCATTAATCAGTGTGACAGTTTAGTTTGAGTACTTAACCCAGGTGTGGTGTGAGGGAGTTCAACTCCCTCTCTCAAAAGACAGAGAAAAAAGGCATAGTAAAAAGCAAACAGAGCCCACATGAGGGAACAGGAGGTGCCTCAAGGTGCTGAGACCTTAATCTTAAAACTGCACATATTTTGAGGAGGAAAATTGTATCCCTTCTAGTTTTAATACCTTGCAGGTCCTTCTCTCCTACTCTTGGGTCAAGAGGGGCAAGGGTTATCTTTTGTAATTTGAGTTGCTAAAGGCATATCTTTTGAGCAGCATTCATTACTTTAGGCGTTGTGCCACGACATCCCTATCCCTGCTCTGGAAACCAGAGAAGATAGTAAAGGCCTGCAGCAGACTTGAAACCAGGATTGCTAAAGTATAAACAGTCAAAGAAGGAAGAAATTGCTCCTGAAGGTGGTTGCTGTGAGAAAATTATGACCACATACATATTCTCCAAGAAGTTGTGAAATTTGTTTTAGGTTGTTGAAGAGTTCATCTACCCTTTATTCCCTTCATTCCCTCAAAAAAAAAAATACAATACATTTCTTGAGCAGGATGATTTTAAATGATTGAGGAATCTCCCTTCAGTATCCCAAACAGTTGTTTTATTGGCAACTGAATCCCCTTTTTCATTACTCTTCAAAGATCCCTCCATTTCAATTCTACTTGTTCACATTCTGCTTCAAATAATACCCCACTGAGCTGACCACATGCAGGACTGTGTTCCAAGACCTCTTTTTTTAATAAAAATTCTCTTTCAGTGTCTCCACACCATGAAACAAATCACATAGCTTCGTAAGCCATCAGACAATCCTTTCAGTTTCTTGTGCAGGCGAACTGAGCCTTTTTCATCTGATTAATTCACCAAGCAAGCTGATCTGGGAAGCATAAAAAGCTTCTGAGGCAGAGTGAGAATCAGCAGCTCATATTTTATAATGGCATCACTAATGCCCCAAATTAAGTGCTGAGGCTGTTTTGCTTGGCAATATCATTTCATGTTAATTTTGGATGGGACCGAAAATGAAGTTGTAATCTCTCTCTGTCATGCTGAGGCTGTTTCCTTGACCATCTCCGGTGCTGCATTTTATGAGGGTATGGCTGTTACTGCTGGGTGTGGAAACCATGTACAAGTAAAAGCTCCTTGAGTTCCTCCCCCAAAGAGTTTACAGACCCGTGCACTCACCCACGGGGAGGGCACCCTTGGGGAGATGTCTGGCTCCACACAGGCGTGGCCAGGAGGACCCAGAACAGAGCAAGGCAACCCCCAGATTCAATTAATTTGAGCTCAACCTCTGGGAGAAAACGAACCCTGGTAATGATTTGCGAGCACAGGTCTCACCTGGTGCACTGGAAAGGCACCCCACCACCGCTCCCCACCAGTCGTTAGTAGATCTGCTCATTTTGTTGCAATGAGGAATTTGAAAAGAAGGAAGTTTGATCCTTTGAAAAGCAAAAATAAATCTTTTTATCTCGCCTTGCGTATTGCTTTGGTGATTTCAGTTGCCTCTGAGTAATTTTTAATTCTGTTCTTTTCTGAAGATTCAGGCTATGGTTTTTAATGGCCATGTTCTATTTCATGTGACCAACCAGTGCTACTGGTCAGCATCCGCTCTAGGGTTCTAAAACGAGGTGCTTAACTTTATGCACAAGAATTCTTATATTTTTTGCTAATTTGTAAAGCTAATGAACTAATAAGTCTTACAATTTTTAGACCATTTATTCAGATTTCGTTTGTATGGTTTGAAGGCCACGGTCAATCAATATTGATATTTATAAAAATATGTCATTTTTAACACAGAAATATTCATATCGGTCTTGGTTTTCACAGAAGAGTGGGTTTTGCTCCCTCAGAGCCTGTCCCCTTGTCAGCTTCAATTTATATCAACCAAAATGATCATGTTCCCAGCTATGAACTCTACATTTATTTCATAGATGCATAAAAGGTCAAGACCTGAGATTTTTTTTTTAATCTATGTCATTGTGATTTTAAAAGAGCCTAAAGGATCAACAAGACCAAATTAAAATAAAATAAGATAATTGTGTGTTCATTCACTTCAGATCTTTGGATATTCAGTTCCAATTTAAAATTAGCACACATTGGTAAGCAAGTAAAGCATAGAAATGTACACTGCACTATTTTTATTAAGGTTGGCCACTTCATAGTTAATTTTTACCTTCATTAAAATATTTTAATCTATATCTTTAAGTATATAAAACATCAAAGTTCCATTCTACCACTACCATCTCAGAAAGAGATCAACTCTCAGTAAGACCCTTGCCATTTTCTTTGATCTTGTAGAGAGCTGGGGATTTTAAGCCTGGTGTTGACTATTTCAAGAATTTCAGAGCTAATTGCTTAATGTTTTTATTGTGTTCTCTAATTTAATACAATGTCTTATGAAGTTGATAGAGACTGTAATCTCTGTATTACATTTTTGCTGTTACTGATGACATATTTCTAGTGAAATTTCAATCTAAAGGGAATAATTTATAATCTTCCTTATTTTGTCGACAAGAACTTTCTGGTGATCCTGTCTGGGCTATAATCTGGGCTATAATTATAATCTGGGCTATAATTTTTTTTCTGCACACATATAATATTTCAATGCAATATGTAGGCTTCTTTTGTCTTCTTATATTTAGTGAATATTCACAGTTTGTGGTTTAATTCTGTGTAAATTACTTCATGTCTGAACCAGAGGCATGTATGTTTTGTTTTCAAACTGACTAAAATGCTGTGGAGTGTTTAATGCCTAGGGATAAGTCTGAATTCTGCTGAAGGCAACAGCAAGCTCCCACGAACCTAAAGAGAATCAGTTTCCCTGAAATGCTCAAGTACCAGAAGGACTTGCCCTAAGCACCCTTTGGTGTAGGATACTCAGACACATCACTTTTCCTGTCCGTGCAAAAAACTCCCCTCTCACTGACCCCACTTTATCTCCTCCCCAGTATACAAGAAATTCAGGCCAGCTCAGCTGTGTGCCAAAGGCTCCAATGGATATTTTGTGCCAATAGTGGTTTTCAGCAGATCCTCGGCACAGTTTACAGTGGGATTATCTCACTGATTTACACTTCCTTAGAAAGTGCTGTTTCTTGGGAAGAGACTTCACTGAAAACTGCTAGTCTAGTTCCACTCTGTTAACTGAAGAACCTGCTTGTACATGATGGCTAATTGCAATTAACTAATATGTGAAGAGGACATGATCTGTGTGATTGACTTATTCCAAATCAGTTTATTCTAGAGAGAACGGAGAGGAGGGAAAGTTTCCTTCAAGCTGAGTTGAATGAGGGGCACAGAAAGCATATATGAAACTCGTGCTCCACAGGATAGACCAGTCTCAGTAGGTGAGTGCATTCTTCACTTTTCTCTGAAGTCTCCAAAATAAAACCTTCAAACACACAGCCCACAATAACCTTCGGTCTCAGTGACAAAAATCACAAATATACATGGCAAGAGTGGCAGTTGAGAGAAACATTTTGCCAGGAGCACATTAATATGATGTTCTTGGGATTTGCTATTATCCAAGTAAATAAAAGCAGATGAGGATCCAAGACCAGGCTGTAAATCTAACTAACACTCAGAAGGACACACTCCAGTAAAGGGAGAACCATCATACAATTTTTGGTCTTTCAACTCAGCTCTTCCTCTGCTTTTCTCTAATCTTAGCCAACAAGTATTACTGATCTGGTGTTTCAACTTGGGCTTCTGCATCATTCAATGTACCCTGACAATTTTTGGAGACCTTTAACACACAAAATTTTGATGGCTCAAAGAATATATCAAAATCAAATAACAGAATCTTTGAGCTTCAGTTGATGCTGTCACAGTAGGTTTTCTGCCTAGATCTGGATTTTCTTTGATAGAATAAAAGAAATGAAAACAGATTGCATGCTAATCTAGTCTTATTTTCAGTTTATGATGGGTATGTAAGAAGTTGCTGATGATGGATAAATAAAAGTATCATGCCAAGTAAATATTATTCATTTGTAGTCACATATGTACTGGTGGGCACATCTCTAGGTTTCAAATATCATCCAGATGGAAAAACATCTGGAATTAAAAAAATATCAGGCAAAGAGTGCAATATCTGAAAGCCTAATTATGGAACATTTTTTTCTGAGTCCAATAGTTTCATAATAAATTTGGAAAAAAAGAAAAGGATGGGAGTGAAAACCAGTGCACATCTATTGGGTTGTGTATATGTTATATCAGATTGTATGCATAGCTTTTAAAAATCCACTTCAAGTTTTAAGATGCTGATATTTCCTGCCTGGACTCCAAACAGCATGATTAATAATGTAATGTTTTAATTCCATTTAACTTCCACTCCTGTTTTGGTATGGTTGTCTTGTTCGTACATAGGAATAATTTTTGAAATACTGCACTCTGACTATAAATGGCTATTTATTATTCTCAGGCTTTCTAGCAAGCAAAATAGACATGTTTTGCATTGTCTTTTTTATTTCTACATGTGACAGATCATGGACTCCTGCAAATATTCTCACATGGGGTCCACGAGACATTTACTTAATATTAAGGCCTAGTTAATAATATGTCAGCAATTCTGATCTTTGGTAAATACCATAGATATTAAATTAAATTGCCAATGCATCAGTGTTTATCACCTGGTGTTAGACAAAAATGGTTATTCAATAAACCAACTTTTGCAATAGAAACTTTAGATGTAAATTCCATCTCAGTGCAAATTTTAGGGCTGTACTCACAGTTCTATATAAATGCTTCATCACAAGAAATTAGACATTAGACCATTTCCTTTGATTTTGTATTACCAAAATGGGGGGTTGTACGTACAGCTTCTGCAGATTTCAGAATATTTTCTACTTGTTTCCTTTCCATTAAGTTAAACCAAAATTATATGAGAAATGAGGTCCTCAGTGTGAAAAAACCTTTTTTTTTTATTACTGGAATTTCAGTCCTTAATTTTTTTTCTCTTTAGAAATATGTATTGTTTAAATAATTTTTGAAAACAGTTATGTGTTTGTTGGATCCATAATACTAAGCTGAACGATTACCATGGAAAAGCTATAAATCATCTCCAATAAAAGTAGATATTTTTTATTAAGGATTTTTTGTATTTCACACTATTTCACAGCTTTGATGTCACCAAATATTGTATTTCACTACTGTTACTTAGCTACCACAAATTACTGTTTTTAAAAAAGGAAAACATTAAAAGATTTTTAATTAAGAAAATTCATGACAGCGTTAAGTTCCTCCAGCATTTAGTGCAATATCTTTTGCTTTTTGTTTTAAAAGCTTAAATGAGAGCTATAAAAAATTCCCAGTTAGGAATTTAGAACCCCTCAGTTGTTACAGGAGAGCCTTAAAACACATTCCTATCAAAAGATTTCCCACCAAATAGCATGCTCAGAGACAAAAATAAAAGATATTTCACACAAGAAGTCACAACTACAGAGATTCACAGCTGAAAAAAATTGTTTTGCCTGTCGGCCAGCTGCTAACAATACCTGCAAGGTAAATATTGTCATAAATCCCAAATTCTGAGTGGAATACAGTGGGGCAGGATACATTTCTAGGAAGAGGGTTCTGTTAGAGGAGATGGGGACCACAGTTCTCCTACTCAAACAGGAGTGATGGAATCAGCATTTATTATTATGAAAGTTTCAACAGGCTAAAAATTGCCTAAGAGGAAAAGCAAGCCTGATAAAAAAAAAATAAAAAAAGTCCCTGCAGAGCCTCACTATCAATGGGGTTATTTTCTATCTGTTCTTCACCTTTGAAATGCTTGGGTATGTGCTTGTTTTAAGGATTTATATACCTGCACTTAATGCTTACACAGTCTAGACATGGAGAAATTTCTGAAGACACAAAATGCACTTACACATTCTTTGAAAGTGGAGTTAAGCTTCCCAGCTCATATTTGGCCCTGGACATAATTTTTCATTAAAGACTCTTGACAGAGGCTTGGCTTTGGTTTGCAAAAAAATCTTGAACTCTCCATTATTTCAGCATTCCGGGAGGAATTAACAACAGACATACTCATATTTTTAAATGGTGCCTAGTTTTGGGTATCCCAACAAATTGTCTCTCTTTTGAGATCAAATAGTATTAGTCCTGATTTCCAGAATGCATCCAGTCTTAATGACAGCAAGAGTAATTGTTGATAATTTTTTAAACTAGCTTATGAATAAAGTACAAACACAAATATCCCACGGAACTCAGTTCATATTTTAGTATCCAAATACCAGATCTAAATATCACTCTTAGTGAATTGGATCAAATAGCTTATCTGATTACACTGTGCAGTTTCTTCTGCTCTAAAACCAGCAGAAAATGAATTAAACCTCAGAGAAATTTAAAACATTTATTTTTTAATGGGAAACTTAAGTGTATGAAGTTAATTAAAAGAAAAGAATACTTCTCTAATGCTACTGATTTCAAATGTACTTTACAATGATATCTCTCAGGTTAGTTATATTTCCTAGTTTCTAAATAAGATACAAGATTAAGTGATTCAGTAGATATATAAACGATTTTCTACCCAAAGCCACATAAACAGTATTTGGTTATAAAACTTTAACAGATCCATTTATGTACTAAATTATTTAAGCAAATGTAATGTTTCCAAATTGTATTGTTTTGCAAGGTTTCTCTTGGAACCTTTGCCATTTATCATACATGTACTTCTGCCTTTTTTCTACTCAGAAGCACAGCATGAAAAAACTTCATTTCACATTGAAACATCGCTACGTGGAACAGTGTGATGAAATGAGACACAGGAGGAGAGTTTGTGTTATACTCTGGTAAACAGTTGGTCTACAGGAAGGATAGCATTTTATGCTGTGACTGATATATCAATTGTGAGACCTAAAATATGAGTGATCTGAAAAGGGGAGTTCTGTCTATGACAGACTGTGTGCATGTGAAAGATTACAGGTAACATGCCTAGGCCTGCTGGGAGGTCACAACCTAAATCTCACCCAGGAGTTAATACAACTATGCAATACATTCTGGTAAAATTATATCTCAAATACACTTAATGTCACTCTTTTAAATAGAGCAATATAAACAACAAAGGTCCCAAGCTTGTAGGTAATGCCTTGATGTTATTTACATGCTTTAGGTGAATGAGCACTTCCAATGAAGATCTACAAGAAAAGCAGGTGTCTAAATGCTTGCAGGTTCAGTACTGGCAGCTTTGTAGAGCAGGAAAATCCTGCCCATCCCTCATATGAGGTTCCAAGGGCTACATGGTACTAATGCATGAACACTGATCCGAAGCATTTCAGATTTTTAAGAAGCTAAAGACAAAATTGTAAAATATAATTTTAATAACCTTGTAATTAAATGAAGTATGTTCAGATTTATTTGAAAATGTGAATTTACCCCTTTGATACAGTTACAAAAGTTAATATTTTCCCTGGGTGTTGCTCATATCACGTAATGCCTGGCCTTCCACATGGTCCCATGGAAAACACTGGCACTACTTCAAAAGTCAAGCCACAGAGTGGACCTGATTCAATTATGTACATAAGTATGTGTTTAGGACACAATTTATTGCTGTGAATCATATAGCAATAAAGATGACGAAAGCCAAATATTTAGGCACCAATATATTGCACTGAAGCATACAGCAGTAAGGATGAGGAAAATAAAATCTTTAGACACCCTTCATATAAAAACATTTTTGCATCTCTCAGGATCACTGTATGTGTGACAAACTGAAGATGAGTGGGGAGATAAATCACGACCTACACTTAAATGTAGAAACACACCAGTGTTTCAAGTCTAAAATAGTTAATGGAAAGGGAGGTTGTTTTCCATATGTGGGCCTTGAATCCACTGAAAGCTGCTCTATTTCCTGATCTCATTTACAGAAGTGTTTGTCATCATGCATAAGCTGTGAAAAGATGGCAGAAAAAAAAATTTGCACTGATTAAAAGAGAAATTCCTGAAACAATGTTAGTTGAAACTTCCCTCTCTGAAATTCAACTCTTCTCCCATAACCAGCCATCTTTATCCACTGTAGCACTATTACAAGCAGTGGAAATGCTCCTCTTGACTCCAGTGAACAGAAGATCAAGACCTAGGAGTGACCATAATACTCTTTGTCTCTTCAACAGTGGTTTTAGAAACTTTTGAAATATATCACTGCTGCTTTAATAATTTTCACATATGCTCTGTATTATTTTTCTCAAAATTAAGAGAAATTCTAATAAACTTTTACAATGGAAATTGAAACTGTGTTAATTTCTAGTGCTTAATGAAAAGTTTGAAAAATTGATCGGGATCATCACTAGATATTTTTCTAGAAATCGGGAATATCAAGTGCTCCCCATTTAATTCCGATGTCCTTTTGGTTGTTAAAACAGTATTGGAGCAGCATGGAAACATGTATTTTATGAATGTGAGCCTTAACATGGTTTAGTGTCACAGAAGATGTCACTATGAGGCTGGCCACACTGATAGCAAGAGACTCAAAAATAAGAGTTTAATTAAATAATTACCAATAAAAGTGAGAGGCAACACATGAGGAAGACTTCTAGTTAATGCTGGGCCACAGTAAGGAGAGGAATGCTCCCCAGAGCTGAATATCTGGGGATTTATGGACGTGCATTCCCAGTTTAAAGACGGCTCTGCTGAGGGCAGCTCTCTGGAATGGACAATGAACAATTGTCCTGGATGCTGGGGACGTTGCCACCTCTAACCAGCACAACAGCTCATTCCACTGCACAGCACAAGCAAAGCCACCTCCTTGCCCATAAACCCTCCAGACTGTTTGCTCCTTCACTCTGCCCGAGCTTGTCCCCAGCTTATCCAGACAGCAGAAACTGCCTGAGTTCCCTTCTGCTTGTTTTGCATCCCCAAACAAGTGCACAGAGAAGGGATCACTATTGATTCTGTTAATTGAATGATCCTCCTGTAAAGCAGGCAGGGTCACTGATGGAATGAAACTCAGGACAGCAATAGCCAGACAGAACCACAGGTGACTGACCAACATTTCTCAGAGCAAAATATGCAGCATATACATTATAAACATCCATGAAGTGATTTTTCTGTCTTTGAGTAATCCACGGGGGTTTTTTAAGATGACAGGAACAGCATAAGCCACGACTTAGATGTTCCTGTAGCAACAGAAAGAGAGGAAAGCAACAGACCCTGAGTGAGGCAGGAGCAGATGCTGTAACGTGATCCTCCACCAGCAAAGAAAAGCTGAACCTTCTCTGCCCAATGTGAAGTAGAATAAGCTTTCCAAAACATCATGTCCTGAGTGGGGAAGGGCTGCCCACTCTCCTCCTGCCCTGGGTCAGGAGGAGCCCAG